>PVKU01002628.1:52518-158338 GCA_004027475.1 Anoura caudifer
ATTTTTTATCTTCTTTTTCTTAGATAAGTCCCTTTAACATTTCATATAATAAGGGCTTGGTGATGATGAACTCCTTTAACTTGACCTTATCTGAGAAGCACTTTATCTTCCCTTCCATTCTAAATGACAGCTTTGCTGGATAGAGCAATCTTGGATGTAGGTCCTTGATTTTCATGACTTGGAATACCTCTTTCCAGCCTCTTCTTGCCTGGAAGGTCTCTTCTGAGAAGTCAGCTGACAATCTGATGGGAACTCCTTTGTAGGTGACCGTCCCCTTATCCCTTGCTGCTTCTAGAATTCTCTCCTTCATTTGAATCTTGGCTAATGTAATTATAATGTGCCTTGGTGTGTTCCTCCTCAGGTCCACCTTCTTTGGGACTCTCTGAGCTTCCTGGACTTCCTGAAAGACTATTTCCTTTGCCAGATTGGGGAAGTTCTCCTTTATTATTTGTTCAAATAAGTTTTCCACTGGTTGCTCTTCCTCTTCCCCTTCTGGTACCCCTATAATTCAGATGTTGGGACGTTTAAAGATGTCCTGGAGGTTTCTAAGCCTCTCCTCATTTTTTTGAATTTTTGTTTCTTCCTTGTTTTTTGTTTGGTTGTTTCTTTCTTCCTTCTGGTCCACTCCATTGATTGGAGTCCCAGTTTTCCTCCCATCCATGTTGGTTCCCCATGCATCTCTCTTCATTTCACTTATTGTAGCCTTCATTTTTTCATCTAATTTGTGAGCAAAATCAACCAATTCTGTAAGCATCCTGATCACCAGGGTTTTGAATTGTGCATCTGATAGGTTGGCAATCTCTTCATCACTTAGATAAATGGGCTCTGGGGCTTTGATTTGTTCTCCGGTTTGAGCCATTTTCATTTCTGTTTTTTTTTTTTTTTTTTTGGTCTAGTCGCGGCTGTTAGGTAGTGAGGGGTGGAGCCTCAGTAGTTCCCCAGGGCGGGACAGCCCAGTCACAGGGTAGTGACGCTGTATGTGGGGGCGGGGTCTGAGAGGAGATAATGGCGCTTGCTTTACTCACTCTCGGATTCCAGTCCCTTTCACCGCTTCCCCTTTGCCTGGATTATCTGCGCGTGAATGTGGGACCACCTGGTCAGTCAGCCGCCTTGTGCGGCCTCACTGGTTCTGCACAGTTGCCACCCCGTGCCCGGGGTCTGCTAGTTGCTGCCTGTGCACCTGGGGTCTGCCAGCCGCTGCTGCCTGCGTGCCCGGTGGGCACCTCCGCTTTTTCCTGCCGCAACTCCGCCCCTCTTACCGGTCTGGATGAATCGTTGTTGGACTTCCAAACAGTTTGATTTTCTGAGTTCTGGTTGTTTTCATGTTTCTAAATCTTTGTTGTCCTTAATTTTGGTTGTGAGAGAAGGCAAAGTGTGTCCACCTATGCCTCCATCTTGGCCGGAAGTCCGGAAAGAGTTGATTTTTGTATGTTGGTCTTGTATCCTGCAGCCCTCTAAACTTACTTTTTAGTTCTGTAGCTTTTCCATAGATTCCATAGAATTTTCCAAATAAATTTCATGTCATCTATGAATAAAGGCACTTTTATTCTTCCTTTCCACTGTTGAAGGCTTATATTTACTTTTCTTTGCTTATTGTGCTGGGTATGATCTTCAGTACAATGTTGAATAGAGATGGTAATAAAAAGACATTATTGTTTTGCTCCTGATTTTACAAGGAAAGCATTCAGTCTTAAACAATTAAGTATGCTATATTAGATGCAGGTTTTTCATAGATACCCTTTATCAGGCTGAGAAAGTTTCTTTCTATTCCCAATTTGATGAGAGATTTCATTTTTGCTTAAAATCAAGAATAAATGTTGCATTTTGGATCATGTAAAGCACTTGTGTAACACTGAAGAGATGATCATACTATTTTCCGTTTTTAGTTTAGGGAATGACGTTTATCAATTTTCAAATGAGAAACTAATCTAACTGGGATAAACTTCACTTGGTCATTATATATTATCCCTTCCATATATTAGATTTTATTTGCTTAACTTTTATAAATAATTTTAATGTATATATGGAAGTATGTAGTTTTATTTTCTTGTAATACAGGGGAGAGAAAAGTAGGTTTACAGATGTAAGTATGCAAAACACAGAGTTTATCCTTATATTATTATTTATTAATTATTATATTATTTATTTGTATTACAGCTATAAACCTACTTTTGCCCCACCTGTATATTTATCTGCTTTGGGTATCAGAGTAATAATGTTGGCCAGATACAATGAGTTCAAGTATTCTCTCTTCAATTTGTTGCAAGAGTGTTTGTATAGAATGGTTATTATTTTTTCATAAATGTTTGGCATAATTCACCAGTGATACCACATGTACCTGGAGTTTTCTTTGTGGGAAGATTTTTGAAAAATTTAATTGATTTAATGGATGTTTAGCTAGCCACCCTATCTATTTCTTCTTGAATGAGCTTAGTAGTTGTATTTTTCAAGGAGCACATTCATTTCATCTACAGGTGAAATTTATTGGCATAAAGTTGTTTGTAACTTTTATTATTATATTTTTAACAGCTATAGAACAAGTTTTAATTTTACCCTTCATTCCTGATAATAGCAAATAATGTCTGTTTTCCTTTTTTGTTATTATGGCTAAAAGTTTATCAATTTTATTGATCTCAAAAACAAGCTTTTCCTTTATTGATTTTTCTATTATTTTTCTATTTTGTATTTATTGAATTTTGCTCATATCTTTATTTCCTTTCTTCTGTTTACTTTATGTTTATCTTATTTTTTCTCTTTGTCTCATATACTCTTGTTTACTTTTCCCTGTTCTTTTGTTTTTTGAATTGAGTATTTTTTATGGTCTCATTTTGTCTCCTTTGTTGGTTTGTTAAGTATAACTCTGTTTTGACATTTAAGTGTTTGCTTTAGGGTTTGTAGAATATATCATATGCTACAAATGTCATCTATTTTACTTTATTAATAGATATTATAAATTCTACAACACATTGTTATTATTTTTACTTTACTCAGATAATTATCTTTAAAGGATATTTAAGTAATAAGAATAAAAGCCTTTATATTTGTCCATATATTTATCATATTCATTGCTCTTTATTCCTTTTCATAGATCCAGGTTTCTATATGGTATCATTTTGCTTCCGCTTGAAGGGCTTCCTTCACACTTACTGTAGATGCCTTGCTGATAATGAACTCTTTCAGCTTTTGAATGTGTGAAAAAGTCCTTAATATTAAAAAGATCAGTGATTGTCAGGGCTTAGGGGGATAAGAGGAGAGGGATAAATAGGAAGAACACAGAGGATTTTTAGGGCAGGGGATATACTGTGTAAGATGCCGTAATGGTGAATACATGTTATTATCAATTTGTTCAAATCCATAGAATGCACAACACCAAGAATGAATGGTATGTAAAACACAGACTTTGATTGATTATAATAGAAGTTCATCAATTGTGACAAATATACTGCTCTTGTGGCGCCATGTTGGGAAGCTATGCGTGTGTGGGGTCAGGGAGTTTGAGGGAAATCACTGTATGTTTCTCCCAATTTTACTGTGAACCTAAAACTCCTCTTAATTTTTTTAAAGTCCTTAATTTACCTTAATTTTTGAAAATTATGTTTGTAAGATAGGGAATTCTAGGTTGGTTTTTCTTTTAGTACTTCAAAGGTGTTGCTCTACTGTCTTCTTGCTCTCATTGCTTCTAGCAAATCTGCTGCCATCCATATACTTGTGCTTCCACATGCAATTTTTTTCCTCTAGTAGCTTCTTATATTTCCTTCTTATCACTGGTTTTAAGTAATTGGCTTATATGTACCATGGAACAGTTTTCTTTATATTTATATTTTGTGCTTAGACTTTGTTAAGCTTGTTTATATATGTGTCTATAGTTTTTATCAAATTTGGAAAATTTTCAGCCACTATTTTTTTTGAATATTTTTCTCTCCTTTTTCTTTCTGGAGCTCCAGTTGCTTATATAATTAGTCATTTAAAATTGTCTCATGTTTTGCTGATCCTCCATTCATTTTTTTGTCAGTCTTTTTCTCTGGGCATTTTATTTTGGATAGTTTCTATTACTATGTCTTGAAGTTTGCTATGTTTTCTTCTGAATTATTATTATCTGTGATTTTTCCAGCCTTGTGTATTTACAAAGCAGACTTTATAATTTTTCCTTCTAGAAATTCAAATTGAGTCTTTTTTATATCTTCAATTTAAATGCTTAATCCTTCCTCTAGACTCTTAATACATAAAATCCAGTTCTAACAGCCTCTTTCTGTGCCTTTTCTATTATATCTGGTTTAGTTTTTTTGGTTGACATTTTTCTTCTCATTATAGATTGCATTTTCCTTCTTGGCATACTTGGTGGTTTTTTATGTATTCCAAGTATTGTGATTGCTGGGTATTATTGTATTTCTAAAAAAATTCTTGAACTTTGTTCTCAGTTGTGGTTCAAGCACTTAGTAATCATTCAATCCTTTCGGTCTTTAGGCTTTGTTGTGTGGGCCTAGAGCAGTGCTCATTTGTTCCCATGCTTGGGGCAATACTCCTCTGGGTTCTTTAACTGAAGCCAGTAAATTATGAAATTTTCCATTTTGGTTACTGGGGACAGGCATGATTCCTGGCCTTGTAGGATCCCTGGGTACTCTTACTTTTAATCCTTTTGAATTTTTTTTTTTTTCAGGCCTCACATAATTTCCTCACACAAACACACTGCTTGCTGCTTACTTGAATACCTAGAATGGACCATGTGTAGATTTTTTTCTGTATGTCCCTCTCCTGTTCAGTACCGTGCCCTGCAAAAGCCAGCCATCTTGGCTTCCCAGGACTCCAAGTGAAGTCTTCTCAACTCAGGGTGTTCACTGGCCTTTGCCTGGATCTCCGCACCCTGGGAACTTTCCACAACCTGGGAACTCTCTCCAGGTAGTAAGCTGGGGCACTGATAGGGCTCTCTTTGTTTGTTTTCTGTTTCTTGGACATCATTCCTGTTCATTTCTAATCTGTTGACAACCATGGTTTTACATATCTTTTTGAATGTTAGTTCTTTTAAATAAGAGGGTGAATCTGGCTTGTTGCTATGTTTTGTCCAAAAGTCTTGTTTTTGTCCTTATTTTTTAATGCCAACTTTTGTGTTGAGCAATTCTCATGTAATTATAGTTATGATATTAATTTAAGTCTGCCTTTCCTCCTCAATCATTTTTGTCTTAAGGGCACAGTGCCTTTATTGTTTGTCTTTATATTCTCAGTACTAATATAATATCTAATATATAGTAGAGGTTCAACAAATGGTTGTTAAATGAATGGAACTAAAATAGAGGCACATCTCTGGCAGTCTGTTACATATTTTACATATACAGGGGTGGACAAAAGTAGATTTACAGTTGTGAGTATACAAGATATACAGAGTTTATCTTATATTATTAATTATTGTATTATTTACCATATAAATTACCATAAACCTACTTTTGCTTACCCCTGTATGTATATAGTGTATATTTTACAATACATATCTGTGTGTGTGCATGAATATATATATTATATATATGAGTGTGTATGTGTATATCCCTTATATTGCATTTATAGTTCTGTAATTTTCTTTTTTATACAGCTGAGAGATGCTTAGTAAAAGCTTTTGGCAGCAAAGAAAGGTTGATTAGGTTTTATTTTAGCAAAATGAACAAGATCGATGCTCAAAATACAAGGTATTTCCTGCCTAGGCTTTTTATTCAGTCTGAATATTAATGAGCATGTAAATATGCTTATAAAGAAATACTATTTCTAAAACCCAGAAAGGGGAAAAATCTATTAAAAGTGTTATATATGTGTGTCTTCATAATTTCCTTATAAAATAAAATTGTATTTTGCAGTTAATTTGCAAAATCATATGTGAAGTGCATACCTGTATCTATTATCATCACAGTTGGAAAGAAGTCTTTAGAACAGTTATGTCTTCCCCTCCCAGCTGCATTCAGAGCTCCAAAGGAGTAAGGCCTGAGAGAGAGCAGAACCTTCTCTACTGGGCATAAAATTTGGTAACCTTAGCTCTGACCTTTAATCTGCTAAAGCAGTGAGACGGAGGCATTTCTCTGGGACACTTGAGAGGGTACAAACCATTAAAGCTCACAGTAGATGAACTCGTTCCATTACTTTTAATAACATTATATCTGTGTCTGCTCAATGGAATGATAACTTAGTGAAGGAGAATTAATTCTACATATTATCTACATAAAGGATAATGAGGGAAATCAGTTGCCTGTAAGGAAGTTTCATTAAATTTGGGTATAAGCCAATCTACTTGAGTTTGGTCCCTGGATTTTGGAAGACTTTCAAGCCTTGGGGCTCCGCGAGAACATTTAAGACCATATTTGAATCTCGGGGAAGTAGACACAGAAGGTTTTAGAAGACCCTTGTCACCGAAATTCCCTTCCCTTCTGGGGAAGCAAACTGCTAGTTTGTTGACCATCAGGTGTGAAGTATAATTTTTTTCCCCACATTCCAACCCTGTGTCTGCTGAGATAGTTTTAATTCAAATGATTTGTGCCTAAGTTATTTGATCTGTGGGTATGATGGCTCCTTGAGGCATTTCAAGTAATGAAAACAACAAAGAAGCCAATGAATTGTGAATTAATAAATACTCAGTGTCAATAAGAAAAAAATTGCAATTTTTTAACACAGGAAGTTCAAAGCGATATCTTTCAAGGTAGTTACCAGTTTGGGAAACCTGTCCTTGCTGAGCTCACAGGAGTACTGATGTATAATGCTAGTAATTCTTGCAGTGAAATATAGAATATTTAAAATAGAATAGAATATTGGATATGGAATGTATGGAATAGAATTTTTATGCCTGTATTTATGTAGGTAAGAATTTGTATTGAAAAATTAACTGAGCAAACAATTTGATGTCTCAAAGATAACAAAGCAAATTCACTAAAATATGCTTTCTTTAAATTGAAAACAAGTTTTCATCAAAGTTAAATTGCCTTAAATTGTCTTATTCAAAGAATGTTAGTAATCTCTAAAATATTTTCTGTGTACATACAGCATTATTATGAACTAAACCATTACTAACTCAAAGTAGATGAAGGGCAAGTGTAAAATAGCAAGCATGTTGAATTGCAGGGTCTATTTTAATGATAATTCAGCTTATTACCTCTAAACGTGAGTCAGATACCTTATAATAATGTTTTGGTCAAGAATGGACCTCATAAACAATAGTGGTCCCATAAGATTATAATGGAGCTGAATTTCCAGTAAGAAATGGGAAGATGTGTGCTTTGACAGGAATTTTTTCCCTTCGGTGGGAGCGATATATTATGGGGCTCAGCAGTAGATTCCCTCTCACTCACAGCGTCTCCTATTTGAGTGCACAGCTCACATCCCAGTCAGTCAGCCACTGACCTGGTTCAGCACAGAGGAGCCCATGCTCCCAGTGCTGCATATTCGTGTGGCCCCTACAGGCCCTCCCTATCCAGTTCGAGGGTCATCAGAGTGCACTGCTTCAATTCTTTGTTGAGGACGCAAGATCCTGTACAAGGACACAGGCCAAAAGGGGCTACCTGAACAAGTATTAAGTGCCACCACCACTTTAGAAAGAACTTTCTGTGGTAATGTGGTGCCAGCCTGTGCCTGTACTATGGAAATATTTTTAGGCTGTAATGATGTAAAACACAGGTAAGTTGTATTTCTTTCATAAATTTCTAGCACAAAGAGAGGTCTTTGTGCTAGAGAACCGAAAACAAATTTCAAAAATCAAAATGTTGAGTCCTCAGTCCTGCACACTTTCCATGTTAAACAACTTCTTCTCTATGAATACCATAAACTTCCAACAAGTTGTTCACTGCTCCAACATGCAGTAGCCGAAACCATGTTGCCATGACAATCTCCTGTGTTTCCTTATCTCTCCATCTTCATATCTTACTCCTGGAGCCCCTGGCCCCCTTTCGCTCCCTCTTGACAGTCTCCACAGTCACTATTATGGTGATTTATGCCTTAGCCAGACAGTTTCCCCTTCATATTTTAGATCAGTCCAGCCCACATCCTTGTTTATGAAGCAGCAATGGTACTTTGATGTTCTATTTCTGACCCTGCCAGAAGGAACCAGGGGCAGGGCTTTTGAGACAGTGTTGAGACAAAGTCTGCAGTAGTGTCCAGTAACATCCTGGAATTTCACATTCACTCACCACGCACAGACTCACCCACCCAGAGCAATTTTCAGTCTTCCTGTAAGCTCCATTCAGGGTAAGTAGCCTATACTGGTGTACCATTTTTTATCTTTTATACCATATTTTTACTGTACCTTTTCTATGTTTTGCTGTATTTAAATACACAAATACTTAACATTGTGTTGTGTCTGCAGTATTTAGTGCAGTAACATGCTGTACAGGTGTGTAGCCTAGCAGCAATAGGCTACACCGTCTAGTGTAGGTGTGTAGCAGGCAACACCATCTAGGTTTGCTTAAGTGCACCCTGCAATGTTCGCAAAATGATGGAATCAACCAAGGATATGTTTCTTAGAATGTATGTCCATCATTAAGCAATGCATGACAGCACTACTGCAAATAATAATCAATGCTTATAACTCAGTGTATGCTACATGGTTAGTGACTTGTGGAAGTACTTCAAAATAATAAAGTCAAAGAGTTGAGGAAACCATTGAATCAGTTGAAAGTATTATGCTGTTATGTTGGATACTTTACTAAGTGATACTAAAGTAACTAAATGAACAGTTAAGTACTTTTTAGTAAAAAAAGTTCATTTTCAAATTGTCTTTTCTCCTTTATATTTGGTTACAAAATTAATCTATTCAACCTATTAAGAAGGACATCCTCATCAAAGATAAACTTTAGCTTTCACCTTGTCTGAGTTTCTACAAATCCCAAATTGGTAAAGTCACATGAATAAAGTCTTGCTGTATTCACAGTTCCAGAATAAATAACATAGAAATGGAATACAAGTATCTTTGGGGACTTGAATTATTCACAAAGTGAGTAACTGAGCTAATATGATATGTAGATTTTTCAATTTAAAATTATTATATGTTTACATGTTACGATTATGTAGGACCATGACAAATTTACTCATATGACTTCATGAAAATGAAGCAAATATGGAAGATGACATAATGTGGCTAGCAAAGGGGGTTGTGGCCCAGTAAATACTGAATAAAACAATTATTGCTTGATGGTGAAAGTTTGCATTGCCTCTCACATGGGCTTTTGGGCAGAAAACAATCAAATGAGAGCCTGAACAGAGAGGACACTAACCACTTTTTATATGCACTGTATTTTTTGTGAAGAACAATATTAAAAGATGCTATCATATCGGACCATTATATTTTAGGGCTACGAATTTTAGTTTTATCATTTTTAAGCTAGAGTAACTATTATAGATTATCTAAAGGGAAAGAAAACCATTTTTCTCCTATGCTGTTCATTGTGTAATACTATATGGTATTTGCCTTAAAAATTATCCTAAGTGTCATCATTCTCTATAACTTTTAATTAGGTAGAAGGAGGTCCTTTATTGATATAAACTTTACTCTGGACTATCTTCGGTATAAATCATGTGGCTATACATCCATGGACATGAAGAAGGAGGCTGAGATTTATAGTTATTGTTGTGCATTCACACCAGGCATACCATCAGCAACAAACCACATACTTCCCTGGGGAAGGACTTGGAGTGTGGCTTTGAGGGATAATGGTGATAACGATGATGGCCACAGTGAAAGTTATGGAGCAGTTGCTATTCAGTCAGTTAATAAACATTTATTGAGCACCTGTTATGTGCCAGGGATATTTCTGACCTTTGGGTGTATACAGCAGGGGAACTCCATAAGCTTCACATTGTAATGAGGAGATAGAAACCATAAGTAAGTATATCCTATGTTGGATAACGATAAAGGCTTTGGAGAAAGAGGGGAAGATGGATGCAAAATGTTGAGGGGTGTTTGCCCTGGCCAGGTGGCTCAGCTCATTGGAACATTGTCCCATACACCAAAAGGTCGCAAGATTGATTCCCTGCCAGGGCACATACCTAGGTTATAGGTTTGATCCCCAGTCAGGGTGCATTTGGGAGGCAACTGATAGATGTTTCTCACATCAATGTCTCTCTCTCTCTGTTCTCCCCACTTCCTCTCTCTCTCAAATCAGTAAACATGCCCTTGGGTGAGGATTAAAAAAAGTAAATTAAAAAGAAATGTTGAGAGGTGTTTAAGTAGGACAATTAGTGAAGGCTACCCTGGTCATGTGTAAAACTTATCATGGCCACGGTGACAAAGGAAGTCAGGGAGAAACCTGGGGAGGACATTTTCAGGCCAAGGAAAGAGCCGACACAGAGGTGCTGAGGGAAGGTGTGCTTGACCACCAGAGCAGCAATCGGGCCAGTGCGGTTGGTGGGGGTGGCGATGAGGTAGAGAAACTGGGCGAAGTGGTAGGAGGGTCAGATTATATGGCCACATGGGACTTTGGCTCCTGATAGGAGCCATAATAAGGTCAGATTTAGTGTTTAACAGAATTACTTTGCCAGCTGTGAGGAGAAATGATTCTGTGTAGGCAAGGGAGAAAACAGAGAAACCAGTGGGAAGGTTTTACAGTAACCTAGGATAGAGCTGATGATCAGGTGATAGTGATCAAGATTAGGAGAGGCAGGATTCCGAAGTAAAAGCTTTGGACTTGCTGATGGATTATGCATGGGGTGTGAGAAAAAGAAATGTCAAGGATGACTCCAAGGTCTTTGGCCGGTGCAGCTGGGAGGATGGAGTCGCTATGTACTGGCGTAAAAATAGGAAGGTTGATGAGGTGCTTGACTTTTATGCATGCTAAATTTGAGATACTTACTCTGCATCCAACAGAGCTGTCAAGCTTGATGGGAGAAATGCGCCTGCATTCAAGGCAGAAGTTCTGGCTGGAGATGTAAATTAAGGAGGTTTATCAGCATACCAATGCCTATTTGAAGAGGAGATAGGATGAGGTTACCTCGGGAATGAGTGAAGACAGGGAAGGTTGTGAGGCCTGAACTGAGGCCACTCTAACATGTGAAGGTTGAAAAGATGGGGAGAAAATCAGCCAAGGATCTGGAGAAGGAGTGGCTAGTGAGGTAGAAGGGATAGTCTTAAATGTGTGGTGGCTTTGAAGCCAAATGTATAAAACATCTCAAGAAAGGGCAAGTGAAGTTGAGCCCTTAGAAGGAGCAAGTAAAATGGTGGTTACCAGGGAATGGTAGTGGGGGAAATGAGGAAATGTTTGGCTACAAAGTTGCAGACACATAGGATAAATAACTTCTGGAGGTCTAATGAGCATGGTGACTATCGTTATTAATGCTGAGTTGTAGACTAGAAATGTTCTCAGATAGTAGATCTTAATTGCTCTCATCAAAAGGAATGGTAACTGTGTGAGACAATAAATACATTAATTAGTTTGCGATAATCATTTTATAATGTACAATACACAGATCCAAACATCACTGTGTGTACCTTAAGTATATACAATTATTATTTGTCAATTATCTTCAGTAAGGATGGAATAAAAGAAAAGAAATAGCAAGTGATCAACTGCATCGTGTGCTCTTGATAGCATGTGCTCTTTTAATACCTGGGAATTCCCTATTTGACATGGAGGACACTATAGCGGATCTCGAGGAGAATCATTTGGCAGAGTTCTAGGGATACAGGCCTGACTGAACGGCCTCAAGATGAGGAGTAAAGTATTAGAGATAAGGAGTATAAACCTTTGAAACATTTTTGTTGTAACTGAGAGCAGAAAAATGGAGCAGTAGTTGAAGGTGGATGTGGAATCCAGTGAGGGGTTGTTTTTTTAAATTATTCTTTGGAATCAAAGCTATACCTGGGAAATTTTGGCATGTTTAGGTATTGCTAAGAAGGATCCTGTAAGGAGGGGGACAACTGATGACCAGGGAGAGGGGCAGTGGTCGCCGAGATGCGTGTGTGTAGATGAGAGGTGGTGGGCTCATGCGGAAGGGATGCCGTTAGATGAGGGTGGGGGCCCATCACCAAAGTAACCACACGGAAGCTGGATTCCAGGGGTTCAGATGCACGGGGTGGTAGGTGTGGTAGTTGTGTGAACAGAACTTGGTCTGTGCTGCTTCTATTTCCTTAGTGCCCAGGGAAGTGAGTCCATCAGCTGAGAGGGAGGGGAGAGATGATGTTGGGGGTCAGATGGGAAGATGGAACACAGTCATCTTGTATTAAGAGAGTGATTGAACTGTACTGAATGCACTACTAATTGTTTAAGCTTATCATTTTAGTTGAACCCACACAATACCTCTGAGAAGCAAATGTTCTTATTGTTTACAGAGAAGAAAATGTGGCAAAATGACCTAAGCCTATATGTATATGCTAAGCAGTTAAGTTCTTTTGGTGCATAATGGCACAAGATTAGCATGTAAGGTAACAAAAGTCTGTTGTGGATGAAGATAGTGAGAGGAGAAAGAAATGCTGTAGGAACTTCTGAACTTCTTAGAGTGGGAACTGACCACCACGGGCTGTACTTCCTGACAGCTCATTAGCTGCCAGTGCCTTGAATGAAAACTTAAACTACTTGTCATTTACATGTTATCATGCTGATAACCTGAGGTGCTTTAATGAAAGTTACAGACAATATGATATTAAGCAGTCTCAAAGAGACAAAGGAAGGCTCCATAGCTATGAAGGGGAGGTACTAGGATTTGAACCTAGACATGGCTGACTTCAGGGCCTTTGACTTCCAGTCGAGGCTTTGTTGTTCCACTCATAAGACACAGGCCCTGCACGTGAAACAGGCAGGCAAGCCATGGACATGACTAACAGTCACACAAGGCATGATATAAGGATTCGTGTCTAGCTAAGATGCTTGCCATCCAAGTTTAAGGGAAAAAAAAATCCACATTTCTGGCTGGTGTGCAAGGAAGGCTTCAGGGAGGAGGAAGGACTTGCATTGGATTCTGAGTGATTTCTGAGACTTGAAAGTACAGAGAAGGAGTCACATGTTAAGATCAGGGACTAAAACTTTTCACAGTGGGTTTACTCTAGGAAATGCCACTTGCACAAAGGCTTGAATTCTTTAATCTCCATTCACTTCTCTACATTTATTGGCAAAAATTTCTTCTGGTGGGACTAGGGAGATGGTGTTGACATATCTCCTTCTTAATTAAACATATAGCATTGACCGCCTTCTGTTAGGGAAACACAGTGCCTCTTTTACTTGTTACCCAAGAGACATGGGGCCAAGTTCTGGGAATTGAGTTTCTTTATTTGTCATACAGGGATGTTAAAACATTTCTCACAAAGATGCTCTGACTACTAAATAAAATAGTACATCACAGAGTTTTGTAAAGTGTAAACACCATATAGATATGTCTTAGGTGTTGTTTTTCAATTTCATCAAGTACAACCATGCTTGAGAAAAAGACAAAATAGCAACAAATAAGCAACATTTCCTTACGGGTCTTTGCTTGTGGTCCTATGATCTAGTATGGCTGGAAGACCTTTTGTATGTTAACATAGTGGCTTTGAAAAGGTTTGAGCCCTATCGTTCATGTTAGACATCTCTCTCCATTTACTGAAGCGCTGTGCTGTATCCAGCCCAGCCGCCAGCTGGCCCGATGGAATACAAAATAGTGATAGGACCCCAGAGCTGTTCTTGATTGACCCAAGGACTTCGAAAATAAAATAATTCACTTGTATTATTTTTCACTTTCTCTGAAACATGAAAGCTGTGAAGTTTTGGGCTCTCTTGCTTATTACAAGAAAAGTCAAGTTGCATAGGCCCTTTAGCCAAAAAATAGATTTCTCTTCCAGGAACCTGCCACTTGCAGATTAAATACTCCTTTAACAAAGGGGTCTGTCTTTTGGGGAAACACCTTGCTGCGTGGTGCTGATGAGCTTGATAGGCAGCATTCTGCTCATGGCACTCTACCCAGGGTTTTAGGGGAGGCAGACAGGTAGCATGCTGTTAACATTGGTTATTGGTCTTCTAGAGTTGTCTAAAGAAGTCCCTCTGGCAGCACAGAAACTTGGTGTTTAGTTCAATCAGTTAAGACGCTCTCAAAGTCATAATTCATCTCTGAAGAGGATACACATGATAAATGACCTCTCATTCTCTATAACCAGAAACTTCACAAGTGTGTCGGAAGTCAGAGTCCAAATAATATTTTATTTATTCAGTTTTTCTTTCTTTCTTTCAATATGTCATAATAGTCCTTGTATAATCACTCATTCTTTTAGTTGGGATATTCTCCAAGACTCAGGTGGAGGTTAGGAAAGGACTGGACTGAATCATGGCAGATTGAAGTTATAAGTATAGGTGGAGTACACCTAGAAAGCTGATGGACTTCAGAGTACATAGAGTTCTGCTCTGCATGTCCCACACTCATTAAGCTACTCTGGCTCAGTGTAGGGATTTTCAGCATAAACCATGGACATTCTTTCACCAGGATCTCTGGAAGTGCCGTCTCTTCCTTTTTGCATGACCCCACTGTATGTTTCTTAGTTCACAAGTAATCGGTGACCCACTGGAGCCAATTCAGTTCCAGTCAAAGACTGCTAGTCTATGCTGAACTGCCATGGACAGGGTGCTAGGGGAATGAGATGTGAAAGCACCTGGTTGCTTGGTGGCCATATCCGTTTCCCCCCTTTTGCTTACTGGCTTCGGCCTGTGGCTGCAACTTGGTCTAAGATGGAAAGGGGAGTGCTTCTCAAACATTCCTGTGCATAGAAACACCCAAGGATCTGGCGAACATTCAGATTCTGCTGCAGTGAGACTAGGATGGAACCTGAGGTTCTGCATTTCCGACAGGCTCCCCAGTGTTGCAGATACTGTAGCCAAAGGGCCACACTCTGAGTAGTGAGGAATCAGAGGCTGTATTGGCCAGGGAGGCAGTTGAACATTCCAATTTGACTCAGACTCCAGTGACAGTACAGGGCCTGCCATGATGTATAATAAAGCAATGCCATCTTTTCACAGTATTTCCCTGACCTGTCCCCTGGGATCTAGCATAAAACGATTTCATTATATTTATCAAATACTCTCTGCAAAACATATTGCTATAAAAATAAGTTAAGCATTTGTGACCAACAAAAGTGCTATAATTTTCTGAAGAGTGATATATGAGAAATTTAACAGAGCTATCTGGGTGCACAGGATCTTATAGCCTCTTTCATCCATCAAAGGTTTTCCACAACAGATGTCAGCCAGGAGGTTATCTGTATAGTAAATACTATGCAAAGCTTTTTGGATCTTTTCTCTGGGACAGGTTGCTTCCATTGACTGTGCTATCAATCAGGGCCTAAACCACAGCCTTAATGTTATCTGAGACTCAGAAGTTCACCCTTGCACACTCACTGCTGGGGAATTCTGAGTCATGAGATTGCTGTAACATAGAGAGCATTGTGCTGGGAAGATTACAAAATCTTATTAGAAAAAGCTCTGCCCCAGATTTGCAGCAGTTAAAATCAGAGTATTTCTTTCACGTACCTTAGGGAAGATGAAAAATATTGGAACCTGTTTATATTTACTTGTATATACTCCCAGGATGCAAAGCCTGCAGCAGGAGCTGCAGCAGCCCTCACTTATTAGTATGAAGTTCCCCTTTGGGGGGTTATTTAAAAATATTTGTACATATTTAAAATCCCTCAATCTGGTTTGTGGCAAATGGCTGCTTAAGCAGCTTCTTAATTATTTCATTGGAGTATTTTTGCAGAAGAACTGTTGCAGTTATTTGGCACAAAGCTTAGGTTTTTGAGGCCTTTTACTACCTCCTGAAGAGATTTCAGGAGAAGGAAAAAGAATCAAGGGGTATTAAATTATTACTCTCTTTGTGTAGTACAGACAAATAGAATTGATTGTGGACTTCAGTGCAGGGAAGACGTAGTTGCACAGCTGCATGGTAATAATTTTTATGTGTGCTAAAATTATGTTCTTGCTATTTTGTCATAATATTCCAGAGTGAAGCTTTGGAAGAATGGCATGGCTATAGTTTAGTAAATGGAATCCCTTGGTACATATCCGGTCATAAATTATCTCATCAACTTGGGGATAAACTATAAGCAAAATTATTTGAAATCTATGCTAGCTAAATAGAAATAAATAAAAGCAAATGTTATTTTATAGTAATATCAGGTGAGGTTATTCATTGGAGGAGGCAAATGAGTATGGTGACAAAGTTGGACTTCAGCAAATTTTGATTAGCGAATGTATGCCCAGTCTTTGTTCCTGCCTTCATATTTGAACTGCTAGGAGCAGCTGGAAAGATGCGCATTAAGTGTGGAGGGATGCAGGCTAGTGGAATGTATGGACTGAGGATGTTTGAGACCATGGTCATTCCGAAACCACGTGACCAGTTTATTGTTTGCAGTCATGGGGAAAATGAGGTGGTATCACATGTGAAGAGAAACTATGGTGGCTGACTTGAAACAGCTGGGCTACGTACCCATAGATAATCTTAATACTGTCTTTTGTGGTGATCTAATCATTTCATTCTACATATTTATTCTCATCTAAATGTCTTATAAGTATAGGGAAGACCATTAATAGGTGGTGAGAATGACCTTTAGCATTGCAGGTCTGCCTTCCTACATGGGGTTGTGCAGATCCAGCCAATTGAGAAACACGATGCAAGCTTTCCCTTCACATTGTGCATTTTGGTACATGTGACAGGTCATGAAGATAATTTAGTCTTAGAGTTTAGGAAGAAATAAAAAATTTGATCAAAATGTCAGAATTTGGATCCTTCTGATTATGATCATGTTGAGTAATGCTCTCAAAGGATAGATAGTGCTTTCTGGTAAATCAAGTTATCACAGCAAAATAAGTTTAAATTACATATATATGTATATATGTGTATGTGCATTTGTGCATGTGCATATATGTGTATATATATACACACTATACATAGACATCCACACATATTACATCACATATATACACATACATACATATGTACAAAGGTACTGTATATACTTTATATCTCACATCACATGAGCACTTTTGAAACTATCCCATTGAGAATGATAACTATGTGGTCCAAGTTCCTGAATTTGGGGAGAAAGGAACACCAAGAAAGGCAAGAATAGATGAGACCACTCCAAAATATCATTAAAAAACAATCCATAATCTCCACCCAGTGAACATCATTTTGTGGTCACTGCTTTGCCAATAAAAGTTATAGTTATATGCTTAAACATTTTCAATGATCTCAATCCATAGATGTCAGCTTTATATGGAGCACTGAATGGTCATTGAAAGCATAGTGCTCACCTGCACTCATTTTAAAGAAATGAAATGAAATCTCACAACTGCAAACCATGGACAGAAACCTCTGTCTGGCCAAGGAAAAGATGCAGGTCGAGATTAAGCAGATCATGTCCTCAGGTAGTCTACCATCTAGTTGAAAGCCTAAAAGGAAAAAAACAAACAAACCCAAATCAAAACCAAAGAGCAGAGCTTCGGAGTTACATAGTTCAAATAGTTCTGTTTTATTGAGAAGGAATCTGACGAAGAGAGCCCATGCCAATTTCCCCAAGTCACTCCATTGGTAATTGGCCGAACCAAGGTGACGATCCAGGCAGTCTGCGTCCTTGAGCCTATGCAGTGTCGCCTCCCTGTAGAAGCTGTGGCCTATGGAAGGCTTCTTTTAACTTTGTTTTAAAGCTCTGTAGTTCCTTCATTTCACAACTTGGTTGCCTCTATATGCAATTCTTTCTGCTCATGGTGGGGGTGGTGGTGGGAGGCAGGCATGAATTAGCCATTTATCCAAGAAATTACTTGCATTTCATTAGGAAAGATACCAGGAAGCAAAGGAGGTCATGAACGTAAATGGTAAGGGTGGGGTTGGGTCTAACTGAGTTCAGGGGGCAGGGAAGGACTCCTTGAGGAGGTGACATTTAGGCTGAGCTTTGATGAAGCGTGGGGGGTGGAGTGTAGAGGAAAAAGTGAATTCCAGACAGAGAGGTCAGCTGTGCAGAGACCTTGAACAGGAAGGACATGGCACCTGGGACGGTCTGAAAGAGAACCAGCATGGCTGGCAGGGAGAGTCTTGTAACATAAGGCTTGAAAGGCTGGGGGAAGGGGTCAGACAGGGCCTTGACTATGTTAAAGAACTTGGTGTTTATTCTGAAGAACAATGAACTCTTGATACTCATTGAAGGGCATTTTGATCTCTGTCCACGCAGTAAATACTGTGTTAGGAGAGAAAAAAGTCAAGGTTTAAGTATCTAATTTTCCTTTGGAATGTAGATGGGAGCTTTTCTTTTTTCACCCTGATGATCTCAGACAGGCGTCAGCATCCTTTCAAAGCAAGGTGTGAACCTGGCACTTGCCATTATCCTGACAGAGCCGAATGACCAAGCCGTATGAGGGGCAAGATGTTAGAGATCAGACTCTGTGCTCTCTGGTGAGGGGCTCTCTGCCACCTCTCACCTGGGAACTGTGGTTTGCCTCCCCTCCCCTCATCTCACATTTTAAATCCTGTATAACAAGGTTTACTTTCACACAGCTCTCAATCTTTTATTTTCCATGAGTTTAGAGAATCATTCAGTTAATGCCTAAATAAAAGAAGTCCCCAACTCATAAACTTTCAATTTGCAAGTTTATATATGAGAAGGCAGGGTGGCCTTGGACTTACCCTTCAGTCACTGAGTGCGGTGCTTTCCCTGGTGCCTGAGTTTGTGCTCTAGGCTCTGCCCTTGCCCTGGAGGTGAGGTTATAAATGACAGATCTGTCCCAGGAAGCCCACAGTCACATTAACAACCCAGTGTTCTGAGCCTGGGGAAAACCACAATGCAGCTCAAAATGAAGGAAAGAATAGACTTCCCTTCTGTCTCTGGGTGTGATTTTGAGAGAGGTACCTTTTTTGGTCAAATTAGAGCAATAAAAGGAAATCCTGCCTGGGAGTGAAGAGGGAGAGAAGTAAGGATAAGTAAAAACTCTGTTACTGAAGTGGGTCTGCAGAGTAGGACCTGCAAGTGGGAAGCTGGTGGCTGGCAAGAGAACGTAAGAGCAGGCTTTTCTTGTTTCCTGGCTTTTCAGAATGGAAGAGAAAACTGATAGTGTGCAGGGAACTGGGTCTCTGTCTCTCTGCCTCTGTCTCTGAAACCTGTTTTTGAAAGAAAAGAAAAGGAAAGAAAGAAAGAAAGAAAGAAAGAAAGAAAGAAAGAAAGAAAGAAAGAAAGAAAGAAAAAAGAGAGAGAGAGAAAGAAAAGAGAAATATAGAAGCAGTGTTTACCATTTCTGGGAGACAGAAGCAAATGCCACAGCAATGAAATGGAAAACAGCAAAAATCACCAAGCACAACTCCAACATTGGCCCCAGCCCTGCTCAGAGAAAATGCCAGGGCAGAAGTGACAGTTGCAGGTGTGTCAGAAAGCAGGGAACAACCCAGTGCAGAGCCACTGCAGGGCCCCTGGGGTGCTCTCGGGGGGCAGGAGAACCCCACCAATCATCTCAGTCCTTAAAGTCAGAGAATAGAGCTTGCAGCAGAACAGATAAGAGCAATCTCAGGGATAAGAATCTAGGTTCCTGGGGAGCAGAGACTGTGTCACGTCTGCTCAAATTCCAGGAGCCTCTTTTTGTCCAACTGTGGACTGTACCCTTAAATGATGAAGGGAAGAATGAGACAAAGAGATAGGAGGGAGCCTCCAGAACCATGAGTGGCAAAGAGGCAGTGGACTGGACTGATTTAGAGAGGTGTGGTGAGAAGAAGGTGGATGAGAAAGTGCTCTCTCTTGTCCGGAGGTCTGAAAGGGGTCTCAGTTCCCTTGTTGGTAGAACAAGGGAACTTGTTGGGTTGGTGGAACTAGCTGTTAAGTAGGAACTACCTGTAAATATACTGGAACATAACAATGGATATTTTGTTGTCCCCCAAAGACACAATATTTTGGAAGTTCGAACATCCTAAGTACAGTTGCTGAAGTTACCAGGCTGACTGGGATGGCCTGTTTGGGTGCCTCATTTTAACATTTGCACTAAGAGAGCAGGCTTTGTGACAAGCACACTACCCAGCCAATTGTCAGTCCTGTGGGGTGTTGCCAAAAAAGAAGAAAGAAAGGAAGAAAGAAAGAAAGAAAAAGAAAGTGGTCCTTGACCAAATACCTTAGGACATGAAGTGGTCCACACCGTTCCTTTGGAGTTACATCATCCGAACAGTGTAGGAAAAAACCCTTAGATTCAGTCAGCAGGCTTTGTGTTGTTTAACCCAGTGTCTCCTAAGTTGGAACAGGCATAGAGCCTCATTGCCACATAGCAAATATTTCCTACACGTTGGAAAATGCTGCTGTGGGGGTGGCTTGGAAAAGAAGATTGGAATTTTTTATCTTTGGGGCAGAGCACAGAAGCACAGGAAGTTGAAAATTTTCTCTCAGTAACCTGAACAACCTCTGGAGCACCTGCCAGAGTGGCTCACTTTCTCCATCTGGATCTAGAGTTAAACCCAGCAAAATCTGTCATTTGGAGCTTCCTGACACCAAATGAACTAAGGAAAACTGCTTCACTGTCCTGTGTCTGATATAATCACCTGCCCTCTTGTACTCCTTTCCTTAGAAGCGTGTTCAGGAAATGATAGGTGTCTCTTTTAATGAAACCGAATAGGGTTTTGTTGTAGTTAAGCAGAATTAGCATTTCCTATTTACGAGCATAATCCTGCTTTGATATTCCAACCAGCAAGTCCTGGAGAAGTCAAATGGCATTCTCAGCATTTACAGGTGCAAAACGCAGTGTACAGAGAGATTGAGAGGATAACAGGGTTCCCAGCTGGGCATGTCCTCTCTGTGTTGCTCCAAAATGGGCTGTTGCCCAGACAGCTCACAGCATATGGTCCTGACCAGAGAGTAATATCGCTGAGCCTGTTTCTTGAACCAAGTCTTCGCTCGCAGCTGGGTTTGCTAGCTTTGCAGTGACTTGTCAGGAGTAGCTTGTTTTCTTTATTGTGGTCTTCGCGCCACTGAAAGGCCAATTGAAATAAATGGAGACATTTATCCACTAGGTGGTGCTACATCCTTTAGTTCTTTGATGGATGATTTTTTCCGAAACTAAAAAGTATTTGGTTGGGGTGGAAACTCAGCAAGGAAAGTATACCTTCTTCATTTTTCTCACCTTGTTACGGGAATGACAGTATTTTGATTGAAAAATGTATAGAGAATGGGCTTGCTTTCATACTGGCAATGAGAGCTATGGTGCACCAGGACGTCCTGTGAAAAACGGTGTGTAGCTGAGCAGAATCAGACTGCTTCACTGAATTAGTTCCGTGACTTGCTAAATCCATAGAAAATGGGAAGTTATTTAACCTATTAGGTATATCACCACTTCTCACTTTCTTTATCTGTTAAATAGTTGCTCTATAAGGTTGTTTCTGCAGTAAATGAAATCTATGTAAAGTAAAAAGCTGGGACATAATAAGACCTCAATAAGTGTTAGTGTTGCTATTATTCAAATTTTAATTTTTCATTGACTCGCCCACTGACAGGGAACTTTATGTTTTCCTATGAAAGTGGGAAATTCAGCAGGATTTGTATTTCTGATTGGACTGCCTGGATTCTTTTGCTTCCCTTAGGTTTCTGCACTCTCTTAACCTTCTTAACCTTTGGCATGATTTCTCTTTTTCCCTGAAAACAGTGTTCTTCAAACTTTCCTGTCAGCAAAGCACCTGGAGGGCTCGTTAAAATTCAGATTGCCGGAGAATCTGGAAGAGTTTCTGATTCAGCAGGTCTGGGGCGTTTCTGAGTGTGCATTTCTAACAAACACCCAGGCGACACTGACACTGCCGGTGCAGGCCTACATTCACCGCCCTAGAAAGAATTGTTTCCAACCTGGTCCATTACCGTCCATGGCAGGCCTTTTACAACAGAGTAGTGTGGGACTAAAGGCAGGACTGGGTGGGCTTTTTTAAAGTTGCTATGGTCCAGGCTGGCTCCTTTTCTTGCTTGTCCTGGTACCTAATAGACACATTTGTTTTCTTTTCTTTTTTTTTTTCTTTAAAAGATCAGTCTCATTTATCTGCAACTCATCATTTATCACCACCTGTCCCTCCTACAATTTTTGTCTGACTTACACTGGACAAACTCAGGATTTCTCAGTTGATTGCTCTTGGGGGTCAACAGTTCGGCAAGAAACAGCAGGTGTTTCCTCTGTATTGAAAATGACCTTCAGCAACGTGCATGGCACATGGTTATGTTCACATGTGTTGGTTCAATGAATAAATGCTCTAGCAAAGGCATAAAACTTTCCAGTTTTCTGGCAGCTGTGTGACCATAGGAAAGTCACTTTGTAACCAGAAGATGACTTACAAATATTAGCTATTATTGGGATTTGCAATCACATATTGATTAGTATGACATATTCTTTTAGGTTGAACAATATGAAATTGCCTCTCTTTGACCATTTTTAATTTATAAAAATGGCATCTTTATATGGCTCAGCCTAATACAATTTCTATATTTTAAATTAGGCATATGTCTGATGAAACTATTTTTCCAATATGCTTTAATGCTAGGAACTGCATCCCTGCTTCTCTCCCTCTCTCCTCACATATAAATGTTGAGGGAACATTTTAAAAATAAGCCTGATATTGGCACTGTAAAAATACAGTTTTGTTCCCGTCTAAGATGATACTTCATCACTATTTTCTCACTGGAAGAATGATTCTCCTTCACTTGAAAGCAACTGGCAGATGTTCCCTGCTGTGCTGGCTCTTGGTTTTCCAGAAATGCTGTGATGTCGCAATCCCACTGTGCAGAATTCTTTTCTTACTCTTTCCACCCTCTGCCTCAGACACTGCCTCTACCCTCACTCCTCCTATGCAAAGGGTATGTTAATCTTTGTTTTAATCTTCTGCAATACCATCCACACCCTTTTCTTACTTTTTTTTCTCTCTCTTGCTTTATAATTACAACTAAGTTGAGTTTAGGCAGTGAGGTTAGCCTTGCAAACTGTATGATGTTCTTATTTCAGTTATTCAAGTACCAGTGTGAAAGTGTCAAGCTCATCAGCTGCTGCGTACTAGAACTTTTGGTGCTAGAGAGTAAAGAAGACACTCTCTGGGGAAGGCAATGTCTTACTATTCAATAGTCACTCAAAAAATACTTACTGAGCATTGATATAGTCGAGGAGGCTCTGGTCACTTGGAATAGGTTTAATAACTCACTATTGCAAGGGACAGCAGGTTTTGTTAGGGAGAAAGGTTTACAAAAAAGAGAACAGTATTGCCATGGGCTGTGGGAAGAGATCTCTAAGGAGACACTGGGCTCAGAAGGACATAGAAAGGTACAGAGTAGAACAAATTTTGCCTATTTTATAATTTTGTTTATTTGACCATGAATAAGGATAAAAATTGCTGAAGGCTGAATTAGCAATATAATAACTTGGTGTTTTAAACCAAGATATTTATTATGCAAATCTTTGCACATGGGTAGGCATGAATATTTCCACTGCTCAGTCGCTGGGTGACTTTGGGCAAATTACTTAGCTTCTTAGTGTCTCAGGTGCCTCAGGTTCCTCATCTGTAAAAATGGAGATAATGACAGTAATTACTACTTTATAGGGTTGTTGTGAGGGTAACTCAAGTTAATGTATCTAAAGTGCTTAGAATGATGGCAAATTGTAAATATTAGGTATTTTTTTAAAAAATTAAACATTTTATTTATTTATTTTTAGAGGGGAAAGGAAGGAGAGAGGGAGAGAGGGAGAGAAATATCAATGAATGGTTGCCTGTCATGCATCCCTTGCAGGGAACTGGCCTGCAACCCAGGCATATGCCCTGACTGGGAATCGAACCGCATTATTAGGTATTTTTTTAGTTTCAAAGAATGTCCCAGAAAGTGCTGAATTGTAAAAGTATTGGTGGCATAATAGCTACATTCTCCTCTAGGAGCTGTTGCAGCCCTGGCATTTTTAAAGGTCTTCTATTTTTTTTGGTAAACATTCAGTTTGAAATGTTTTTGAGATTATTATTTCTTTTAAAAATCATTCAATACTCTAATCCAGTGGGCTTATTATCAGTAAGTTCTTTTTTCCCCCTTGATATTTAGACTAAAACTTCTAAATTCCAGTCTATTTCTCCTCATTAACATCCTTTTACTATGCTGGTGGCTTTTTTTCCTTCTTCATGTTTACCTCTTCCTGATATTTACAGAAGCACAAAAGAGAATTTGTGGACTTGGGCAAACTCTTCAGAGAGAGCTCCCCAGGGATCTTTGCAGAGTTTTCGTGGTTATACAGTGTGCAGGTGGTACCAGCAGAGAGAGAGCCATGGGCATCTCTGGGAATTTCCCATGAATAAAAGCAGAGAAAAAGCAAAAGCCACCCATTGTGAATTATTAAGAATGGGGTTCTAGCCTTTCTTCTGAGTTCCCTCAAGGGCTTTAAATTATGAGGTAAACTCATGAAGTACCACCCAGTCTTCAGCATGTATATTGTCATGTTCAGAAGTGGGCTTGGGGGTTAGTTACAGCCATGGTGCACCAGGAATTTCATAGTAGGATTGGGGGCCTCTCACAGGTTCTCAGCTCGTTCGGGTTATTTGTGCATGCTGGAACTTTGTTTCATGCTGTGGCATTTTGTGACTATTTCATTTAGTCATTGTATTAGTGATAATTGGAAAAATAAAACCTTGGGTTTATTTGTACTTTCTTTGCATTTTATACCATGGTTCAATTCCGGAGCCTTTAAACCCCAACATGATATCTAGACCTCAGCATTTACCTTTATAAGACAAATTATGAGTTTTTGTAATTTTTCCACATATTGTACAGTTTATCAGAATATTTATTTCAAGATGTCATATTCAAAGTTCAGTTAGGTCAAGTTTTAGCATCTATTAAGGATTTATGTTTTGATTACTTTCCTTAAAATAAATTTTTTTCTCATCTTTGATACCTTCAACAGAGCGAAAAGGTAGCACCATTTTTATTGTTACAATATTGATTGTTTTTATAGTAAGAACTTTGAAGAAATCCAGAATCAGAAATTATGCAAGAGTTGTGAAACTGGATACAAAAGCTACATGTTGATTTATTCAAGCAAAAATCATAATAAGCAAAGGAATGGACTTAGCTCACCGTTTTTATTCTAGCTTTCCTAAAAGGTTTTATCCTTAAGACCCATCTGAGGTGGTGGCTAAGATATGACATTAAAATAATTCAATTTGAAATTATAAGATCTCATTTTCTACTCCCTGTTCTTTCATTTTCTTCTCTGTTTTGTATTTAAGGAAAGTGTGGACATATGAGTATGTGAATTGAAGTTAGTGCAAAAAGGACACAAAATAATATCGTCTTGGTTCTGCCAACAATAGTCGAAGGCAAGCGTCACTAGCCTCTCTTCTCTTGACCTGAAGACTTGTGACCCACCAGACCTATAGAGAAGGCCAGCAGGCTACCAAGTGATGGGGTTGAGGGCTGGTGGTGATGGTGTGATAGTGGTGGGGTAATGGACATGGGGTCTGAGGACACAATGCCCACCGGCATCACCAAAGAGGTTGGTGCCCAGTAAACTTCATAACCACAGCATTTGCAAAGCAAGTGGGCACACTACCTTTCCATTGTCCTGTCCTCCATTCACATGGCTCAGGCCAGGGTGAGTTCACACATGTTCCAACGAGGTGCCAAATCAATTGACAAATCCTAGCTGGTGGCAAATCAATTGACAAATCCTAGTTGGAGTTCTGATAAACCTGAATGCAAGGAAAGAGATATTTAATCTTGCTTAACTACCTCCAGGATCTTTTGGCCTAAAAGTGGGATTAGGGAATCAGGCAACGGTAGGCAAATGGTTGAAGGGGAAATTGTGGCCTTGACCTCGGGATATGGTTTGTTCATTTAACTGCCTTTTGTAAAATATTGAACAACATTGTAATCAAGACTTTAATACTACTGAAACAAAACAGCCACATCATTATTTCTGTACAAGGAAAAACTGACACCTAGAGAACTTCAGCTCATTGCTCAATGTCACAAACAGTAGAACAGACAAGATCACACTTGGAAATCCCTGTTACCTTGTAACCTAATCTATTCTTTCAGTCTGCAGGCATCCGTTTCAGTGTCTGGTGAGAAGAAAAAAAACATTTCCTGGATTTACTATCAGATTAAAATAGACTTGATTGTCTAAAATATTTTTTCCTAGAAGACCTACAACATTAGAATGAATGTTAAACATTTCTAAATTCTAATTGTGAAGCACTAATGTTGTGCATTAGCATTTAGCCTCAAGAAATTCTTACTTTGGGTGCCAAATTAAACTAATTTACACTCACTAACTAACTAAACATTTTCTTACCATGACACAATGCTCAGATTTCTACCATAATATTATAGTTTACATTTTTTCTACTATTTTACAAAATTGTGGGAGGAGTGATATATTTCAAGTTTTGAAGGATGCATCTTCATGATCTCCTGGAGGATTATGATAGAAAGACCCTAAAGATACTAATGTTAACTGTCAGATGATGTTATAAACTGTCCCAATGAATGGTGTAACCTGCTGTGTTGAATGTCATTGCTCTGAGAAACATTCAGAAACATGATGATACTGTAACAGCTTTCAAGAATTTGTCTATGTCATTATTACTAATCCCTCAACCCAGCTAGAGGCTCTATGCAATGTTCTTTAAACAAATTGTCACAGAAAAATCAACCAAGTTACATATAATACAGGGGGAAGTTCTGTATAATTGGTTTGGGATGATCACTCAAAGTCTTTAGTTAAGCAGATTCTCATCTAGATTCAGTATTCCACCCTGTCATCTTATGTATTCTCAGAATAAAGCACAGCCAGACTGTTTCTACTTTAATTTGAGCATCTGAGGTTCATCCACAGGCTTTAGGAGGTGACTCAGGTAACTTCTAGATTGTGACTTTCGTTATGAACTGGTGCCTGGCCATTCCCCTGGAAAGCCCAAGTCTTTCTTGGTCATGAGTCAGGAAAGGGTCAAAGGACCTTTTAGGATGACAAATTACCTGGCTGAGCACTAGTCAGTAGATACTGGTCTTGGAACGTATGATGTTTCATCCGCTGCAGGAAGTATAGCATATTCTCTGACAAATATCCTCTAGAATCAGATTCCAAAGTCCACTTTATCCTTGGGTGGTTCAAGCTGCGCACATTCTCTGCCTTGCTCTGTGCAATCCTGGACCCCCGCCCTTCCTATGCTAAAGGCAGTGGGGAACGTCTTACCTAACTTGGTAATTTGAGCTTTTGTCCCATTTTCCAGGCAAGATTTCAAACTTTTAATTACTCACTTAGTAAAACCCAGTTGTCCCAATTCAAAGACCTATTCCCATTAGGGAATTTTCATTTCCAAGCAATCGTTGGATGAAATCCTAGAGTTTTACTGCATCCCATTTCCAGTACTTAGCTTCACTTTTTTTCTCCCAAGTAAATAGGACCCAAAACTTCTAATCCTGAAAACCCATTTTAGATAGAATTTGGAGTACGCCACAATCCACTACATTGAGACTTTCCATCTAAGCCCTAACTGGTTCTTTTCAAAGTATTTCTTAGCATGCATTTGGTTCATAAACCTTCTTGGGGTGCTAAGAGGATAAACAACTTTCAATTTGAAAATACATTACAAAGTGTTCCATCTCTTAAAGTTTAAGGAATATACTAGTCAAGGTCTTACAACATTTACCTGACAGTGATTTTGATAAACGGATTCATCACTGGGTTGGAAAAAGGCCAGAGCAAGATGGCTCTTGGACCAATTTACTGAGGCAATGTGTATTGGCAGAAAAGTATGGGTCTTATGTGACCTTGTTTACATGGGATATTTCCATAGCTGTGCTAGCTGAGAGTCTCAGCTTCAACTGCTATCTCCATCGACCGAGTTGGCTAGTCTAATCACCTGTTGATGGCATACTGGATCAAGTAGCCAATTTCTAATGTCAGGAGAAGGTGTATCAGGAATTTAAACTGGTTATATTGATGTGCAGGTAAAAATAACAATGAAAAGATTTAACTTGATAACCACATTGAGATTTATTTATTTATTTGCTGTGGAAATGATGTTTATTTAACATGGATCTTCTGTCTGTGGGTTTCTACAGATGGATAAACTGGGTCCCGGAGAGATCCTCCCCTCCTGTTCTTCCTCCCTCTCTTCCTCTTTCACAAAAACCTCGCTTAAGCAATCCTGAGCCTCCTGTGACTCTAGATGTATACATAAACATAAACAGATGTATACACTGACTTTCTCTTTCTCATTCTTACAAATAGCCTTCTAGTGAAAATTATTTTAGAGCATAATATAGTATAAGTAAAATGATGGACTGTTCCACCTGAGTTGCTTTTCTAACATAGGATATAGCATTTGTATCAACTGATTTGCACACTCAGATAAACAATATTGATAATAACCATAGTAGTGAGAGTAGAAACTATTTGTTCAGAACCTACGACACATGGTACAACCATCTTATTTAATACTTACAACAGCCATAGGAAAAAGTATCATTTTATCCCATTTCATTAAAGAGGAAACTGAAGTTTAGAGTGGTTAAGTAAGAGGTTTAGGGTCACCCAACTGGAAGATGTGGACTCCAGATTTAGACAAATGTTTTCCTGACTCCAACACCCCAGCTCTTCACCCCTGTTCTAGACTCCTTGCCTTGCCTGGAGTTACCTTAGAACACAGTTCTGCTTAACGAAGTTTGCATGAGCATTGCCTTCTCTGGTCCCTAAATAGATGCACCTGAGTGCATCTTAGGGCCATACAGTGGCTTCTGCCCATCCTCCTTCCAGGCCTGTGTCAAAAAATACCACTTCCCTTCTTCCCTCCTGTGAGGCATTCGGCCACCTGGCAGAGCATCTGAATTTGTTGCCACCCCTCATACTTTTATGTGAGTGCTGCCTGCTGTGGCATTTTGACCCTCCTGAATGTAGTCTTTTTAGAAAAATGTGTAGGTTTTGCTTGTTTGTGTTGTTTCTGTTTGGTTGCTTGGTTTACTGAGCTTTTCTGACCTGAGAAAGGCAGCTGGACCACAGCAGGACTCCTTGGGGCTGCGTCCTCATTCCATCAGTCCCCACTCTCACCGCCCCACCTGGTTTCTGAGTGCCTGTATTTGCTATGTGCCTCCTTCACTCGACTGGTTTACATTTGTAGCTTTCTCTCTCTCTCTCTCTCTCTCTCTCTCTCTCTCTCTCTCTCTCTACCATTTAAACAAATCATATTAGACCTCTAACATTACATGTAACTTCTACTCCCAAAGCTTAGGCCAAGCTTGTATTTTAGTGTCACAATGCACTTTGTATATTTTAACTTGGCAAAAATAGGATTTTTTTCCTGTTCAATTAAAATTTTCAACATCAAATATTTCAGACTTTAGGAAGGCTTAGAGAATAACATAAACACTTGGATACTCATCACCCAGTTTTATAAAATCTTGACATTTTGCCATATATATTTTATTCCTGAACTCTCTGTTTTATCTCATTGATCTATGTGTCTGTTTTTATGCCAATACCACACTGTTTTGATCACATAGCTTTGGAACATAATTTGAAATCTGTAGGCCTCTAGATGTTTGTCAACCCTGAAGCTCCAAGCTAAGCAAATAGTCCTCTTTGGCAGAAAGACTGGTTGTGTCTCATTCGGCTGTCTGTGTCCTGGGGGTGATAGCTTGCCAAAAACTGTCTCTCCATAGTTACTGTCCAATGGGACCCAGGAGCAAGCTCTTTAGCCCTCCCAGGCAGTCAGTCAAGGAAGGCTCCTGTGTTGTGGCCTCAAGGGTGTGTGTAACACTCTTTCCCAGTGATACTAGCTCTGGGAGTGCAGCAGAGGAGATTCTCCCAGGAGGATAGGGCACACACATGCTCTGAGGTCTCTGGAAAACGTTACAATCAGACCCCAAAAGTGTTTAATCAGAAGTCTGCCTCTCAGGTGGGAGCCACCCATGATCAGAAGCTAACAGGCTACTTTCCCAGAAATATTGGGCTCCTGGGTGTGTTGCCTCTGGCTGTGCCCTGGAGGTGCTGACTATTTAAGAACTCTTTCTCTGCCGGTTACAGTCCTGTGGGGCCCACAAGAGACAGTAACACTGGCCACCATAGCGAGGCCAGGAGGGGTGTCCCTGGTGGCAGCCAGCAACAAAAGCTTGGGTAGTAGATGCGTGTCAAAGTTCCATCCAGGGTATACTGGTGATCTGAAGCATGGCAAAAACCTGTACTTAAAAAAAAAAGTGCAATCGGGCAAAGCACTGTGGTGAGAGTGAATGTGAAGATGGTACCTGCCAGTCTCCATCCCAGACAGCACCCAGCAGGCCCAAGTCTTGTCAAACTAGATCGCCTCTCAGGCTGGTGTTTTGTGGACCAGCAGACGGCCTCACCCTCACCAAGCCTCTGCAGCCCTTGGTTGGTGCCCCAGGCTGGACCTGGCCAGTGAGGCCTTGCAGTACGCACTACAGCTCTCAGGTTGCGCTCCAGCCAGTGCTCTTGCCATTGGTTTTTGAAGCTAGATATCTTGGGGACTCGTCACTCAGGTGCAGGCCTTAAAAGTAGGGGGGCCCCATGGAAAGTTCAAACCCTTTGCTCCTCAAGGAGCAGCTCAGGTTTGAGCTTCCTCCAGACTGCGGGCAGAGCAAGGTGTTGGGTAGTTGGGGTTTATGGTGAGATTGTGAGATTTTGTTGGGGCTTACACTACCTGTGTCCATGTAGATTTTCCCTTGTTCACCCAATTAGGAGTCTAGGGGTCACCAGCCACCAGTTTTTAGGTTTTTTCTTTTTTTCCAAAGGAAGTTGTTCCACATGTATCTGTAGATTGTGTAGGTGTGTTGATGTGAGAGAGGTGAGCTCAGGATCCTCTTCCGTCACCATCTTCCAGATTGAGATTTAAATTAAAGCACCGATCATTAACACTTCTACTTCACTGTGGCCTTTACATGACTTAGAGTTGAGGGACTACGCTTGATAAGAGCAATTTCAGGCCAGGATACAGACCATGACCTTTCTGGGTAAGAAGTGATATTTTATTTACATTTTACACTCTTTAAGGTGCTTGCACAGGCACACAGGATCACAACGACCTTATTCCCCACAGCTGGGAAAGACACACAGATGAAGACCTTGCAATAGCTGGCAGAACCACAGGCTCTTAAATTCAGAGTCATCATCTACCTTGCATCCTAGAGGAGCGGTGTCGCAGGAAGCACAGAGGGCTGGTGCGGCAGTGCAAAGGCCTGCGCAGCTGCAGAGGGCTTGCCCCCTGCTCTAACCCTCTACCTTCCATTTCTGAGTTCTTCACCTCCTTCTCTCCCAGCACTCAGCCTCAGCCACTTGAGCCTTCTTGCTGGTATGTGAACACATGCAAGTGTTCTGGCCTCAGGGACTTTGTTTTTGCTCTTTCCCTGGCCCTCCTGTTTGACACTGCAGTGACTCCACATATTCTGTCCTTGTCCTTTATTTTTCATCATTTGTCACTCATTCACATGTTATACCTGTGGTTTCTTTTGCCTATTGTCTGGTCTTTCCCTCCACCTCCACACCTATGAGTGCAGTTATTTTGGTCTGCTTTATTATTTTCCTAATGCTGTAGCCTTAGCACCTAGACTCAGGTCTAGCACATAGTACATGCTTCATAAATATTTCACGAATAAATGAATGAAATAAAAACTTTTCAATGTATTATTAAAGATAGCTCAGAGTTACTAGCAAAATAAGGGAGTCTTGATCTTCTGTGTACTCTGTATTTTAAAAAGCTAGAAAATTTGATGGTTTTGCTCCTTTCAGTGGTGAGTGAGTCATGTAACATGTTCCATGCATGGTAGGTAGGGCTCTGATTGGAATGGGAAGTTACACCTCCATACATGAAACCTAACGGACCCTCACAGTGTCTGACCCTTACAGAAACCTACATGTCTTCTCTTATTCATCAAAGGACAAATGTTTTGATGTGGAAGCTTGAAACAAAAGTAACCTCGGTTGGTGTGGCAGCTTAAGAGTCAACAGCTTAATGCCATGGCCTTTATGAAAAATAAGATTTAATATTAGAGAGACATCATCAATTTCTCATTTATGTCCCAGATCTAACCATCTTGATTCCTTTGATCCCAAGGTTTGTCTGCCTCCCTGCTACTGCACATGAATTTATACCAGCTCATTTCATGGAATACGTTTACTCTCTCCTAGAATATTGCTTTTGTTTTCACATGAAGACAATATGAGGCTTCTTATTCAGTCCATTTGATAATTAAGCATTGTTTGGCCAGATTATAAAAGAATTCATGATTTGTAAAACAAATGTAGTTATTCAGAAAACATGTTATTTTCTCATGGCATTTTATTTGCAGCATGTTTTCTGTTAGGCATATTTCAAATAATTGATAACATATGTGAGAAGTTGTATATAGCATTGTATGACTCTTCAGTGTGCCTTAGTTGTGAAAATCCAATATTTATTCTAGGGGACTAACTTGAAATTCATAATTAAGCATCAAGGACACATATATGCCATGAATCTGATAAATGCATACATATATAAAATTGCAAATACTGTTTACACTGTCATTTTTGTAAGACATATTAGCTTCTCAAGCTGACAGTTGGCACTGTGTCTTTGATCCTGCTGTAGAAATTGAACACTACTTGTATGATTAGCTCCTGTGGTGATGGTTGCTTTTAAGGAACGTGGTGATTGAGTCTCACTAGCAGATTCTCCAAACACTGACAGCAGAATGGGCTGGCCACCTTTAGGTAGTATGTGCTCTGTTCTTAATGCACGTGAGTTTGTACCATTTCTCTAATTGTCCAATTGGTTTTAGATTGCAGGGTGGTTTTGTTTAATGAACCACAGCAAGTAAATTTGTGTACAGAAGAAAGAATTATAACTCAGATGGTTGCTTTTAGGTTAGTACAAGCTAAAATAGAAATACATAATCTTGTTATTTTGATGCAACATTAATCCCTTCCGTATTGAGGGGGATGAAGTACCTAATTAAAATTCCAACATTTCTTTCCCCCTTTTTAAATCTTCCTACACACTAGTAAAAATCTACAGAACCATGAATGAAATATTTTAACTTCCACACACTGTGGAAATTCATCAAAAACACCTTTAATGCAACTAAGTACTGAGAGAGGCAAGTAATAAATGGTATTTAACTCCCCTTGTTTTCCTGATTTTTCAGGAGTATAAAGCACCAAGCCCTCCCCTGCCCTGAAGTTGTGGAGCCTAAAATATGTCTCCCCATTTCTGTTGTTTTAAAAATATTTTTATTTAAATTGTTTTTCTTTTCTTTTTTTTTTACTTATTTAATAAGCACAAATACAGCACTTACTATGCTACTGGAGTGTTCTAAGTGCTTTCAGAATATTTACTCTTCTTTTTCTTATGTGTCTTTTTGTCCCTTCTTATCTCTCTGTTTCAATTACATTTGTGCGTTATCAACTTCTGAACAAAAATCTTTCAGTATCAAATAAATTCAAATGCTGCACCAGTTTCTCATAGGATGTATACACAGTTCAGTGGTGAAAAGGTATCTCTATGTAAGGATGGTGGGAAGTTCAGTGGGATCTTTGGATGTCAAAGAAACCCACTGATCTGTATGCATACTTTATATTTTCGTAAAATTAGGCTTTTTCTTTCCCCACCTGAATCCCTCCATGCAGATTCACCTGCAAAGTGAAAAGGCTTGTTAGTAAAATAAGGTTGGAGAAACAACTACCTCCAGTAAGCTTCCCTTCTAAAAAGTCAGGTGCGTGCTTGCTTATTAAATGACTCTACAATCAAAAAACCTGTATGGCATTTCCTTAAAAAAAATTAAACATTGAATTACCATATGATCTATCAATTCCATTTTGGGGTATGTACCCCCCAAAAATTTGAAGTAAGGACTCAAACAGATATTTGTATAGCAATTTTTGTGGCAGCATTATTCACAATAGCAAATAGAAGCAAGCTCATGTCCATTGATAGAAGAATGGATAAACAATATGTGGTGGTATATTACTCAGCCCTATAAAGGGAGGAAATCCTGACATTCTATAACATGGATGAAACTTGAAGACATTATACTTAATTAAATCAGCCATTCCCCAAAGAACAAATAACTGCAGTTCCACTAATATGAAGTACCTAGAGCAGTCAAACTCATAGAGACAGAAATTAAAATGGTGGCTGTTGGGGGCTGGGGAGAGGGGAATGTGAAGTTATTGTCTAATGAGTACAGAGTTTGAGTTTGGGAAGATGGAAAAGTTCTGGAGATATTAAGTAGTTGGTGTTTGACAACATGTATGTACGTAATGGCAATGAACTGTCCGCTTAGAATGATTAAAATGTACATTTTATGATATATATTTTACCACAATAAAAGAAGGAAAGAAATCTGTTTTTACCCAGCATTCACTAGTTTATTTGATTATAGAACCCCGTTTTTCAAGGAAACAAAGTTTTGGGGAGAAGAATCAGAACATAGTTAAGAAAATCCTGGTCTATAGACTCAGGGTTGAGTTCAACAAATGTGAGCTGTAATAATATTACTTCCATATCTAAAGCAGTTCTGTCCCTCTTTTGTACATACAGGGGTTAAAGCCCCTTTGCTTGTATTCAAGCCTACCTGGTGTCTGACCACACCTATATAATTATGTTCTCAACTTGAAGAGTGGCCTCAAATTAAGACAAATGTGGTAGTTAAAATCTATACAACCTGATGATGGTGAAATAAAGAAGAAATAGGTAGAGTGCAGAAATTTTACTATGGGTATATGAAGGGGGGTGCTGCCATCATATCAAAGGGGGCACAGAGGGCAGCTGCTTGGGAGAGCTGGGGATAAAGAAATTGGCTTCAGTCATGTTGATAACACACCTTTTTAGTGATGGTAGATCTACAAGAGAATGGATAATTATGACTAGTGTTGTAGAACACAAGGAACTTTGGGATCATGAGGAAAACAGAAGGGGTTTATCTTGGAAAAAAAGAGAGGAGGGGGTCCTTCCACACTCAGGTGAGAGTTATCAAAGCTCCCCTTTCTAAGCTGAAGTCACAGCTTATGAGAGGGGGGATCTGGAAGTAGCACAGAAACAGTACCTGGTCAACAGGACCTAACTGCTTCCTCTTATTCTGAGCCAGGTTCTGTTTTTGGAGGGCTTTATTTATTTATTTTATTATTTTATTTTTTTTTTCATTTTGAGAAACTCAGTTTAAAGAATACATTTTAAGGGCTTTAATTATATCTAATATTATAGAGACCATCAAAGAATTAGGACAATAGTTTAAAAAGCATTCCTCTGGCTTTGTTCCCTCGTATTGAAAGCTATACCAAACAATTAGTCTTCAGATGTTAGGAGTAAAGAACACAGGAGTTTATTGTAAGAGGACAATGGCAGCTCTAGCTAGAATAGAATACTTAAAATGCCCACACCTTGCACCAAGTGAATTAAAATTGTCTAGTTTTCATTCACAATTTGAGATATAATACTTGTTACATGAAAACATTATCAAATTTTAAGCAAAGGAAAAAATTATATTCATGCTGAGCCCATTGCTATGAATGATGTGGCAGACAAAAGTAGTGGGTTTTAAATAGTATAAATGAGGGTAGATGAGAACCTGATATCCCTTAGGTTCTATGCTTAGCACAATGCTGAGTACACAGTAGGTGCTCAGAAATATTTGTTGAATGAATGGATCAATGACTGAATTGATTTCTGAAGGTTAAGAAATGTTATCATCAAAGAGCTGAGCTGCAATGAAATGTGTATCCTGAGTGCACTTTAATATTTTCACTGACATCTAAGAGTTAGGGGAGGGATCACAGATTGTAAAGTGTTAGCACTCAGGAGAGAAAGAGATGGTTTATTGTACTTCTAAGAAAGGTCAGTCCTGGGGAGTATTAATTGTGAATGAGACTAAAGCACATTTGGGCTGAATGTCAGGGGAAGTTTTTGAAGAGTAAAGAGTGTTAAGCTACATAACAGAGCCAGCGGTAGAAACTCTAGGGAACTGATGGAAGTCTCAATTTACAAGGAGACTGGACCGAGTCCTGGAGAAGTGGCGGGGAATCCTGCACCTCAAAGATGTGTGCACTGGCAGAACTGTCAGGGTTTTACCTTATTCCCCTGTTGTGTACTGCTGCACTGGAGTTGTCTGAAGCACGAAGAAAACTATGCATGTGTTTGGTCTGGTAGAGGGGTCTTTTCGACTTTGACAGTAGCAGTGATGCAATAATACTAAAAGGAGTTTGTGTATTTGGAAAATGACGCTGTGATCAGGTGAGATTCTGAGAGAGCAAGCAAGAAACAAATGGTTCATTCTACAGTGCTTTGAAGTAATGGATTTATCAACTATGCATATGATTAAATATAAATGTCTACAGCAAAAAAAAAATAGAGTCCAATGCTAATTAGAAAAAGTGAACTTGTGAATTTGTTTTAGGTCTCTGATTCTTGGAAAATTAAATTTGAGGACAGCGATGCCACACAGCTTAATCATACTCAAAATCTCTACTGTCCCCCAGAACTAAAAATCTTCTAAAATCAGTCTACATAATGAAGCCTTTGTTATAGCTCAATTTTGCCTTTATTATATAGAGTGAGTGCTGCATATTTTGTACGTTAATTTTAAAAGTTGAGCTATTCTTATCTAGGAAGTGAAATGACAGGTCATTCTACAGAACCCAATGGAAATAGCTTTAACTTAAGAATGTTCAACTCAACCCCAATACAAATCTGCTGCCTTCAGCGTCCTAGTGCTGCTCTCTAAATCCACTTGTCGTTTTAAGAAGAGCTGCTTCGAAAGGCACTGTATCTCTCTTCCCAAGTTAGGATTTTAAAATTTTAATAAATGATAATGATAATGTTTGTGAAAATAAATTTGGATCTCATTAGTTTTATAGGCAGAGAAATCAATATATAGAGAAATATAGATACAGGTACAGATACATATAGGTGGGAGAGAGGGGAAAGAGAAGGGGAGAAAGAAACAAATGAGATTCTTTAATGTATGTAAGTTAAGAATATTGTCATTTTGAACATGATAGCATCTGTCTCCTGATGATTTATAATTTAACAGTTGATTTTTTTCATTGACTAATGGGTATATTATATCACATGGAGAATCTTTTTAAAAGACTAACTTTGCAGTGAAATACTCTACATAAATAAGATTTTCTTATTTTTAAGTATAGTATGTGAAAAAAAGAAAGATTGGCAGCAATTGCAGGCTATATTTTAGATGGTCTGACATGAAACATTGGTTACATGAAATGCTCAAACTTCACAGTGTGGAATTTGTGCCTTTCTGGGTGGGTCAGCAGTGAGCAGCTGGGGAGTGGGCCTCCGATGCTGTTACAGTGCTAGTGGGGGTGGGGGTGGATCAGGATGGCTCAGCCCTCCTGCAGGGCCCACTGCTTGCTGGACATCTCCCCATGGATGACAACTCAAAATCAATCATACCTCCCTCTTAAATATGCTACCAGGTGCCCAACTGAAAGCTGCAAAGCTAAAGCAGATGTACTCTGAGATGCCTGTGTGCTGAGCCCCTGGAGGGGCCTGCCTGCCTCTCTGTGAGATGCCAGAGAGAGGACACTGACTGCCTGTGCAGCCCCAGTGCACAGTCACGTGGGTTTATAGGTGTTGATTTGAATACAACGTGCTTTGAACAGAAATGCAAGTGGTATTTACAAAGTATGTACAGGATAAAAATAGCCTTTTTTTTCCTCCTGAATGAGTATACCTTCTGCTGGGCCATGTAAGTATTTTAATCATGAAAAGGTAAGAGTAAATGACATCAATTTCTACCAATTTTCGTTCTCCTTTTCCTTTTTTGCTTTATCACCTTCAGTAAGCAATACAATTTTAGGAGTTGAGGAATGACAGTGTAGGTGACAGTCCCTTATTTCTTGATTGGCTTTGACCTTGTGTACCAAGCAACCTTCTGAGAATGCAAGTGACAGTAGATTTTCTGTTGAGATTCCCCACAGGCCATCTAAGGCTGAGCCCTGGCACCTGTGATTTAATCATGCTCATTCTTAATTTCATCAACAGTTCCCTTAATGATTCTGTAAGTCATCAGGCTAGGTGTTATCAGCTGTTTCCAAGACTGCTCTAGCCTGCCCACTTCAAAGGATGAGGTGACTTGGTTTTCTTTCTGAGTCACAGCTTCATAGTTCAGATCATTTTGTTTAAGTGTTCAGAGATTTCCAAGCTCCCTTTTGCATTATTTTGTATAAAATAAGGTGGCTACACATAAGGATAAAGAGATCTAAGAAGGTCGGTTCCATTAGGAACAGACATTGGAATTGTCCAACTCCCATCATACTATCATAATATACAGGTCTGTCCTAAAGGTGTCAGCCCTGTTAATATGAAAAAATAGAGACATTTATTGAAGAACATACAGAATAGAAGAAACATAGAACAATGGCACCTCGGTCCCCTTCAAAGTAGGCACCAAAGTGGGACCTCCCACAGTTCTCCCAATGGCCAGCAGCTGTCCCATAATATTTTCCTGAGTCTCATCAATGGTCTGAAATCTCTCCTTGTCAAAGGTGATTTCAGTTTTGGGAAAAGCCAGAAAGTCTCAGGGTGCCAAATATGGACTTTAGTGGGAACTGAATCACCTGAATGACTTGATGTTTCACCAAAAAATTCTGCAGGAGATATGATGCATGAGTGGGTACATTGTCATGATGAAGCTGCCAATCACCAGTTGCCCATAGTTGCGGCCTTCTGAATTATCCAAATAGTTTCCACGGAGGAATGTTCAAGCTTACTGCAAAATTTGTTGCAGATTCGTTGCTCTCCTTAGTCATTTTGAATATAAGGGTCACACAGAACACATGCTCACTCAATGGCATCTACTGCTCCCCACTGACTGGTACAGTGAAGTCATCATTGTTCACACATGCACATTCCAGTCCACTCTCCTTGGCTGCCAGGTTACATCAATGTCACACAAACTGTTCTTGTTATATTAACAATGGTTAGATTTCCTAGATGGATCTCGTATAATAGGAATAACAATCATAACACTTCATACAGGTTTTCTTGTAGCATAACTGCGAAAAAGAAATAAGTCTCGTGGCAGGGTTCTCTTTTTCACATTTACAGAATACATCAACAGGCCAAAACAGATCTCCAATATCCAGTGAAGTGAGAAATCTTTTGTGAACAAAGAAGGAAACCTGACTTTAGCTTACCTCAAATAGTTGGTCCTTAAAAAAGTGAAGGTTGAAAAATAGGTTTCAGAAGCCTCATTACACCCGAGTCTGTGAGATGACTGTGGCGTTGTTCCCAGTGGCAACTTATTTCTTTACAACAGAACCAACAGGCAGGCCCCAAGGTACCTACCAGTCTCCAGCCCCACCCCCTGCCAAATTAATTTCATTGCTGAGCACGAGAGCAATGAGAAGAAAGAATGGAAATGCAATAGAACTATGAAATAGAGAGTACTTTTTATTGCCCACTTGTTGGACTGTATAATATGTTTGGAAAGTTTATGTTTAACTTGATTCTGATCCAAAACGTGGATTTGCCACGTCTATGAAACAAGTTTCAGGACCATCATCCCCCAGCTCTTTCCCTTGGGTAGATGTGCTATCCTCCCATTGTGAAAAGCCCCTGCTCAACCCCAGGAAGAGCCACTTGTTTTCCTTAAAGCCAACACGAACCATCAGAGGAAAATCAAACTGAATCAACTAGTTCCGAGACATCCAACAGTCACAAAAGGCTGTCTTCCTGCTTAGGAGCTCCTGGGAAGCTGTGGCTTCCAATGCTGTTGGTATCCCACATTACAGAGCTCACCAAAAGATTGTTTGGTTTTGAGAAGGATTCTGACAGGACCGCCCTTTGGCTGTTACTCCAGGCCTGTCTTCACTCAAAGGACTCCACTCCACTGTCCATCCGCAGTTAATACTGAAATTTCTCTCCAGATTTTCTAGCTGTAATTATAGTTTCTCATTTACAGTGGAATGTTGCAAATGAGAAACTACTTGGAGCCACTTTCTATACTTGGCAGCTGACTAAGGTGATCGTATGTCCTGTTTTTCTTTCTTTCTGTCTTTCTTTTAAAACCGGGACAGGTCTTTGTTTTTGCTGAAGTTTGCCTTTTTCTCCTTGCTGCGGATGTGCAGACTCCTTTGTGCTGATGGCCAAGAAAATTCTGGACTGCTGCCCTGTTTTCCTCCAGAGACTGATACGAAGCCTTCAAAGTAAAGTCAGTGGGTTTTTTTCAAAATAGAGTTTACCAGAAACAAGACATCTTCATGCTTATGAGAACCTTGTCATCTACTGAGAAACTTTCAAAGACAAGCAGCCTGGACTCAGCCTCCCTGAGGTCTGCAAATGTACTTGAAACCACTTGACAAAAAATGGGTTCAGCACGTGCAACAATGACGTTAAGTCTCAATTTTATTATTTTAGTTTTTCATTTGGCACTGATAGAAAATGTTTAAACAGATTTTCAGTTGGATGCTCTTTGGGCAGATCCTGAAGAGGACTTTCTGTCAGTTCTCAGTGAAAGTACAACCAGGAAACATTTGTGTAACCCACGTTCCCCCAAATCTGTGTATTTTGCTGCTGCAATGGGAAAGACTGACATGGGATATAAACAGCCCCTTCTCTTACATGCCCTGCAAAGAAGGTGCGCTGTCGTCCTTTCCCGAAGTTGCAGGAATGATAGCTGTCTCATTTACCCAGGACCTGATCGACCTGAGTACTGAGAGAGAAACACACATGCCACCTATTCTGCTCCTCCAGACTATTTGAATCCATTAGCTATTTATTTAGTGTTTGGCTCAGATTTAAACAAGTTGTTTAACAACCCCTGTTCACAGCAAATCAAGTTGTAAGCAGCTGGCAGCCATAACTTGCAACCGGGATTAGCCCTGGCACTCCGGCCTTCTTGCAGGGCGTTCCGTAGCTTTGCTTCAGCTCTCGTGGCAGGATTTTCAGCAAATCTGTGCATTAGGTGGTGAAATGACCATGAGACAATAAGGGTTTTGAGAAAGGATGTCATTGATTGTTCTTATGACTGTGAGGGCTATTGATAAAGCTGTTTGAGGTAGATTATCTTCAAAGAGTGAGAGGCTCCATGAGGACTTCCAGGTTGCCAGGAAAAGCTGAACGCCTGATCCTGCAGAGAGGTCACTTTGTAAGAAAGGTCAGTGGCACTCAGGAATGGAGACTAGATGATGTACAGTGGTCACGAGGAGGACAGAATGCTTCTATGTCAATGCTGCACTCTGTATTTTTTAAGAATGACTTATTTAAAGACATCACCTCTCTACTTTTTTTAAAAAATGGAATTTACCAATTTCTAGTTTGATAATTATTTATTATGCTTATTGTTTATGGTCTGTCTACTACTTCACCCCTTGCCTGCAGTTTCCAATTCCTTTCTCTACCCCCATTAGCTCCCCTGGAACAAGAAGGCACTAAAAAACCAAAACAAAACCCCAGCTAAATGAATATAGGTAGTGCATATTCATTTTCAAAACCTTAACAATATAGAAATGTATAAAAATAATATAAAGAAATGTACAAGATAATAAAAGTCATTCATTTATTCTAACGCACTAAACAATACCTTTAACATTGTGGGAAGGCACACATATACTCAACCACTGTGACATGAATCTGTGCATAACTATGTATACATCAAAATCAGTATTTATCAAAGCCCCTCCTTCATTCATTTCTGAGCATTCACAACAGGGTACCTGTTTCAGTGTTGCAGTCTAGTTTGTACTCACTCTGTCCCTATCAGTGGTTCATAGCTGGGTGGGTGCCCAGCTCTCATCTTCACCCACATGGAGACACTTGGCAATGTACGGAGTCATTTTTGGTTGTCATTGTTGGGGTGGGCAGCTACTGTGTGAAGTCCGGGGATGTGGTTGAATTTCTGACAGTGCAGGCAACAGTCATTGCAGCCCACTCTTCCTGCCAAAAAAGAATTTTCCAACCCAAATGTCTACATTGCTGAGGTCAGAAACCCTGATCTACACTTCCTTTCCTGCTGTATCCTTCTGGTCATGTTCCCAAGTCTGTGAAGGCTCGATGTGAAGTCTCCTTCCTCTGTTTCTCCACCTATTATGGTGAGACCGGTGCCCTTGCCAAGGATGCCATCTCCACATCCTTACACTGGTGGTAGCTCCACCACAGCTGGTGAAGCTACTCAGAGTTGTCTGCTCTATTGCTGGCTCTACCCAACGCTGGAATAGCAGCTCTCACCAAGGGTGCCATCTCCACTCCTCTCAGCATTGTCAGATGGCTGGTGCCCAGCAGGCACCTGTGCAGACCACAAGAAGTGCCCCCTCACTACCTCTGCACTCTGTACAGGGACACCAGGATGTATAGGCAGCTACGCTTGTGCCAAAAACAGAGAGATTAACTTTCAACTATCACTTATTGCTCAGATGTCCATGAAGTTGGTCATGAAAAATAGCTTTTGGTCTCATTTCTCTACGTGGAAGAGTTCAAGTTAAGTTCAAAGGGCCTGCTGAGAAAACATTATTTTCCTCAATATTTTTCTTAGCCCAGCCCTGCTCAAACTGGATAGTCCTGTCCCCTCCTCAGCTCCATTTGCAACAACAGGCATCAGGAGAAGCTGGGGAAGAACAGAAGGAGATGCAGAGCTGTCTGCAAAGCAGCATTCAGCATTGGCCTTTCAAAAAGGCTCTTTTGTGTTATTTTATTTTGCTACCATTTCCCATTAAAATATTCCAGTACTTTTTCAGATATATAGAAAGCTATTATTTTTTTACTCAAATCATTTTTTTATATTTTCAGTAGCCTTATACAATTTAATTTGCTTAAGTCCCTCCTGTTCTTTATTAAATATATTTCTTAGAATTTTGTACTTTGTGTTGCTATTGTGAATTTTTTAAAATGACATATTTGAACTTTTTGCTGACTGTAATATATGTATGTCTCTATATAAATGTAAATAGTTATATATCTTGTTTCCAATGACTTTTAAACTTATTTTATTAATAGAAATACCTTTTAAGTTAATTCTCTTGGATTTTCCAGGTACACATATCATCTGAAAATAATGGCAGTTTGTTTTCTCATTTATTTCCAGGATTGTGCTAGCCTATAGGTCACCTTTGTGCAAAAACAGAATAAAAAGTATCTTATCTAGATAGGCATCTTTGGCTGGTTTGGTGCATGGATAGAAATTTTGTGAAAAGTACAGCTAATGGCTCTTTCCTCAGGGCAGATGCAGCCCCACCCTAGAGGATACAATGACTGGGCAGAACAACAGCTGTATTTCAGCTCCTCCACACCTCTGGCTTGGTGTTCTAGGGAGGGGACAACTGCTCACCTTATAGAAAGGGGGTCTCACCCAGGCCCCTTCATTTGAATTTTACTCCCCCCCACCAACTTCCTATTTTATGTTTTATTGCTTTTTATGCTTTGGTCAGATTGCAGAACAAGGTTAACTAGTAATGGTGATAGCAGTTGTTAGCTAGTTGTTTCTTTAATGCTATTGAATGTGTTTGTATTTCTCTATTAATATGCTTATTTGAGACAGATATTTGCTGGTTTGAGATAGGTGTGGATTAGTATTCATCTGCATAAATAAATTAATGGTTTTTCTCTTTTCCCATAGTGACCCCTTAGAAAATAGAAAATAGATCCCATCAATGGCAGACAGCAAAGAAACATATTAACTAGAAATAAACTTAAGAAATATGCATGATATGGATATATGAGACAGATCACAAAACTTTAGTTCAGAGCATTAAACAAGCTTTAATTAGTGGTAAGACATACTAATTCCTAGTTGAAAGGACTCAAATTTGCAAAAATAATCAATTCCTCATAAATTAATATATAAATGCAATGCGTTACAAATAAAAATCCCAGAAGGGCCTTTATGTAAACTGACAAGTTGATTCTGAAGTTCATCTGGCAGAGTAAATGCTCGAGAATAATTTAAAGTTGAGGTACTTCAAAAGTGGCACTGACTCTGAGAAGAGTCAGTTTGTAAAAACTCTAATAATTTTCAAATTGTAGCTCTGTTGCAGGAAAGGCAAATACAGGGTGGGGCAGAAGTCAGTTTACAGTAGTGAGTATGCAAAACACAGGGTTTATTCTTGTACTATTATTTATTAATGACTGTATTATTTTCCATACAAATAACTGTAAGCCTACTTTTGCACCGCTGTGTATATCAGTGTGACTGAAAAGAAAGTCTAGAAATATATGTATGTGGGTGTTTATAAAATTCATATATACATATACATAACAATGTTAACTTTCTAAATCAATGGGGAAATATAGACTTCCAAATAAATAAATAAACAATGTTGAAGTAATTATCAATCTAACATAAAATAGACACTTCTACATCATATTACACAAACACAAAATACCAAATGGATTTAAGACCTAAATATAACACACTCAATTATAAAAGAATTGGAATAAAACATGAGAACTTACATATACATGTATTTTAGGATATGCCAAGGTATTCTCAAGAAAGACATGAAATCTAGAAGCACTGTTGGGTAGAACAGAGCTTTATTAAAAAAAGGTTAAAATTGGTACAAGGAAAATGTCCTACAAATTAAGACAAATAACAAATTACAGATAGGAATAAAAAATTAGAGCATACATAGTAGGCAAAATGTTAACATCTTGTATATGTACAGCTCTCCCACCCAGCATGATGGTAACAGGAACTTTTAAGAAATAACCACAGGCATTCTAACAGGCAGGGACCTGCAGCACAGACAGGCTGTGCAGCTTGTTCAGACTCAGACAGCCCAAAAGTGGTGGTGACTGGACTTCAATCCAGGCAGTCTCTCTGCAGCTGTCCTCTGAAATACCAAGACCAAAGCTAACCAGTATTGTGAATTTGGGGGAATTTGGGGGAAAAGGAATTTATCACATTCTGCACATGGGGGTTTAAATTGACAAACTTTTTGAAAGGAGATTTGGGAATAGTTAGGAACATTTATCACCTGATGCAGACACTGGCCAGCAGTGTCCACGTCATTATGGATGAAATAAAACATTCACACAGACTACCGAGTCCGGTGGAGGAAAAAGGACAGCATGGCTTTTTCTCTCAAGGGGAACAAAAGCCACGGCCTCTGCTATGACAGGCTTTTATTTTATTTCTGGTCACATTACATGATGGTCCTCATTTACTATGCACAGGTTCGCTATAGGTGGTTACCTTTTACAGAAAACAAAGGAGCCAATGCTGCTAATCACATCACAGAAGAAAGATATTAGCAAATGAAAAGAGAAAAGTGGTTGAATCAGTTACACTGGTCCTTGCAAGGTTTAGCATGGATTTTAGGAAGTTACAATAAGCACTTGCTATCCCAATCCAGGGTGAGGGAGTTTTAGCAAAAGCAAGACTCAAAGCGGCTTAGGTATATTGGAAACCTGATTTTCCACGAGAGAACCTATCTGTGGGTGTGGGTCCCGTGCATCTCTGAGTGGGAGCTGGGCCCACGCCACACAGAAGGGTCTCCCACGATCACTTAAAGGGGGCAGGGTTTTCAGGAACATGTATAAAGGACACATGGACAAAACCAAAGGGGGATAGGATCAAGGGTGGGAGGTGGGGATGGCTGGGGTGGGGGGGAGTGGTGGGAGAAAATGGAGACAACTGTACTTGAACAAAAATTAAAAAAAAAAGCATGTTTACCCTTTAAATCACCAATTCTCCTGTTCTCCTCAGCGCTCAAGGACATTTCTAACCTGTGGCATTATTTATAGTATGTTTGCATGTAATTTATAGTATGTTTGCATGTAATTTAATAATATTTTGTTTTGTAACTGTGTGTATATAAAGTTTTATTTTCAAAATGAAACATATTATAGACCTATCTATGTATATTTATCAGTCCATGTATTTATTTTATGAAAGAGTTCTGCAAGGATACACACCTATCTGCTGCTAGTGCTGGTCTCTTGGGAAGAGATAAATGGATTGAGATGCAGGTGTGGTTAGTGGTGAGAACTTTCACTTCTTAATACAGATTTCTACATTGTTAAATTTTAAAGTGAGGCTGTGATATTTAAGAATAAATTAAAGGGAAGTCTATTTCCAGTTAAGTCTTTAGAAGAGACTCTTTTAAAGTTAAAAAATGAATTTCATGTATTATCTATGGTATTTTCCTTATTACTGAGATGACATGTTTTTTCTTATTTGGCTAATTGATTTGAAATATAATATTAATAGATTTTTCTAATATGATATGGGCCTCATTTAATAAGATAAAGTCTTATTTTTTCAGAGCTGATGTTCCACTAATATACGCTGGAACTTTATGGCTAGTAATTGTTTAGAATTTTAGGATCTATTTTCATATACAAAATGGGTCTATAATTATATTTTGTATGATATTTTTTGTTAGGTTGTTATAGCATTATGCTGGCTTTATAAAATGAACTTGATAGCTTTCCATTTTTTTTCCCAACACTCTGCCAAAATTCGTATGGTGTTGAAATTAGATGTCATTTAAAACTTTGAGGGAACTCACCAGTAAAATTAATTGTTATAATTACTCTTTGTTAAGCAAAACATTTTTCTTTTTTAATTCTAGCTTCTGGTTCTGCACATAAGGATCTTGGAAGTCACTGCTCTGTTCTAACAACAAATAAAAAGCTGAACAGACAAAACAACTCAACCCCTCTTTTTGCATCCGTAAGAGAGAGGAGGACACAGGACACAGTGCCCTGCTGCCCCTAGGACTGGAGAGACTGGCAGGAGCATACAGGGGTCCTGGCTCACCTGACAACAGACTTGTGAGCAGAAACTTTTGCAGGAACCAGCAACAAGGTAGGTTTTCCTTCCTTGTTGCTGGTTTCTGCTAAAAGATTATAATTACTGCATTGATGGAGGCTCAGGGCAGAAATCTCTGAGAGTTAAAAATTCCAGTCATAGGTGTTCCCATTATATCATGAGATTTACCTCCAGGAGATTGACAAAATACCCACAGTAAATTCTGGAGAAAAATGCCCTTGGACTTCCGATGGGGGTAGGAGGGTAGGGACCATTTTGAAAACTAGAGGATTATGTTTTTCTTAACAAGGCCTGCCTTCATTGTAAACTGGTTAATCAGGCCTAACCACAGAGGGTACTGCCACAGACTGATCTAGGAAAGGGGAATATCCAACTCCAGCCCACTGTAGGCATCCTGTCCCACCCAAGGGGAGAGAAAAAACAAGAAACACCTGTTCACAGTCCAGAGACCTAGGCTCTCTAAAACACTGAGAACTAATCACAGGCATGTAGAATGATCCCCCTCTCCCCACAACTTATATGATGGCATTGCTAAAAGCCTATTTACAGCAGTTTTTTAAACCTAGTATATCATGTCCAGGTATCAAAGAAAAAAATTACAGGCATACCAAACGGTCAAAAACATAATTTGAAGAGACAGAGTAAGCATCAGAACCAGACATGGCAGGATATTGAAATTATCAGACTGGGAATTTAAACCAACTGTGACTAATATGCTAAGGGCATTAATGAAGAAACTAGACATCATAAAGAACAGATGGGCAATGTACCAGGGAGATGGAAACCCCCCAAAAGAACCCAAAAGACATTGTAGAGGTAAAAAAACACTGTAACAAAAATGAAGAATGCCTTCGATAGGCTTATTAATAGGTCACAGCTGAGGAAATGGTTTGTGAGCTAGAAGATATATTAATAAAATATTTACAAAATCCTCAAAAAACCCCAGAACAAATGCTGAAACAAACAAACAAACCCAGAACAGAATATCCAAGGACTGTGTAACAACTACAAAAAGTGCAACATACATCTAATGGGAATATAAGAAGGAGAAAAAAAAACCCCAGAAAATATATTTGAAACACAATGACTGAGAATTTCTCCAAATTAATTTCAGACACCAAACCACACATTCAAGAAGCAAAGAGAATACTAAGGACATTAAGTACCTAAAGAAAAATTACACCTGGGCATATTATTTTCATACTACAGATATCAAATATAAAGAAAAAAATCCTGCAAGAAGCCTCAAGAAAAGACACCTTACCTAAATAGTAACAAAGAGTAGAATTGTATTCAACATCTCTCAGAAATTATGCGAATGAAAAGAGTGGAGGGAAATATTTCAAGTTTTGAGGAAAGGCCCACTAGACAAGAATTCTGTACCATATGCAATTATGCTTCAAAAGTGGGGAGAGATTTTCTCAGACAAAAGAAAAGTTGAGGGAGTTTGTTGCAAGTAGGCCTGTCCTGAAAAAAAAATTTTTTTCATGTTTTTTAGAGAGAAGAAAAAGAGTATAGATAAGAAACACAGATCAACATAAAGAAAGGAAGAGCATTAAAGAAGGAATAAGTTAAGGTAAAAGTAAAAACTTTTAATCGACCTTACATAACAATTTGTTCAAATAACAATAGCAACATTGTATATACTTATAGATACTTTTATGTTGGTGACATGAATAACACCAACAATACACATGAGACAGGAGGAAGGAATTGGGATTGTTTTATTCTCCTGTGGTATGCAACAGGGAAAGTGGTGTGGTGTTACATGAGCGTAGATTATTGTAAATATATAGGTTAGGGCAAAAATAGTTTTACAGTTGTGAGTATACAAAACACAGAGTTTATTCTTGTATTCTTATTTATTAATTATTGTACTATTTTCCATATGAACAACTGTAAACCTACTTTTGCCCCACCCTGTATATTGAAAACTCTGGGGCAATCACTAAAAAAGTTAAAGATTAAGTATGGCTAATATGCTAAATAAATGGAGAGAAAATGAAAATTTGATAACTTAGATGTAATGGATCAATTCTTTCAAAGACCCAATCTACCAAAACTCACACAAGGAGAAATAAACAAACTAAATAGGCTCATATCTATTTAAAAATGAATCAGTAATTAATAACCTTCAAAAACAGAAAGCAACAGGAACAGGTTCACTGGTGGATTCTACCAGACATTTAAGAATGAAATTATGCCAATCTTCTGTCATCTCTTCCAGAGGATAGAAGCAGAGGGAGTACTTCCTAATTCACTCTATGAAGCCAGCACTGCCCTAAAACAAAATCTGACAAAGACTTTACAAGAAAGCTATAGGCCACACAGACCAATATCTCTTATGAATATAAAGATCCTCAACAACAACAACAAAAATCCTCAACAAAATATTAGTAAATTGAATCCAAAAATATAACTATACAACACAACCAAGTGGGATTTATCCTAGGTATATAAGGCACTTACTTAAAAGTAAAAACTTCTGCTCTCAGAAAGACAATATGAAGAAAATTAGAAGATAAGCCACAGACTGGGAGAAAATATTTACAAAAGACTAATCTGGTAAAGGACTATTATCCAAATTTACAAAGAATTCTTATAACTCAACCATAAGAAAACATGATTTAAAAAAAAGGGGCCAAGGACCTTAGCAGCTATGTTTCTAAAGAAGATGTGCAGATGGTAGATAAGCATATGGAAAGATGTTCCACTTTTCATGTCATCAGGGACATGCAAATTAAACAGCAAGATACCACTCTACCCCTATTAGAATGGCCAGAATTCTGGAATGCTGACACCACCAAATGATGGCCACGATGAGAACCAACAGAAATTCTCATACATTCCTGCTGGCAATGCAAAAGGGTATAGGCACTTTGGAAGACAGTTTGTAGAGGAATTTAGTTTTGTTTTGTTTTTACAAGATTAAACATGTAGGCATATCTCTGAGATATCTCGGTTGGGTTCTTGACCTCCACAATAAAGTGAGTATCTCAACTAAGCAAGCCATAATCTTTTTGCTGATGGAGGGCCTTGCCTTCCACTTATAAAAGTGCAATATCTGTGAAAGTCAATGAAGTGAATGGCACTAAAATGAGGAATGCCTACACTCCTACCATGTATCCCCGCAGTCATGCTCCTTGGTATCTATGAAATGAGGTGAACACTTACTTCAACACAAAATCCGGCACACAGATGTTTAGAGCAGCTTTATTCCTAATTGCCAAAACTTGGAAACAACCAACATGTCCTTCAGCAGGTGAATGGATAAATTGACTGTGGTTCATCAAGACTACAGAATATTATTCAGTTGCTAGAAAGAAATGAGCTATCAAACCAGAAAAACACAGGTAGAAACCTTAAATACATGTTATGAGCTGAAAGAAGCCATATGAAAAGCCTATATACTGTATGATTTCAAATTACATGACATTCTGGGAAAGGCAAAACTATGGAGAAGAAAAGATCAATGGCCTCCAGGGGAGGTAAGGGAGAGAGATGAATAGGCAGAGCAAGAGGATTTTTTCAGGCAGTGAAAATACTCTGTATGATATTACAATGATGGATTATACTTTTGTCCAAACCCACAGAATTTAAAATACTGAGACCGAACCCTACGGTCGACTGGAGACAGTGTGGGGATCACACTGTGTAGGGCCAAGCTCAGTAAAACGGTGAGTGTGCTGACAATGAGCGAAGTTATGCATACAAGGGGCTGCAGGCAGATGGGAAATCTCTGTTCCTTCCTCTCACTTTTTTAAACCCAAAATTGCTCTACAATATAGTCTTACATTCTTTTCGTATCTTCAGAATTTTTCCTACATCCTAAACTATTGGTTACATCTATTTTCCTACAAATTTAAATAGAATCCAATTTTTAAACTTTTGTGCACGGTAGTCCCTTATGATTTATAATCCTCTCTATATAATGTAGCCCTTTAGCAATTTTATTTTTATTTGTGCTATTCTTTTATTAATTAGATTTTCTAGAGATTTGCCCATTTCTTTCTTTTAATCTTCCTAAGAACTTGCTCTTATTTTTCTAAAGATTTAAATGAGAATATTTGCTATGATTTACATTTTCGGAATATTTACTTTTTGACATTGCTCATTAGTTTGTTTTCCTCATGTATCTTTTTTAGGAAATATGCCTGTGTTTTATTTTTCTTCCTTAAGAAAAATAAAATAAATCTTCCTTAAGATTTGTTTTATAGACTTGATGTTAATAATCTCATTTTGTTTATGCAAAACTGGTCATCCACAAAGCTAAAATTATGCCATTAGCTAATGTCCCCATTTCATGTAGAGTAGTGATTCTAATGAATATGTAAATGTGGTGATTACTTTTAGAGCAAAATACATACATGTTTACAAATAAGTAGCTCACTTTCTTTGTTGTTTTTCTTACAGAATCAAGGAGGCATTAAATGGAACTGATATGAAGTTGGTATAGAAAATAAAATGCAGTTTCATTAGAGAAAAATATGTATAGATTGAAGGAAGGAATTCTTATCCCCAACTAACACCTGGAGAGTGAAGAAGGCCAAGGATGCGAACTCACACAGGATGAAAAGAATGGCACTCTCTGAGTTAGAAAATTGGACACGTTCTCATTTCTGGGGCTGCCCTTCTCCCACCTTGCCTCTCAATTGGTGGTTGTGGAACCATTTCTGAGTATTCAGTTCCACTAAGCAGGTGAAGTTCTCTATGACAGGACTTCAAAACAGTATAGCCTAGTGTTTTGAATTCATTCATTTGTAGTTATGTGGAGAGCTTTGGAAAATGCTGCCCTTTGGAAAACAGCTTGAATTCCTGATAAGATAAAAGCCACAAGACCCTGTAAGAAACAATGGATTGACATGGGGATGGAGGAAGGTTCTCCGCTTGGGAGCCAGTCACACTTTGCTTAATCCTGGCTCCAGGATTCCAGGACTATACCTGTGGGCAAGAGAGTGAACCTGAACTTCACCACCTTCAACTGAGAATGGAAATGTTACTATTTATCTTTCAGGGTTCTTGTGAGGATTAAATGTAAGCTATGTGTACAACATTTTTAGAGCTCCATATAAAACACTTCCAAAATACTGTTGAGTAAGTGGTTAGTCTATTTTTACTGTGATGATGTGACTCTTATTTCAAAAAAGAGATCCAGTGTGTCTTTTGTGATTTCCAAATGAAGGCATCCCTGACATTCCTCAGTCATATCCTTGGCACATTTCTGTCATTCAGCACTGTAATTACTTTTACGACACAGACAATTCAGTTCCACAAACATTTGCTGAGTGTCTGTTCTGCTCAGGACTAGAGACTTGGTGGAGAGACAAAAATCAGAAAAAATTAGGCTCCCCTTAACAAGTGTAGATTCTTATCCATAAATTCACACCCCAATTATTTGACTCACCAAACAATTCTGATTAGCAAACACCATATGTCCAACACTGTCCTCTAAGTTCAGTTTGCCTGAGGCATTATTCCTCTGAGGCCAGTGGAATTTTACTGCTTTCATCCATTTAACTTGTCTCACTTTTATGTGAAATCAGATGTGAGAACAGGAAGAACCTGGGAAGAACTTTTGGCCCTTCAGTGGTCCAAAGTGGAAACAGTTATATTTTATTAAAAATGAAGGAGTTTAGCAAAGCATTTTAAAATAGAATGATATGGGAGCTCAGCAGGTCATGGAAATGCTTTCTGAGGAATTTGCACAAGGACTCTCTTAGGGGGTAAAGATCAAAGATCAGCCATCCACAGCATGAAGGGTGCCATGGTTTTCATCTCGGCTTGTTCAGTATCATGAATAAACAGGGATATTGTGTGCATGGCTTGGCTGTGGCTCTCTGGGTATGAGAGGTAAGAAAACATATAATTTCTACATGTGAAAGGAATGTGAGGGGAATGTAATAAACTTTCAAATTTCAGGGGTGTAGGAAGTGGGCTTCCATCCAATATTTATGTGTAATCCTCCAGGATTCCGGGAATTAGTCTTTCCTTTCTATTGTGACATGTTTGATTTAAAAGGAATTCAAATTCATCTGTTTGAAACAAAATTTACCTTTGCTATCTGTTTTTCTTTTCTCTGTCAGAAAATATTAAGAAAACCAGCTTATAAAGTGAGTTTAATGAGACTTGGGATGGTGAACATACAATATACAGGATGATATATTGAAGAATTATACACCTGAAACCTACAGAATTTTATTAACCAATGTCACCCCAATAAATTCAATAAAAATTAAAAAAATTAAAAACAAAAAAATGAGTTTATAGAATCACAATTTTCCTACATTCCTTAAACATCCCTACACAATACAACATAGAGCGATAATCTGAAATAAATATTTAAAGGCACTTTAGGTCATAAAATTTCAACTTTTCTTCTATGAATTAGTAAGGAAGAAAATATTAATAAGCTATATGAAAATCTTTGCTATTCTCTTGGAACTAAGTTCTATAAGATATCCTTTTGACAAGTAAGGGAAATCTGGACTAGACTATTTTCAGTGATATATGGACAGGTATCTGACTGGGTGGTGTGATCGTAAGTAAATGGAAGCAAAAATAGGTGGGTGGAAAGTTTAGAATATCTACTCATTCTGTCTGTCTCATGCAGGTATCGTATCGAGTACACCAATGTTGTGTAAAGTTTTCTGTGAAACACTATTTCTGAAATATTAATTGGTGTTAAATACTTATAAAAGGTCTCACTGTCAAATGAGTTTTGACTATGTTAAACAGGTTTGCTCAGTGTATTTACTACTCAATAAGCCTTGTGGATTTCTAAGAAGTAGGCATAATATCCATTATTTGCTCATGGAATTGTGTGTATAAGCTTTCTAGATTGTTTCTTCAAGGAATATGCTACTTGGAGACACAACATTATAAACACAATTCTCCAATTACTGACTTATAACTTCTCATTTTTTAAATGTTGGGCCATCTCAATTTTGTCCTTGCTAACATTATGGAGTGGAATCACAGAACATCTGCAGCATCACTTAAGATGATTGATTAAGGAAAGTGTTAATGTGACTCACCAAGCCTTATTGGAAGCATGCATTACTCAGGGAATGTACAGAAACACTCTACTCTACCAAGTCAGACAACTAGAGTACTATCTGTGTCAAACAGGAGTGAGTCCATAGAAAACAACATGTAGGTAAAGGGGCATTCAAAGCCTTCTAATATAAAAAAAATTAAAAAAATTGGAAACATTTCACTCCAATACAAGATTACATAAAAACAACTATGTCTTTAAACATTTGAAAGAATAACATTTAGAAGAGTAATTACATGTGTCACAACAGATAAAAATTGACCTAATACACAGACAAAACCAGGCTGCAGATTTTTTGACTCAACACCAAGAGCTACTGGCTTGTTCAGAACTGTCCCGGAAATGGCTGTGTGCCCTGAGGATGTGGGGCTGCCCAGACTTCACAGGAGTGAGTGCTCCACAGGGACCTTTGAAAGGGACATGGGGCTAGCTCTCATTAGGACATTGCAGGATGAGATGACAAGTAAGATCCTCTTAACCCAGGGATTTTAGTAATTTTACTATAAATTTTCACATTAAAATGTCCATGTAAACAGGACTGTCTCATGCCTCAATTCACAAGATTCTTATTTTAAGCAGCATGAAAATAATATGGTATTGTTCCAACAGATGCATTTGGAGTTCTTTAGGACTTTTATGGATATGTCTTTGAAAATAATTTGGACACTATTATTTCAATCTTTAAGTAAACAGTTCACTTCTTTGAGAAGCAGAAACAAACTAACAAATGACCTCAGATTCAATCAATGTTTTACTAGTGACGGACTAAAGAGAGCCACGGCAAAATCCACATTCTACAGCCAGAACAGTAGCATATAAAGACCTTTTATAAAAATAAGCTATTTTTATATACAAATTCAGCCACTGTCCTAATGTCATTAGTATACTTACCTTGAAATAACATTAAAAATAATAGCTACCTTTGTTCTTTTCAATGGAGCATACCTTGACACAGGCACATCTATGCCTCATGGTAACCCAATAGAGTTAGAACTGTTGTTACTACAGCTATTGCTTTAACAAGTGGCAAAACTGAAGCTATATGAAATAAAGCAACTTGTCCAGACACCGTGGCAGAAACTCCTAGTTGTTTCAGAAATATCACTTTCCTCTGTTTGGGAGCAAAAAAGATATTTTACATTCCCTAGCTTCCCTTGCAGTTAGATGTAGACATGAGACCTAGTTCAGTGGAATGAGAGCAGAATTGAATTATGACACCCACATATTGTGGCTTTTTATTGGAGTGGCCACGGAGTTCATGAGTTTTTTTCCATAAGATGTCTCTAGTAGTGCTTAGTCGTCTTTAACTTCATTCGAAACAATTTTGTTTGATTGTATTGTGACAGCAGTCCTATCAGGTTGTATTTTTTAAAAAACATCAAAACTGGTGAATTTTTGTATAGCCATTTTAATATTGAAGATGGGAGAAAATATGCATTTTCAGCATATTATGCTTTAGTATTTCAAAAAGTGTGAAAGCGCAACTGAAATGTAAAAGATTTGTGCAGTGTGGAGAAGGTGCTGTGACTGATGAAATGTGTCAAAAGTGGTTTGTATTTTCATGCTGGAGGTTTCTCGCTGGACGATGCTCCAAGGCGAGGTAGACCAGTTAAAGTTGATAGCGATCAAATCAAGACATTAATTGAGAACAGTCGATGCTCTGCCATGCAGGAAATAGCTGATATACTCAAAAATATCGAAATCAATATAGTTACTGGTGGAAACGAAATATGTGTCCTTTATTTTATGGAAAAAAAAAAAACTAAATGAACTTTTTGGCCAATCCAATAGGAGGATCCCCCCTTACACACTTTTTCCATTTTGAACAATGAGGTGCAAATGACAACAAATCCCTGAGCAATTTGAGATCTTAAGATGGAAGGAGATGAATTACCACTAGGAGGGGAGCCACCAACCTAACAAGCAAGAGGATTTGCCTTGGACTATTACGTGATTGAAAAATAAACTTCTGGTATTCATTTTGAGATCTATTTGTTATGGCAGCTAGCACTGTCCTCACTGGTACGTCACATGAATTATAGATGGTGGAGACAATTTTTAGACCCAGGCTGCGTGCTTCAAACACATGCTTTTCACCACTAAGCAAGCCCTCTTTTTTTCCCTTGTATTAATTGTAATTAGTACTGAAACATTGGCATTTTTACCCTTTTGATCATAAAACTGTCTTTTTAAGATGGCTGATCAAAGTTTACTAATTTTATATTCTGTGGTCATAGAACATATATTTTCAGGACAACGATAAGTGATCCCAATTCCAGAACTTTAGATTTGCATTCAAGAAGTTGGAGCACCTCAATTTTTTTGAAATAAACTAGTTCCCTCTTAGAAAATGAGAGAGAATGCAGGTGACAAAATTAAAAATGGGCTAAAAATATAGCTCTGTTTATAGCATTTATGCAATATTCATATATTATCATAATGTTCATAAATTTATTATTTAAAATGATAAGAACTTGCAATATTATGATTTATAGTAATAATATGTATTTGGTCTTTCTTCCCTTTTCTGGCACAGAACCATAGGGGTTTCCTAAGTGATGAGAGTCATAAAATATCTTTGGTCAGGTCAGTGAGGTGGCTTTTGGAAAGCACCTAAGGGTGGCAGCTGGTTGCTAGGAGAATCACTCAAGTGACCAGAGGATTAATCCATTTAGTCTCACCCCCTGACCTCTGGGGAGGGGAGGAAAGCTGGAGGTTGAATCAATTGCTTCTGGCCAGTGATTTAATCAATCCTGCTTGTGTATTAAAGCCTCTGTAAACACCAGAAAGGAGGGGGCTCAGAGGGCATGTGGAGATTTGGGGACAGCAGCTTGCTCAGAGCAGGCATGGAAGTTCTGCACCCCTTCCTCATACCCTCCCCCTATGCATCTCTTCCATATGGCTGTTCCTGAATTAGATCCTTTTATAATAAACCTGAATTTAGTAAATAAAATGTTTCTTTGAGTTCTGTGAGGCACTCTGGCAAATTAATTGACTTCATCGGTCTTTGGAACCTCTGACTTACAGTCATTCAATCAAAAGGCCAGGTGATAAAGTCTAGGTGATAACCTGGGCTTTTGACTGCCCTCAAAGTGTTTGTGGAAGAGGCAGTTTTGTAGAACTGAGCCCTTAACCCATCAGATCTGATGTTATCTTCAGGTAGATAGTGCTAGAATTGGGTCAAATCATAAGACTCCCAGTTGGTGTTGGAGCACTGCTTGAAGACCTGCCTGCCCCCATCAGTGCCCACACACTGGGAACTGGTGATCAGATCCTCTAGTACCCTATGAGACTATACTAGTATTGTTCCCTTTTTACAGATAAGAATGTTAAGCCATAGATTAGGTGATTTTCCTAAAGTTATACTGCTAGTAAGGCATGAAGCCAGAATATGAACCCAGGGAATCTGCTTTCAAGGCTTTGGTCTCAAACATGAGGGCACACTGTCTCAGAGAAGCATGACAAGAAGGTCAACAGATTGGGCTCTTTAATCTGGAGAGAAAAAGAGGCAACATGTCAGTAACCCTCTGCTAGTGTATAATAGATTGTTAAAAAGACAATGATGACTCTGGTAGGAAGTGATCTTATAATTCTTATGATATCTTATAAAACATCATCAAATACATGTTTACACTAAGTATTGCTGAAGAATGAATTAGAAAAGGGAGAGAAAAATTCCTTTTCCAAAATTTGTAAGATTAAAATAAATGTACAGAAGGAGGAGAGAGAGACCCAAGTCAGGAGGCTTTTCTCCCCACCTCAGTTCTTGTCTCCCTGCAAGAGATGAATTGAAGTGAGAGACAAACATGTATAGTGGAAATGAGATAGTTTATTTATGAAACATGTACAAGCATGGAGCTGCAAGAAGGCACCTGGCAAGTCTAAATGCCCCACACAGAGAGGAAAGCAAGTTATTAGTAAGTTTGTTCATAAGTTCACGAGTTTGTTCTATTATACTTAAGCCAAGACTACGAGTGGGTACATAGCTAATCTAAGTATGCTGACTGTTGGGGTTCAAGTGTTATACACCTCAGCTGGATTCTCCATTCCCCCTTCACCCCCTTTGGGAATAATGTACAGCTACAAAGCCTTTTTTTCTCAGTTAGTGAAGGCTCTTTATCTTAGTGAAATTGTTACAGGAGCTCCCTTTCCCAGCTTAGAATCTTAAGAATTACCCCTCTTTCTTGTACGATTTCTGCTTGTGACATTCAGGACATCCAGCAATCTTATCAAACCAAGCTCAGGACTGCTGAGTCAATTGGTGAGACATGTCTTTTACTTCTAGCTTCCCATATTATGTTTTTTATTAGATTGTAATGGCAAGGGCTCTGCCTTTATTTCCCCTCTGGCCACTCATTCCTAGCTGTGATCTAACATAAAGAGTAGCATCCTTATGATTTAGCTGGTTATGTATAGTTGAATTGGAAACTCAGGAAAGAAAATAGAATTCTGGGTGCTTATGTGGGAGATCATGTGAGATAATCAGCCAAGAGTATCAACCACTTTTCCTTATTACCATGTCTTAAACCCTGTGATTCTGCCATTATGGTCTTAGGTAATTGAACAAGGTCTGTCACGGAGGAAGGCATCTACAAGCTGTTTAGTGGTCCATGGTGGGGGGTCTATGTACCTAAGGAGTTCTGCCCAACTGGAGTACCCTAAACTGAGATGGTGTATGGTCAACCTAATGAGAAGCTCTTTTCTTAGTGAGTATAAATATGAGGCATAAAGAGAAAGAATCAGCAATTACTAACTAGAGCAGCAGATGCTGAGGCACCCATAGAAGCAAAAGCAGTAAGTAAAGCCCTGAAGTGGAAAAAAGGAGAATTGTGTCATATGACTATTCAAGAACAGTAGCTCTTTTTCCTCATGTCCCCATGTAATTTCACACCCTATGCCTTAATCAAATATATTGGTTTTATATTGCTGCTGTACTACTTTGAGTTTGGTACTCATTCCGTGTTGAGTTTCTAGATTCAATGACACCAGGTATAATGGAATAACCTGCAATTGACCCTACTCTATATTCAAAGTCAGCATGCTCTGTCCACTCACACAGAGCTTCTAGTCAGATTTTTAGTGTGTTACTTTTAATTATAAAGAGACAAGAATCACGTATGAGGAAAGCCTCCAACATAAAACTTAGAGACCAAAATCATATCACCTTGGCTGCAGCCTTGAGAGGACTGAGCTTGTCTGTGCCCAGACTCATGGCCTACAGAAACTGTGTGTTGTATTAAGCTGCTAAGTTTCTGGTAATATTGTTTCATAGCAATAGAAAACTGAAAAAATTGTTTAACTGGGAAGGTAGAATAAAGACATTTTCAGTCATATTAGGCCTATGAAGTATGTCTTAAACTTGCCTGAGAGTCAACCCCTCAGAGCTCTACATCTGTCAAACATGGATGGCATTCAGAATCTAAGGTGTGAAAGCATACTACAAAATAAACAAAAAGTTGGACTGGCAAGTGGTAATTATGGTGGGCAACAATTTATTGTGAGCAATATCAGATATCTGAGAAGACAATGAGAACCACACAATCTATTTCTTTGTAACACCATACTGTTCAGAGTACTGTACTATGCAAAACAGTATACAAATAAGTGGATGAGTAAAAGAATTATTAACATAGAACCATAAGAAACTCAAATCAACCAAGCACTGACTGCATTTGTAGCAAGGTTTGTAAATGTAGCCAATGCTGTCATAAACAATGAGTGGTATCTTCAATTGCAAGGAAGGGTACATGCGTATTTGTATAAATTCCACTTGCCCCAACCCCTGTCCTGAGCTGCTAAGGATTAGTCTATCCTAGCAGGCAGAGTGAAGCTTCTTTGAATGACATAATTAGATCAAATCATTCCTGTACTCAAACTTCCCAAGGGCTTTCTCATTTCCCCTCACTCAATTCACAGTTTATTTCCTCCTTAAAGCCTTTTCTCTTACTTTACCCTTTGCCTGTGCAGATATGTATATGGTTCACACCCTTGCGTCACTCAACTTTGTTTAAACACCACCTCCTCAAAGAAGCTCTTCCTTCTTGTGCTGTCTCAATTAGTAGTCCCTAACCCTGATTTTTTTCTTTTTGGTGCTCTTACCATTATTTATTGACCTTATATTTCCTGACTCCCCCACCACCAGATTGTGAGATCCTCAGGGAGGAATGTTTTTCATTGTTTTTTTTTATTGTTCCATCAACAAGCCCGTACTTTTGGTGATCAAGTAATATCCAATGAAGGGATGACTGGATTTGAAGTGGACACCAGCCAGCAGTGTCCACATCATTAGGGATGAATTAAAACATACACACAGACTACCGAGTCTGGTGGAAGAATAAGGACGACAGCATGGCTTTTCTCTCAAGAGGAGCAAAAACTGCGGCCTTTGCCATGACAGGCCTTTATTCTAATAATATCTCCTCCTCACATTACAAGATGGTTCTTCCTCACTATCCCGGTTACAACAAAGGAGCCAATCCCCCTCATTACATCACAGAAGAAGGACATTAGCAAATGAATAGGCAGATGATTACACTGGTCTTTGCAAAGTACTTGCAGGGTGAGGGGTTTCAGCAAAGAGCAAATCTCAAAACAGCCAAAGTATATTGCAAATCTGATTACCCATAAGAGGTATGATCACCCACGCCTGTGGGCGTGGATCCTGTGCATCTCTGAGTGGGAGCTGGGCCCATGCCACGCAGAAGGGTCTGCCACATTGATTAACTTTCAAAGTAGAACATTCATTTCTCTCTAAAAAGAAATGAGGTAATGACATAAATCAGATTTCATTCTATAACTATTTAAAGTTCTTCAAAATATGTACATTTGCTTCAAAAAAGTAAGCGCAAGAAAGCTGCTCATCAGTAATAGACAGACACAGTTCTGAAGAAATGAAATATAATTAGAATAGAATGCATATTTTCCATTGTCTCCATAACTGAGAATTCATATTATTTTAATAATGAAGGCGGGGGTAAATATTGGTATTATGTTATTTGTTTTTTGACGTTCTGGGCATTATTGACTTGAAAAGAGATAATGTTCTCTTTAGTGTGTTGGAGTGTTAGGCAGAACATAAGAGAAAATCTACTCCAATCCTGACCATCACATTTAATTGAAATGTGCATTAGAGGAAGTCTCCATGGTAATTTCATCCCCCCACAAGTTAATTTTTGTGTGTTTAAGTTAGATCTCTACCTCATTGCTTGGCATTAATGATTTTTTCAGTAATGTAAAGAGCAGATGAGAAGTGAAGAACTAGCTTTAAATGAGTTGAGAAGCCAGCAGGTCACTAAGGAGAAGAGGTGACTTTGCAAGCTCTTCCCAGTAGTCATACTTAATAAGACACAGCCAAGTAAAAGGAAAGCTGGCATTTCACGAGCCATTGTTATTGCAGCACAGATTCTGGATGGGCTTGGAGTTGGGGTAGGCAGTGTTGCTGCCCTTACTGATAAAACAGGAGTCCTATTCAATTCCTTCAATTCACCTGTGTCATTCTATAATTTATAAAATGTGGGCAATTCTACCTGACTCTCTTCAGTGTTCCCGTGGAGAAAATGTGGAAGAAAAGCATAGTGATGTACTATGCTACTGTTATCATATTACATGATGTTATACCAAACTCAGCTAAAATTCCTGTGGATATTATATAAACTCAAAGGTTAGATTTCAGTGAGGGTGACCAGCAATCCCGGTTTGCCGGGGACTTCCCTGGGCTTAGCACTGAAAGTCCTGCATGCCAGGAAACACTTAGTCTCAGGCAAACCAGAACAACTGGCCACGCTAAGGTACTCCCCCAAGTTCCAGTCTGGCGGGGCCATCATTAAGGCCATGGCAAGTTGTTCGGAGTTAGAAGTACTACAGTTTGTCCTTCCAGAAAATCCCAGTTCCATTCCAATCGCCTGTACTTAATTGTTGCTGGTGGTCTGACTACAAAGAGCAGGTCACCATGCTGCTTTAACCTGAAGATAAACACTCAACACCTGTCAAAACCTTTTATCCAGCAATTCTTTACTTAGGATTTAGAGGAAAAACAAACATGTATATATGGCTATCTGTTATAGTATTATTTATTTTTAATAGCAAACTTTGGAAATCAGCCTAAAAGTCCACAATGGAGGTTAATTTAGTGAAATACATTACATTCTTATAATGAAATAATACATAGGCATTAAAATTACAGTTTTCACAAGCTATCCAATGATAGGGAAAAGGGTTTCTAAAATAGCATTAACATGACAATAGATATAAAGTTGTATATACTGTACACAAGAAAAGACTGAGAGGAAACACATGACAACATTAACAACAGGTTATCTTTGTATGACCATTATACATCTTACACTTTCTTTGTAATGGACACAACATAATTATTGAGAAAACCACTGGCACGTAGATTAGTGGTTCTTCAACTTAAGTTGCCTAAGTAGTATTTCTCCTAAGTCATACTTCTCAGCTCTGCCTTCAAATATGAGTCAAACTCTAAGCAAAGCTCCTGAAACTTCAGTTTGAATATCACCCCAGAAGATTCCAATGTGCATGCCATGAACTAGTTGGAGAAACACCAGCTGCGGTGTGTCTGTCTACCTGTAATCTATTTGTCTATTCTTTTGTCTGGCAAGTTAGTCCAACATGCAGACAGAAGAAATAGTTTTTTAATTGGTGGAATGTCAAACTGCCATCAGCTGCCCAGCCAAATTTACCACAACCACTGATTAATCGTTGAAAGCTCGCCATTGGGTCTTCATCCTTTAGCTTGAGGTTGACCACTGAAGGAATGCATCAGTATCCCTTCTGGAGATTTGTGAGTGTGTGAGTATGTGCCAGCACACACACACACACACACCCACACACCAACTTTCCCGGGCCAGGCATGGCACAGTAAAACTTTGGGAATTGGAATCTCTGAGCAGAAGGCTGAAGCATGCACAGGCATGACTCCACACGTGGTTTGGATATCCACCCCTCTTTAGCAGCTACTGTGTAGCTTAACATGCAGGTTTTTGTTAAAACATAAATACCTATAGAAGGGTAGAACTTTGAAACTGTTACTAATTATAAACATCTTAGTAAAATTAAATTTGTCAGGTCTATTTCTGAAAGCATATTTTGATGAAGATAGAAGGAAAGAACATGAAGATCTTGGCACATAAGGAAGAATGGGGGATGGCTGAAAAATGTAGTAATTTAAAAAAGCCTTAAAAAGTAGGAATTGGTGGTCCTAGAAACTGACTATCAACCTCACATTTTGCATAAGCTGGCCCCTGGCACTGCAGGGTGCTTTTAACAACTCCAAAAAGATAATTAGGTGCTATTGAATAAAGTTTAAAAGTTAAATTGCTCACGTTTTTAACAATTGCTGAATAGTCAGTGCAGCAGAAAGTGCCATTTCATTAGAGCTTTTTGCTCTCCAGTAAGTGGCTCATTATCAATTATGCAGCATTTATGCAGATTTGCTTGGACTTACACCTTTGTGGCCACACTTCCATATTCCTTAATTTTCTCCTGGATTTCAATGGCTTGTCTTCAAATTTATGCCTCTGATGTGTTCTCATTCCAACAAGGTGGGTCAGTTCAGAAGGGAAGGAGTCAATTTCTGCTACAAAAAAAGCCTATTTTTGAAATGAAATGCATTTTAACTTTTTACCTGCTAGGTTCCAAAGCTAGCTCACTCCTTTGAAGAATGAGGTGAGAAGCAGATAAGTTTTCTAATGCCGGAGGTGGAGGTCACAGGAACTTTTCATCAGAGAATAATGGTTGCCTCAGAACCAACTTGGCATCCTCTTGAAGACTCAAGGAATGTGGCAGAAGCTCTGCGTGTATGTCAGGGAACAGAAAATAGATTGGGCAGCTGTAATTTGTGCTGGGACTGTTCTGTATTCAGAAACTCAATCCACTTACAAGTCTTTAGTTTACCAAAGAATGGGAAGCAGTATTTCTCTTGCATGGTTGTTATAAAATGGAGTCACTTAAATATAAAAAAGAGGAGAAGGCTAATTGTTCCACAGCACATGTTCATTCGTAGGAATTGGAGTAATGAGAATAAGGAAAGGTCAGTTGGAAAGCTAGTTCATGGTTAAATAAAGAATTAATCAGTTCTATTCAAACTCCCTCCTTCTACCTTCCTGATATAAACTGGGAAGTTACTTGTATTAATGGAGCTAATTAACAAAGGCAAGATCAGTGGGGAAAGAGAATCATTAAGCAGGGTTATATCTAAGTTATTTTATGAAGATAACAACCTCAGCTGAACAGATTTGCTACATACAGATGCATGTATGTACCTGACTCTGATCCAAGGGGCATGTTGTCCAGAGCACAGCACTTGAGCTGTTCAGATTGTGGGAGGCACCCCTGCCTTCTGTCTTCTCTGAATACCTGGAGTTTTCATGCTCAGGCACTCCACTGTTGTCTTGCTTTTTTAGGCTGGGTCAACACCTGCCCCACAAACACAGCATAAACTGAATGTAGGCTCTAGATAAGCCAGTGTTGAATGAGTGAGCAATTCTATTAAGCCTTTTTGGTCAATCACTTCTATGAGAGCCTTGCACACATAAAACATTCTGGGACATTTAACATTTAGCTAATGATCTGACAATTATATAGAATGTTAGAGCTGGAAAGGAAGTCTTGTGTTGCTGGGACCATTTTATAGATGGGGAATCTGAGGCCTGAGAGGTTAAGATAATGTTGACACAGAAACCTAATTTATGATCTAAGGATATACACTTTGCTGAAGAGTTACCTATGCTATTACTTACTCACGACAGCTTCCTGAATGGGGTAAGATTATTGCCATTTTTATACGTTAATACCTGGAGCTCCAAGAGGTTAAATAACTTTTCAAAAGGCAGCTTGGAAGTAAGTGGCCATGCCAGGCTGAGGTGTGTTTGAATCTGGAGTATTCTTTTTTCTGTTTTTTAATTCTAAACTCTTTTATTATTTTATTTTATTTTATTTTTATTTTTTCTTCACTTTTTTATTGTATTTTTTTCCATTACCATTTAGTCTCCTTATACTCTCCTCTCCACAGCAATTGTGGAATATTGTTTTCCTTCCACGTAGGTGTTTCTCAAAGCTGTCTGATGTTCAAAAGCACCCAAGCATGTAAAGCTGTTTCTGGAAACACTGTCCTCTATGGCACTGCCTGCAAGATCCTACCTGAGATCAGGAAGCATGTAGAAAGCAAGATTGGGTTTGCTGAAGACTTGTAGGGTATGGGACCTGTTCTGTTCCACAAGCCCTTGTTTTATGCTGTATATTCTAATTTATCTGAACTTCAACCCGAAGGCCGTGGTCTACCTTCCATCTTTAGTGCTATTTGCAGTCAGCCTCATTCAGACCCAGGCCACCTTTGGTCTGCTTCCTGTCTATAGATTTGTCTTAAAGTTCCATATAAATGATATTATAAAATATTCTGACCTCTTTCACTTACTACATTTTCTAATTTTCCAGTTATGGTTGACATGCACTATTATATTAGTTTCAGCTGTGCGACATGGTTGTTAGACATTTATAGAACTTATGAGGTGATCCCCTTGATAATTCTAGGCCCCACCTGACATCGTACATAGTTGTCACGATATTATGGACAACATTCCCTCTGCTGTACTTTCCATCCCCATGACTATTCTGTAACTACCAAATTGTGGTTCTCAATCCCTTCACTTTTCTTACCCCCTCCCTCTGGCAACATCAGTCTGTACTCTGTATCTATGAGTTTGTTTCTGTTTTGCTTTATAGATTTTCTGAGGTTCACTCATGCTGCAGCATGTTTCGGTGGTTTGTCCCTTTTCATTGCTGACTAATAACCCATTAGGTCAGGGTACTTCAGGGAAGAAAGCCCCAACTCTGTAGCTCAAAATACAAGACTTTAATAATCTGGCTGCTACCTGTACCACTATCTCCTTCTGTTGACATCCTTCTACCTGCTGCAGCCTGATGTTTTACTCTAGCAATGTTGAACTATTTGCAGCTTTCAAGTGTACTGTTTTCTTCAATGTAGTTTTTAAATAATAATAGCAATATAATAAAGTTCCATCTGCTTTGAACACCTGTATGCTGCATTTGCCCAACCCTGATTATGTCCTGCACCACATTTCTTTACTTGACTCATTTTTTTTCAAGACTCAACTTAAAAGCCATCTGCTCTAAGAAAGCTTCTCTGACACATAAGCATTCCATTCCAACCCTGGCCTGATGAAACAATTGGCAGGTGCTGCAATAATGGGTAGATTCTTCTACATACTATATCATATTAAAAACACTTGTTTCCGGTTTGCGTCTATAGGCTTCTCACAATAAGGTTATTGAAGGAGCCATGTCTTTCTATCTTTAGTGTCTAGAACAATATGGCATGTGGTAGGAATTTAAGATCTTTAAAAATATGAAAATTCTACCCATTACCTGTCTTGTGGTTAAATGTTCTAAATGCTCCTAAAGTAAATGTGGAAAGAATCTGAGTGCTATTGACAAGAAAAAAGGATAATTATTTCCAAATGCAGTTATTCAGTGAAATATTGGTAGGCTAGAGTTAACTAGAACCCATATCACAAATTATTTGTAAGCATTTTAGATTTTTTTCATGGGCTGATTCTTATTGTAATTTCAGTGATTATCAAACCAAAAGGAGTCTTGGACATTACCTAAATCAAGGATCTTATTTTGGTAACGGTTATTTCTGAGGTCCAGGGAATGAAGTGACAATGAAATTCACACACCTTGTGGCTTACCTGGAAACAGAAACTGGCTTCTTTGGATTGTTCTTCCCATGGTGAGATGCTGTATCCTCTTTCCAAAAGATGGAAACAATGCCCATAAGTAGCTCCAGGGATGAGGAAAGAAACTGTGAAGTCAGACTGTCCATCTATCTGAGCTCTCCCACTTACAAGCTGTGAAAACTTGTGGAAGACACTTCACCTCTCTGTTACCTCTGCTTCCTCACCTCAAATGTGGATTTTTAATTCCATCTCCTGTGTCGGTGACTTAACTATTGTCTCCCGGCTTCAGATCCATCCTTTCTGTACTTTGTTTTGGATTGTTGGGGTTGGGATGGGTCTCCTTTGCTGCCTGCCCCCTTGGCAGGGGCCACTAGAGAAAGTCTGAGAGACTGGAAGTAAAAGAAAGTCCACATTCCTGTTTGGACTTCCTATTGTCAGCTTCATACTAGCCACACTCTGGCCCTGAGTAGCAGTTAGTTCCAGTGATTCATTTATTATATATACATATATTTTCTACCCAACACAGGCAGAAAGAGCCTCATGGAGCCTCATCAGAAATATGAGCACCAGCCACGCAGAACTCTCCTCTTTGGAAGTTTTAGTTTTCACTCCACAAGATCCCCCCTTCAAGCTTATAAATTTTAATCATTGTAAATTCATCCATCTGTTCTCCTGGCCTTGGTAGTGGTAGTTGCTTCTGGTAATTACAACCTCCTTGCTCCCTTTCTGTCTTTTTAGTTCTTCAATCTCTAGTTAGCAATTCTCTTTATTAAATTCTCTCTGGTAAAATACGTGATGTGGTTTCTGTCTCCTGACTACACCCATGCTGATGTGTCTTCCTCAAAGGGTTGTTGCGGACATTAAAATATCTGGCCACAGAAAGGTCGTAACCATGCCTGGCACATAGAAAGGGCTCAGGAAATGTTAGCTATTTGAAATGACTAATTAAGTGTTCCAGTGCTTGAGAAGAACTGTGCATCTGCTATGAATATTTCCTTTTACATATTTTCTTCCTCGAGAACAGTAAAGGAAAGGCTAATCATACAGGCCTCATGTTTTGTTTTGGGTTTTCCTATACTCATGCATCCTTTTGGAATTGTTTCAAGTTTGTGGGAGGCATCGGAATCTTGTTCTCCAGATCAGCTTTATGGGGGTTACTTAGTCCTCACAATGACGACTCTCATGCCACTATCTATTTAACTCCTCCTGCAAGGAGAAAATCTCTGGAGGAAGTGTTATGCCTGCAAATCATCCACACTAATTTTCAAAGCAGCAAACTGCACAGAGAGTTGAACGTATATCAAGAATTGACTCATTCTCTGTGAGGCTTGTTTTTTACTGAATTCAATCCCAACCAACATTATGGTTTCCATATGCCTTCTTCTTTCTGGGCTCTTTGTAATTTGTATACTGTCTCTTTTCAAAATTTTTATTTCACACAATTTTCACTAAACATTCCAACACATCCATCTGCTTTTACATAGATGCTTTCTTCCCATTATTTCACATGCTTCTCTGGTTAGATGCAAACTCTAGATTTTATTTGTTCATTCAGTCCCAATGGATTGTTTCCCATTCCCTTTGCTGTATAAGTGGTCAATGCTCTACTTATACTTAAACTGAACTACAGGGAGGAAAAAGGGAAAAATGTGTTGATAGTGGCCTCCTGAGATAAACTGGAAATTATCTTTTAGGTTATAGAACTGTGGGAAAATAGATATTGCAGGGGTTTGCTTCTATTTCTAGGCATAGTTATTACTTATGATAGTGGCTTGATTTACTAATATATGTAAGTTGGTTCTGCCCTTACTTATTATTTAACATATTAGCATTTTTGTTAGAGTCCAGGTCCAGGAGGTGGGGTGAGGAGGGAAGATGCTCTGTGAGAGAGAGAGAGAGAGAGAGAGAGAGAGAGAGAGAGAGAGAGAGAGCGAGCGCATATAGGTGCCTATTCGGGAGTGAAGATGAGGCTGGGGGCAATGATCAGCCACTGACTATAGCAGTAATTGCCCTGTACTTAATTCAGGCAGTCTTCTTGGTCTTACTTAGTAGCCAAAAGAGGCTGCTTTGGCAGTATTAGTTAATATGCCGGTAAGGCCTTTTGAATGTTATATCTCCACATTTTCACCATAGTTTGCCCAGCCTTAAGAGGTTAACACATAGCTATGAATTCAAGCAAATTCATTATAGAGGGAAATAAAATATTTCTTGCTTCTGTGTTAAATATTTCCACAATTGAGCTCAATCTAAACTAAAGCAATATTAATAAAGTAGGGCAACTTGATTAACTCACACCAACCAAAAGAAAACATTCTCTCCATGATCAAAGTTTCTATTTCATAAAGAATAGGAATATACAATAAAATATAGATAGAAATACTTAGAAAGAGAGAAAGTTCTGATGGAATGTTCTTTTTCTTGATACAGAATGAAATTTAACAAATATGGACCCCACAGTGTCTTTCTTGTACTCTTTCTATAGAAAAAACACTTCATAGGGAAATGGGAGATAGGCAAAGTTAATTTATATGCCTTAACATGTCTTCTTTTCTCTTTAGTCTCCTTTGAGAAATGTCTTTCCCATAGGCTTTCCCCCTTTTATTTTCTACCCAGGTGCTGTTTGTTTGGGCTCTTTTTATAAGCTTGCCAATCTATTCCCATTTTCTGTTAGTAATAAATCATCCAACTATCTCACAATTAAAACTCACTCCAACTACTTAAGAATTGTCATCCAGTACTGACTTAGCTCTCTCTCTATGTATATGTTACATAGATTAAACTCTAGGGCCTTCTTGATATGGTTTTTCATTTGCTATTTCTTCAATACTAGTTGCTGACAATGGAAAAAATATAACTAAATCATTAGTGAATGATTTTGCAAAGGTTGAAAATAATCAGGAAAAAAGAAGACTTATGAAATTAAAACTCAAATGGTCTGATAACTATTCGGGGAGAACAAACTATTAATTGCTACAGTAGTAAAACTTTTAAGTGTCTCATTATTACACAGTGAAAGAATGAATTTTGAGGTCACAATTATTTCAAATATTAAAAATTTTAAGCTATTTTGCTTTTTCTTGACAATATGTGTCTGTGAAATTGAAGTCTGGTGACATTCTGTCCTTGAACTGGTTTACATTCTCAGTATCTCTAAAGTGTCATTGTGATAGCCATCATCTATCCAGGAGCTTAATGATAATCTCTCTGGAGCCCATCTGTGAACCATTGTATCAGATGGGAGGGTCACAACTGAGCAACACGTTAAATTAGATTAGCGTAAAACAGTCCATCTTCTCCAGGGTGAGCTCTCAGTCTTCCCTTGTTTTTTCCTTCTCTGTCCTGCGTTAGTGTCTTGTCTGCAGATATCACTTGATCACATCTGAGCAGATAACACATCTCAAGATACTTCGCTGCTTCTTCTCTCAGATAGCTGGGTTTTCCTCCCCTCAGAGCAGGGAGTTCTGAGGCACAGAGTTCTCAGCCCTTCATATTCTCCCCCATTGTTTGTGTGTGGGGGGGAAGCCTGGTATCCCTAACATCTGATTGAAGAATCCTGATTCTGGTTGAAGTTTAGTGGTCTAAGGAGATAGAGCAGCAGCTACTCTAGGGGCAGGTGGAGAAGTGGGATCTCCATTTTCACTGTGTCCTTAGGGTGAGAGGGACCCTGCAATGATTTTCTCTAAACAAATATTCTTTTTCTTAGAATAATTCTAGTTTCAAAAAGGACCTACCGCTCTTTTTAAGTGGAAAGCAAACTGTTAAGTCCTATAAATTATGAGGCTGGAATAATAGCTCTGGCTCTAGTCTTCTTATGCAGTGGTTTAAACAAAAGTGCAACTTGAATATTCCTCCAAGTGGCATACACATGAGAGTCTGCTTTAATGTGTTTTTTTGGACTGTCATTTGTCCTGTTGTTGTGACATTATCTAATGATGACCACATTTCCAGTATGAAAAGTTGGGGTAAAAGTGCCTTTTTGTGGTCATCTACTGTGTGGAAGCAATGTGTGCCTGATGGGGCATCAATGGGATGTCATGCACAGACGTTCCCACATGTGCTTTTGTCGTGGAAATTTCTTTGTGTGTTGGAAAGCCAATGGTTTTAGTGGTTAGAGGAGGCATTCTAGAAATGAGTAAGGATAAGAGATAGATAACAGAAATAACATCAAATTGTTCAAATTGTTAGAAATGGCATTTTAGGGATTCCAGAATCAACATAAATCATTCCTCTTGGACTGTAACATAAATATACAATTAGATTCTTTTCTTTAACATTTACAAATGTAGGGTATAAAATTGAAAACAAAAAATGAACAAATAAAAAAACAAACAAACAAAAACTCATAGACATAGACAATAGTGTGGTGGTTACCAGAGGGAGTGGTGGGGAGTGGTGAAGTATAATGTGGATCAAATTCATGGCGATGGAAGATGTGACTTTCAGAGGTAGACACACAATGCAATATACATGTCATATAGAATTTTACACTTAAAACCTGTATAATTTTATTAACCAGTGTCACACCCCAAATTTAATTAGAAATAAAAAATTTTTAAATAAATAAAATTAAAATATTAAAAAACAAATCATGAGACTTTACTGACACACACATACACAAAGATAGAATCTGAAAAGACATTTGTTGCATTTCTAAAGGAATTGTTGTAAAGGTATTCCCAAAGAAAAATTACTATGGGGCATTTCCTTACATATGTAAATATTTTTTCCTGCAATAGACTTTTTAATTGTAATGAATATTTATTTTAATAAAGATGGCAGGGACTTAGAAAATCAAGATTTCACAATGACATGACTTTTTCAGTAAACTTGGGGTAATAGCCCTTGAATTTTGAGACACCATAAGGATAAGACACAAAGAAACTTACAAGAAATGTATGTTCTCAGCAATTATTGCAATTTATAAACACTGAAACACTATAAAAATCAAATTATTTAAAGATATCATTATATTTTTTGCTTTTTTTCCTATAACCATAAAACAGAGGCTGAAATGCATTAATCTGATTTATTCTGTTTTAATAAGACACGTGTTAACATCCTTTCTTTCCCTCCTCTATAGCACCTTCTAACCATTGCTAATCTAGTTACTGTATTTTTAAATAAAAATACTTAATATCAGGTTTTCTGTCTTATTTTTTTTAGCCAAACTAGCACTACTTGGTAGCAGCTCCACAGATGGTTTAGAAATCTCCTTCTCCTTCTTCTTTCAAATTCATCACCTCAGTGATCATTCATCATAGTTTGTGCTCAGCTTTGTGAACTGGTCACTTCCACTTAACATCTTTTGAAGTCACTGAATGGTATTTTATACATCCCGAGGCCACTACAGCTTTCTTTCTTCAAGATTTTCTGTGCATAATGCAGTATCTTATTCAGGTGTCAGTAATTTTTGTTCATTAATAGAAGCCACCCTTTCTGTAAGTGGTGATTCACAAAGTAGATGGGATGATATAGTGTGTGTGTGTGTGTGTGTGTGTGTGAGAGAGAGAGAGAGAGAGAGAGAGAGAGAGAGAGAGAGAGAGAGAGAGAGAGAGAAGATAATGTGGTTGCATATTTTGAAAAAAAAATTTCAACATATCTATATTCTTCATATTATAAATTATAAAAAAACTAAATAAAATCTTAGAAGTTGGGGATATTCAGAAGGTAGAGTAGAAAATACTGGAAAGGATATGACTAAAAGAAGTAAGCAAGTTGCTTTGGGGCAAGAAGTCAATTATTAGCTGACATGGAGGTAATGGCTTGTGTGAGCTGTGTATTGTTATCTTATAACATTAAGTTATCTTTACGACTGTCATAAATAGGATGCATTTAGAATATGTATCTGTAGGTATGTCACTGGGGAAACAGAAAAGTGGTACAAATGAGTTAGGCTGTCATGTTTATTCTGTGACAATGGGGACAATTAACTCTCAGTATGCAGATTTTTGGTTTTTCTTGGTAGACATCTTATTCCTGGGTCATCGAACATTAATTACTATATATGCATAGAGTACAAATCAAAGTTATTGTGAAGAGCACAGTAGAAAAATACATCTTCTTTAAGTCAGAAATACACCTGAAACTCATATAATACTATATGTCAATTATACTTTAATTTTTGAAAGTCAAAAAAAATTAATGTGATCACTCAAAAGTAAAAAAGAAAATATTTACATTTTTGTAGTCACAACACTTTTCCAAAATATTAGAGAGAAAAATCTGCAATCAAATTTTCCTGGCTTGCTCTTTTATATAAAAAATGACTATTATAGGCCACTACATCTTTTTCTTGCAAGAGCCCTCATTTAAGGTTTGTAAACTTCTAAGCATCATTAGCCAGCACTGATCAGAGGTCTTTGAGAGAAGTGATGAGAGTTGAAACTTAAATGGTTACTGGTAAGAAGCTATAGTAACAACAACAAAGAAAATATTTTTGAGGGAAAAAATTGGTAGAATTTAAAGGTTGCAATTTGTGAATTATCTTTGTTTTCTGTTTGCCATCATACTATGTTACCATAATACATGTGAGAAATTTACCACTGAGTTTCTTAAAATGAAAGAGTATGCTTTCCATATTTGTAGTTGAAGATAAAACTTCAGAAAAGTAATCATATTTATTATACTAAAAATTTATTTTTGGATATACTACCCAAAGCAATCTACAGATTCAATGCAATTTGTATCAAAATTCCAATTATTTTTTCACAGAAACAGAACAATTTTTTGTATGTGAATGAACTACAAAAACCCCAAATAGCCCAAGCAATCTGATAAAGAAAAACAAAACTAGAGCATCACACTCGCAGATTTCAAACTATATTACAAAGCTACACTAACTAGAACAGTATGCTATTGGCATAAAAAAAAAGGACATACCTATCAATAGAACAGAAGATCCCAGAAATAAACCCACACATATATGGATAATTAATTTATAATAAAAGGATCAAGAATATGTTATAAAGTAGGTACAAACAGTCTCTTCAGTAAATGGTGCTCAAAAATCTGGACACTCACATGCAAAAGAATAAAACTGGACTAATATACCATACACTAAAATTAACTCAAAATGGACCTGAAACCATATAGTTCCTAGAAGAAAACATAGGCAGTATGATTTTTTGAACCTGACATCAAAGCAAAAGCATCAAAAGCAAAATAAATGTGACTATGTCATACTAAAAAGATTCTACACAGTAAAGGAAACCATAAACAAAATAAAGAGACAATCTAGTGAATGGGGGAGAATATTTGAAAATTATATATTTGATAAAAGTCTAATATCTAAAATATATGAAAAATTTAATAACTCAAGAGCAAAAAAAAAATCAATCTGATTAAAAAATGAGCAGAAGATCTGAAAACACAGGTTTCCAAAGAAGACATACAAATGGTCAACAGGTACATGAAAAGACGCTCAACATTATTAATCACCAGGGAAATGCAAATCAAAACCACAGTGAGATATCACCTCATACCTGTTAGAATGGCTATGATCAAAAAGACAGGAAACAATGAGTGACAATGATGATGTATAGAAAAGAGAACCCTTGCACACTGTCGATGGGAATGTATATTGGTGCAGCCACGATAGAAAACACTATGGATGTTCCTCAAAAAATTAAAAATAGAATTACCATATTGTCTAGCAATTCCACTTTTGTGTACTTACCTGAAGAAAACCAAAACACTAACTTGAAAAGATATATGCACCCCCATGTTCATTGCAGATTATTTATACTAACCAAGACATGGAAGCAATCTACATATCCATCAGTAGATGAATGGAAAAGATGATATATTGTTTAGCCATAAAAAAAGAAATCTTGTTATTTACCACAACATGGATGGACTTAGAGGGCATTATGCTAAGTAAAATAAATTAGATGGAGAGTGACAAAAGTATCATCTTTCTTACATGTGGAATGTCGAAATAGCAGCAACAACAAAACCAAGATCACAGACACAGAGAAAAGACTGGTAACCACCACGTGGAGGTGTATTTGGATAAATGGGTGAGGGAGAAAGAAAAACAATTATATTTAAATAAAAGATTATTTTACAGATATGATCATACAAAAATATACATTTATACAGAAATATATATAACACAACACATAAATATATTGAATGTATATATTTATATAAATTTTATATGCAATATATGTAAACATATACTTTGGTTCTATTTGACATTTTTCCAGAAATATGTGAATTTTTAAATTATCTGATTTTATGTTCACTTAATTTTTCCACTGGAAATTTACTCAGATGTAATTTAAAAATCTTTAATATCATAGTAAAAAGAGTTTGAAGAAGCATATCTTTTGTATGAAGTTAAATTATTTGCCATTCTATCCTTTAAGGAGCTGTCATCTTAAAGAATATAATGGCTAATAAATGAGCAAATGGTGATCATTTGGTCATACCAACTTTATTAGCTATTCAAATGGAAATAATAGAAAGAATACCTGTTTTAAAGTTTAGATAGACAGACCCGTACAAATGACACATTCCGCTTTCCCACCACAGAGATCATCTAACTGTATGATGTTAAATGTGACCAGAAATGGAACTGTTTTTAGTGTCATCTTGAATGAAAAAGGAGGAGTAGGAAAAAAAACTGACAGCTTGGCATTTAGCTTTAGAAAAACATCTCCTCTGTGATCTTTCAAGGACATTTCCTTTCACTCTACATATTTCCATAAATGAAAATAAAAAGAGTTATTACCTACTCACAAAATAAGTCAGTTCTCCAGAAGTGAAACGCTGAGCCAGCCAGTGGGTAAGCTCCCCTTTTTGGGGGCCTCCACTCTTCCCTGTTCCAAAAGGGCATTTGTGTTGGAAGGTCTTCTGCAGTTTTGCTTGAAACACAGCCAACCATTTGGGCACAATAACCTCCAGGTTGCTCTCATAGCTGAGGCTGCCTTGCACCAACCATGAGCTGGATGCTTTTTCTGGATGTGCGGTCTCATGGGAGCTCTTGGTTTTCAGACTGTGTCCAAGGGGAAGGGGCTGTAGAAACTTAAAAACCTGCCTCTTCCTGGGATCATATTTCAGTGCACATTGTTCTTTTCAAATGAAAAAAATGCTAATCAGACACGTGTACACTGGACACAAAAGGCTACATGGCCGTGCTCCATACTCAGCCCCTGATGACAGGAAATTAGTAAGGCAGTCACATTTTGCATCACGTGGCCATATCCTCTTGGGCACAAGTGATGTGTTGTCATCCACTCAATCCGGGCCAGCTCTTAGGCTGGCCAGCTACTTCTGGTGTTACCTGGCATTCACATGTACGCCATAAACTAAGTTGACCGTAAGAAACTCTCTTGTGGATTTAACCCAAAGAGTATCTAGGCCAGAAGCCATTGACAATGGGGGCTGAGGCTACACTGTCTTGTGTAAAGATAGGCAGGTGAGGCTAGGCTGAGTATACTAGTTTTCTGTTGCCGCTGTAACAAATTACAACAAATGTAGTGGCTTAAAACAACACAAACTTATTCTCACACAGTTTAGAGGTCATAAGTCCAAAATGGATTTCAGTGGGCAAAATCCAAGGTGTCCGCAGAAATGTGCTTTTTCTGAAGGCTCGAGGAGAGAATCATCGCCTTGCCTTTCCAGGCTCCAAAACTGCACTCACTATGTGGCATTCCTTTGTTCATTGCCCGTCTCCACCTTTGAAACCAGCATTGTAATATCCTCAAATCTCTCCCAGCATCTATTGTCAAGTCACTTTCTGTGTCTTTGATCTCCTGCTTTTTTCTTAGAAAGATTCTTATGATTAGATTGGGCCTACCCAGATAATCCAGGATAATCTCCCCATCTCAAAATCCTTAACCTAATCACATCTGCAAAGGCTCTTTTGCCATATAAAGTAACATTCATGGGTTCCTGCGATTAGGACATGGGCATTCTGTGGGGCCATTATGCAGTCTATTACCCTTGGTAATGTGCACAGCTACTTATGAGTTAGCAATACGTACACGACCTGAGACACCAGGGCGTGCAGAGGAAGGAGAGCAGCTGTGTCAGGGGAAGGCTCTGCATGCCTAGAGGGCAGGCTCCTGTGGCTGTTGTCCCTACAGCCGTAGACACAGCATTTTTTCTCTTTCTGAGAGCTGAAGGTCAGCTCTATCTGTGTGTGAGCCTCCCCAAAAATAAACTGCTACTGCTGGAGGTAAATTGAGGTTATCTCTAGTGCTTGTAAACAAAAGGTCCTGACTAGAGGAAGAGGTGTATTTGTGATACTTTCCCTTAAAATTGGGTTGGCACAGAAAGAAATATTTGCTAATTGTCTAAACATATTACTCAGTAATTATTTTACCAGTTTTCTAAGAAAATTGGTGATTTTTTTTTCCTTTTGAATTCTAAATGGTAGCAGCTGTAATTTAAGAAGAATCTTGAGCCAAGAAAACTTGCCTCGACCTGGACTTTGGCTTTTTGTAGCTGTAAGGCTTGGGAAAAGGCAATTGGGCCAGGTCTGTTTCCTGTTTTCCTGGTAGCTATGATGGGAATAATGATAAACATCTTAGGGATGTGAGAATTACATCTTGATGAACACAAAAGTCCTTGGAAACCACAAAGAGCCGCTGCTCTTTATGATGACTGACACGAAAGCTGACTGGTGGCTTTCTTATATATAATCTCAGAGTGCAGCCAGATCCCCAGAATGTTAGATACGATTCTGATAAATTGGGATTCTGTAGTTTTACAAAAGAAGCAGGGCTTGAGCACAGACCAACTTAGAAATGGCAATGGGAGAGAAAGTGAGGAAAAAGATAAGTGGCAAAAGTCAATCTGATTTATGGTATGTGCTCATTTGCTAGAAAATTGTACGTTGTATATAGGACAGCTATGTGGGAAAGGCCTGTGTTCAAGAGAAAGGCTAAGGTTATTTTCCTGGCAACCAAAATGATGGTTATTGCCAGTTGTCTCCTGTGAGAAACTTGGGGGTTAGTTAAGGTATGATTTTATATCAAATAAAATACCCAAATTCCCCTTGGCTCTTATTTGTCTGTGTTTTGAAATTGAAAAGAGAATGAGAAACATCAAGGAAATAAAATAAACATGCCTATCCCAACTGGTAAGGAGAGAAACACTTGAAAATGAATGAGACAATCCTGTTTCATTCTAAAAGAAAGGAAAAACGTTTTATCTTTCTCCATTTGTGAAACTAGGCATCAGCCAAAGTGGGGCTTAGGACAGAAAATATGTGATGAAAATTCCAGAATTTGCGTAAAAACTCCTGACATAACCTTGGCATCAGGAGAAATGTCCAGCTGAGTGAGGGCAGCAGGCCTAGAAACTCTCAAGAAAGGTCTGACGAAAGCATACCCTGTGACTCTGCCATTCTTACAGCACACCCAAGGTTATCTCGAAGGAGCAGAATCTTCACTGTATATCAGTGCTCAGGTGATCTCAGCATGGAGATCTATTTTGAGAATGGTGAAACTCTGCTTTTATCTTTGGAAATACTAATAATGGAGCACTCACTGAAAGATCACTCCAATATCCTGTCTTTTTATTTATTGTTATTGTTTTCACCAAAAGATATAAGATATAAAGTACCTTAGGCAAAAGGAATTTTCCCTTTATTTTCACAGTGCCCATAATGGACTACATATGTGTGTCCCACCCAAGTTCATGTGTTAAAGCCCTGATCCCTAGGGTGGCTGTATGTGCAGATGGAGCCTCTAAGGAAGTATTTAAGTTTAAATGAGGTCATAGAGTAGGGATCTGATCCTATAGGACTAGTGTCCTTGTAAGAGCCACCAGAGAGATTCAGCTGTCTCTCTATCTCTGTCTCTCTTGTTCTCTCCACACACTCACAGGGGGAGGTCTTGTGAGTGAGAAGGTGACCATCTGCAACCCAAGGGGAGAGCTCTTACGAGATACTCACCCTGCTGGCCACCTTGATCTTGGACTTGCAGCTTCCAGAACTGTGAGAAAACAGGTTTCTGTTGTCTAAGCAACTCAATCTATGGGTATTTTGTAATAGTAGCCCAAAGAGACTGAGATGGGGAATAACCAACTTATTCCCAGAAGGTGGGACATAGATGGGTAAAGTAAGTAACCTGGAAGCTGACTTCAAGTTGGAATTCTTAATCTATTCATTTCATGTTTCTCTATATGTACTTAATAATAGTAGAATCTACACAGGATTTATTGACTTAAAATAGATGAAAATATTAGGGTAAACATCAGAGACATTGTAAAATATAATCAACAGGAACTTGTATTTTTTTGTTTGCTTATGATTTATTTATGTTTCAAAATTTACATAGTTATTTTCTGACCCATTTTTCTCATCCAGGTACAGGAAGAACAGGTACTTATCAAACATTCCCAGACCTCCTACAGAAAATCCGTGTGGAATATCTGAGAAGTGAGTGAGGAAAACCTTGCCTCAGCTGCGATCTTTCAGGAAACAGAGACATCACCATATGACCTGCAGCCACCCAGGCAATGTCTGTACCTTGTACAAGAAGTAGGAACATGCACAGCCTTGTAACAAACAGGCTTCCTGGAGAACTGGAACACTGTTCAGAATCCCTCAGCATCTCCTTGAATCTGTTATTCTTGTGCCTGTCATCTTTTCAGCCTCTCTGTTCTTATTCCCCTATGGCTCATGCATACCTCCTTCTTTTGAAGAGTCTTTCTGCACTAGCCTTCCTCCTCCATGTGAATGTCTCTATTTGCCTTGTGTCTTACCTTCCCAAGGAAGGATCTCAATAGGAGGGTTTGTCTGATGTATACCTCTCCTGCTGGGCAAAGTGCTTGGGACAGGCTCTGATTCAATGTGGTCAGACTTGCACAGTCATGCGACCTAAATCACAGCCATCTAACTGACATAGGTAGACATTTAAGATCTGCTGTTAAATGGACATATAGGTGTAGCTAAAAAGAAAATCATGGATATATATACATATCAAAAACTGTCTTTTACTTTCAATAAAAATCACACCTATATCACTCTCCGTTTGGGAGCTCTGTACCCTTCACTATTGTCTTTTGCTCTTACTATCATGAATAAATATTTATATTTCTTTTTATGTTTCCCATTTAATCGACTTCCTTCTCATCTCTGACACCATGGCTGGGCATGACCTGTTTCATTCCAGTCAGGTGAGCAGACAAGAGCCAGTTGGATGAGCGACAGGCATGGAGAGGGGAGGAAGGGATGTATGTGCAGGTGCCAGGAACATGTCAATTCCCAGCACGCTGAGCAACGCCTCTTGGTTCCATACCAGAAAACAGTCCATCTAAATAAGGCTCCATCTCAAATTAGCTATGTGACCTCGGGCAGTGCCCATCTTCATTGAGTGAGGAGAACAAGGATACAGAGTTTGGGTTTTATTCTAAGCACATTGCAAAGTCAAGGGGAAGTAAGCAGAAGAGTAACAGATATGAATTATGTTTAGAAAAGTCACCCAGGCTGCAGTGTGGGCAGTGGATTAAGGGTAGAAAGAGTGGAAGTAGGAGGAGCGGTTAGGGAGTTTGTGCATCAAGGAGGAGATCTGTCAGGGGAAATCAATGCTTCAAACCATCAGAAAGATGATGATGGCGAGGGTCACAGGTGGGTGAGTAGATGGGATTACCTCCATGTAGATAGAGAGAAGAGGACAGATTTGAGGTATGCTTTGGAGGTAGAGACAAAGAGAATTTTTCATGGATTATAATAACAGACACAAAGCAGCAACAAGGGATCCAACAACTTCTTAAAATCCCAGCAGGGCCCTGGGCCATCTTATCCATTAAAATCCTCTAACGAGAGGATTTTGTCTTTCCTTTTCTCTACCCTTTTGCCACCAGGACCTCCATGCAATTCCCAGTGGCCAAGGAGGCTTCCAGCAGCCCCTTGTACTCAGATTCTTTCTGAATTCCCTTCCTACAATCACTTCTTATATCTTAAAGTCCCCCTTGGCTTTATACAGTAACCAAAGTTTATGTTTACCGATAATTAGGAATGACTTCACATATAATATTCCCCCCACTCCCCAAATAAAACACCCACATTTTAGTATGGAGCAATTATTGTTGACAGGTCAGCCATGGTGGCCACATCCGTAGGATCTTTCTGTGAGTGCAGGAGGACCCTTTAGCATCCCTAGAATGATTCTATTTTATTTAAACCTCTGAGTTTTATTCAAAATAGTTCTAGCCTGGTACTACTGGGTGTTTCTCTTCTATGAGTTCTTTACATCAGAATATTTTTGTACAGCCTTTAAAAATTCACCCGAGAAAATACATACACGGTCACACTCAGACCTGTCCTCCTCTCCCGATCAAAACCTCAGGGTTAAACCCAGGAAATGGTATTTTCACAAGTTCTAGAGGTCAGGAGTCAGCAAACATTTGCTTTCTTTCCCTCTTTTTTCCCTCTCTGCTGATTTAGATTATTTTTTACATTTAGAAACATTTCTAACCAAGGTATCATTGACATGTAACATTACATTAGTTAGATATTACACATTAGCAAACTTTTTCTTTAAGGGGCTACCTGATAAATATTTTGGGTTTTATGCGTCATGAGGTCTCTGGCCCAGCTGCTCAACTTGGTAGTGGTTCCTAGAGATAGGTAAACAAGCGCATGTGCCTATGTTTCCATAGACCTCGTTTACAAAGCAGGCGGTGGGCCAGATGTGGCTGTTGAGTGCAGAACTCTGCCGGAGGACACGGCCTCACAGGGTTTTCCAGCCTCAGAGGTGGTTTGATCATGGTTTGAGGGTTCTGTATCAATTCTTGATCATCTGCGGAGCCCATTTGTTTTTCTTGAGGGTTTACTGTGTTCCAGATACTATGTTCTAGATTGAAAGTACTGGCTTCTGCCTTCAAGGAGCCACAGTTGCTGGAGAAGACAAAGACAGAGACAGTTAGCAATGGCAGGATAAAGGTAAGCATCGACTTCTGTGGAGGGAGAAGGGGAATCAAAGCAAATGCTGGTGAGAAAGGAGGCTTTTCAGAAGAGATGACTTGAATTCTCTCACTTTGTCTCTGCCCTGGCCCAAGGTTCCAGGGTCAACTCTGGCCTGAAGGAACTTTTCTCAGAAGTCCTGGCCTCTGGCTACTGGGCTCCTGCATCCACCCCAGGCTGTAGCCCTATTGTGTGTGGGCTGCTTCAGGCCCAGGCTGTAATCCTACTGTGCGCCTAGATCATTGAACTGTGCTCTCAGGTTCCCTCCTTACTTCTGGCATCATACATTTTAATGTAATCCCAGTTTCCTTACCACTTTGCTTGCTCTGATAATGCATTCTACTGGGTCTGGCGCTTCATGGATCCAAGGATAATTTTGGGACTTAGTATCCAAATACCGATGCCAGCCTTCCTTGTGCCAGGTTGCCTGGGTCTGAATTGTTGCTTTTCCCTGACAGACCTCCTTCCAGGTTTAGGCTTTCTGGATGTGACTGATTCAACATAATGTGCTCTTCTCTCCCTCCAGCCATTCTCTGCACTAGCTCTTCCTCATTTTGCCTGTCGCACTCTCTTAATTTGCCTGTTTTTCCTTTATCCGGGTAGTCCATTTTTAAGAACTGTTCTACACTCTTCCTGCAAGCATGGTTTCATAGCTGTTGCTTCTCTAGAATTTTCAGTGGAAAGTACTTTACCTTCTAGAAGCAGTGGCACTAGAATAGACCTAAATCTCAGTTTATAAGCTTGAGAAATAATGATTCTTCAGGGATTATTTCTGTACTTCCTATGGTTGGTTTTTAATGCTTTAATACTCTTATAACTCAAGAGTGGGCAGTTGTTCTCTCCTGCATTATGTCTCTTGGTGTCTTTATGAAACTTATAACACCACACATTGTATGGCCTCATTAGCGTTCAGTTGAAGCACATCCGGGAAGCAGGCCCCTTGCTCACTCTCTTGGCCTGGAAGCCATCATGGTGCACTGGTGTGAAAAGCCTGAGGTATTTTTGCTAATGAAAGTCAGAAGTTTTCTGAGCTGAGTGAAGCATGGCTTTGGTGCTGGGTAAAGCATCCTTTCTGACCAAAGTGTCAGTTAATTTCCAAAAAGATTAAACATCCCCTACATACACAAATATTCAAAATTCACAGCCCATCTGGGGTTCCTGCATCCTCACATGAGAGACCCCAGATGGATTGTAAATTCATCCCTGTGGGTGATATAGTGCAATCACTCCTCAGTCCTCCTGCTTTTCCCTGTGGCACCTGAGACTGTGGCCATGATGAGGTTAATTTATGTGGCTTGATACACTTTATCATCTGTCACTTGTACAGCTCTCGCTGTGCCATCTGGTGTCTCAGAGGCAGTTTCGGGAAGCAGCATGCATAACAAGGTATCTGCATTTGTGAATTCTTTCAAGCATTTATAGGTAATAGCTAAAAGATATTTTGAGAAGCCAGCTCCTGTCTCTGCGACGGATCAACACTAACATGGATAATCTAACATGAGGTTCAAATAAAGCCTGCTATATTTTGCAGGAAAATACATCTGAATTAATCTGCAATCACCAATATTGATGGAACCTATTTATTTTGAGACCCTGAATATCTCTATCAGGTTGAGAATATCTTACCAGTCTCTTGCGCAAATGAGAAAAAGGCAGAGGCAATGGCTTACTCTCAAACATGATGGATGATGAGACAAGACAGCACATACTAGCACAAACAACATTCTTTAAATCAAAAATCCTGCTGCAAAATGCCTAAGTGCCCCTATTATAATAATTTCATATCTATGTCCCATTTTTAGCAGTGTTGGGATCTCAAGAGAGCACAACAAAACATTAAATAGATAAAACCTTCAGAAACAGACAGAAAATATACTGAGAGGAGGTAGAAGTGGTGAAACAATGCAGCGTGGGCCATCTTGTTGGTCGGGTTAGACTCTGGTTTGCATGCCACTCACTGTCAGGTGCCATGCAGGGGTGGGGGGTGAGGAATGTCAGGGCTCTTACTCTTTAGACATTATACTGTGTTTTGGGAGAGTAAGATATATATATATATATATATATATATATATATATATATATATATTCATATATTCAACAAATACTCAAGTAGAAAAGAGTAGAATGTCAGGGGGACATTGTAGAGTATGACAGTGTTCTTGAAAGTAGTTAGTATTAAGCTAGGTTCAGAGGGAGTGAAGTATGGCTCTTAGGAGGGACGCTGGAAAGTGTGCAGGATGATGCAGAAGTCAGGAGGCAGAGCTGAACCTCTCCATCCAGGGTTTGTCTGGCTACTGGCTTGAGCAAGTATGGAGTCCACGGTTTGAATAGAATTGCAGAACAGGAGAGGGCCATACATTTTCAAGGATAGACCCACATGTTAAGACACAAAACAAGTCTCATTAAATTTCAGAAGACTGAAATCATATCAAGCAACTTATCTGACCATAACTCTATGAAACTAGAAATCAATCACAAAAAAACACATAAAGACATGGAGGCTAAATAACATGTCAAAAAACAGTGAATGGGTTAACAAGGACATCAAGGAAGAAATAAAGAGATACCGTGAAACAAATCAAAATGAGAACACAACTCAAAATCTGTGGGACACAGCAAAATCAGTCCTAAGAAGGAAATTCATAGCATTACAGGCCTGTCTCAAGAAAGAAGACTCTCACATAAATAACCTAACTTTACACTTAAAGGAACTTGTAAAGGAACAAGCAAAGCCCAAAGTGAATTGAAGGAAGGGAATAATAAAGATCACAGCAGAAATAAACAAAATAGAGTCTAAATATGATATAAAATATCAATGAAACCAAGAGCTGGTTCTTTGAAAAGATAAACAAGATTGATAAACCTTTAACCAGACTCATCAAGAAAAAAAGAGAGCCCTGGCCAGGTGGTTTGGTTGGTTGGAATATTGTCCTCTACACTAAAAAAGTTTTAGAGTTGATCCCAGGTTGTGGCACACACCTAGGTTGTGGGTTTGAGCCCTGGTCAAGGTGTGTGCAGGAGGGAACTGATCAATGTTTATCTCATTGATCTTTCTCTCTCTCTCTCCCCCACCCCTTCCTCCCCTTCCTTTCTCTTTAAGATCAGTAAATATACCCTGGAGTGAGGATTAAAAAAAAGAGCCCTGGCTGGTATAGCTCAGTGGATTGAGTGTAGGCCTGCATACCAAAGGGTTACTGGTTCAATTCCCAGTCTAGGACACATGCCTGGGTTGCAGACCAGGTACCCGGTAGGGGGCATATGAAAGGTAACCACACATTGATGCTTCTCTTCCTCTCTTTCTCATTCTCTTCCCCTCTCTCTAAAAATAAATAAATAAAATCTTTAAAATATATATAGAGAAGACCCAAATAAATAAAATCAGAAATGAAAGAGAAGTAACAACTGACTCCAAAGAAATACAAAGGATTGTAAGAAAATATTATATACAACTATATATACCAACAAATTGGACAATTTGGACAAAATGGATAAATTCCTAGAAATGTACAATCTCCCACAACCCGCAACTAAATTAGGAAGAATCAGAAAATCTGGACAGACAAATTACAACTAGTGAAATTGAAGCAGTAATCAAAAAACTCTGAACAAACAAAATCTTGGATCAGATGGTTTCACGAGTGAATTTTACCAAACTTTCAAAGGAGAACTAACATCTATGCTTCTAAAACTATTCCAAAAAACACAAGAACAGAGATTACTCCCAAGCTCATTTTATGAGGCCAGCATTATCCTAATTCTAAAACCAGATAAAGACACTACAAAGAAAGAAAATCAGAGACCAATATCCTTAATGAAGATAGTTGCTAAAATCCTCAACAATATATTAGCAAACAAGATCTAGCAATGCATTAAAAAAGATCATACACCATGATCAAGTGGATTTATTCCAGGGTTGGTACAATATTGACAAATTAGTAAATGTGATTCACCACATAAAAAATAGGATAAAAAGCACGTGATTATATCAGTAGATGCCAAAAAAAATTTGATAAAATACGGCACCCATTTGTGATAAAAACTCTCAGCAAAGTGGGAACAGAGGGAACATACCTCAATATAACAGAGGCAATATATGACAAGCCCACAACCAACAAGAGTTTTCCTTAAGATCAAATACAAGACTGGGATGTCCACTTCAGTTACTCTTATTCAACATAATACTGTAAGTCTTAGCCACAGCAATCAAACAAGAAGAAAAAATAAAAGACATCCAAGTTAAAAAGGAAGAAGTGAAACTGTTATTATTTACAGATGACATGATACTGTACATAGAGAACCTTAAAGATTCCACTGAAAAAACTGCTAGAACTTGATAAATGAATTCTGTCAAGTAGCAGAATGCAAAACATTGAGAAATCATTTGCATTTCTCAATCCTCACCTGAGGGCATTTTTCATTGCTTTTATAGAGAGGAAGAAAGAGAGATACATAAAGATGGAGATAGAGAGATAGAGATAGAAATAGAGACAGAGATGGGGGGAGAGAGAGAGAGATCCAAGTGAGAGTGAAACATTGATTGGTTGCCTTCTCAGATGTGCTCCCACAGGGCATTGAACTTGCAATCTGGGTCTGTGCCCTGACCAGGAACCAAACCCATAATGTTTTGGTCTGGGGAACAATGCTTCAACAAACTGAGCTACACCAGCCAGGGCCAGTTGCATTTTTATACAACAATTATGAACTATCAGAAAGGGAAAACTAAGAAAATAATCCATTCACAATTACTTCATAAAGAATAAAATACCTAGGAATAAATCTAACCAAGGATGTAAAAGACTTGTACTCATAGAATTGAGAAGATACTAATAAGTAGAAGTATATACCATGTTTATGGATAGGAAGAATTAACATCATTAAAATGTCCATGGTAGCCAAAGCAATATATAGATTCAACACAACTCCTATCAAGATACCAATGCTGTATTTCACAAAATTAGAACAAATACTCCAAATATTTATATGGAACTACAAAAGACTCCAACTAGCAATAACAATCTTGAGAAATAATAATAAATTTAGAGGAATCATGCTACCAGATATCAAACTATATTATGAATCTGTAATAATCAAAACAGCATGGTGCTAGCATAAAAATAGACATACAGATTAATAGAACAGAATAGAGAGTCCAGAAATAAAACCATATCTTTATAGTCAGTATTTGACAAGGAAGCAAAAACATACGATGCAATAAAAATAGTCTCTTCATAAATGATGTTGGGAAAATTTGACAAATACGTGCAAAAAAAAAAAGAAAAGAAACTAGACTAGCTTTTTACACCATACACAATAATAAACTCAAAATGGTTTACTGACTTACATGTTAGATTCAAATCCACAAAAATTCTAGAAGAAAACATAGGCAGTAAAATCCCAGACTCTCTCATAACAATATTTTTGCCAATATATCTCCTCAGGCAAGGGAAACAGAGGGAAAAAATCAACAGACTACACTGAACTTTTGCATATCATAATAAATTATTAACAAAATGAGAAGGGAACCAACTGAGTGGAAGAACACATTTTCCAATACATCTGATAAAGGGTTAATTTTCAAAACATATACAGAACTTATATGATTCCACACCAGGATGATAAACAACCCACTTAAAATGGGCAAAGGATCTGAACAGATATTTCTCCAAGGAAGACATACAAATGGCCAATAGACATGAAAAAATACTCAGCATCACTAATTATCAGAGAGATGAAAATTAAAACCACAATGAAATATCAACTCACACCTGTCTGAATAGCTATCTTCAATAAATCAAAAAACAGCAAGTGCTGGTGAGGATGTAGGAAAAGGGAATCCTCATCACTATTAGAGAGAATGTAGACTGGTGCAGCCACGGTGGAAAGTAGTATGAAGATAACTCAAAATATTAAAAATAGAACTGCCTTATGACTCAGCAATCTCACTTCTGGGAATTTGTCCAAAAAATCTGAAACACTAATTCAAAAGAATCTATGTACCTCTATGTTCATTGCAACATTATTTACAATAGCCAAAATTTGGAAGCAGCCCAAGTGTCCATCAATAGATGAGTGATAAAAAAGCTGTGGTACATTTACACAACAGAATACTACTTGGCTATAAAAAAAGAAGAAAATCTTATGCTTTGTGACATCATGGGTGGAACTAGAGAGCATTATGCTAAGTGTAATCAGCCAGTCAGAGAAAGACAAGTACTATGTGATTTCAGTCATAGGTGGTTTCTAATGGACAAATGAATTAACAAGCAATATAACATCATATTCGTAGAAAAGAGGCTGAAAGTTATTGGGAAGGGAGGGTTGGATGAGGGGTTTTGAGAAATTGAGCAAAAAAGAAAAAAAGGAGAAAAAAACCCATGGACAAAGATAGCAGTGTGGTGATTTCCTGGGGGAGGAGGGGTGGAGGGAGGTGGAAAAAGATAAAGAGGAGATAAATGGTGATGGATGGACACTTGACTTGGCATGGTGAACACACAATATACAGATGATATGCTGTAGAGTTGTGCACCTGAAACCTGTATAATTTTGTTAATTAGTGTCATCCCAATACATTCCGAAGGAAAAAACTAGGAGGCGGCCAATTAGTGCAGGTTGTAATATATTAGGCTGAGATTTTGAAACTTAATCAGCATTTCATACCCATTATATGTTTTTAAGAAGATGCTGAATTAAAGTGGAATTTGAAGGGAAAAATTATTCTATCAGCCATATGTGTTGGTACTTACCACATAGATGAGAAAATAACAAAAACCCAATTAAAACCCTTCCTAATTGCTACAGCTAAACTGTAGTTAATATATAATGTTAAGGTGGTGCTAGTTCATGGAATATCACTGCTTGAAAAGCAATTCTTCAGCCCAACAGTGAAGTGAGTTTACAAATACTGTGAAGCCTTATCATTTCCTCCCCAGTCTATATCTTCCAACCTCTCATTATTTCTCTGTGTCAGAGGGCTAAGAAAACACAAGGTGACAGATTTCTCAAGGAGCTAAAGAATGTTCTGTATCATAAAGACAAGAATAAATTAGTGAGTTTAATTGAAAAGTCAGCTGACTAAAAAGCACCCATTAAAGGCTATTCTGCAAGACCATTTTTTGGCACTTTCTGATGATAAATTTCTGGAAGGAAAACCTAGAATTCATGTTTGAGTGATGTCTCTCATTGCGGAAGCCTATCTGAGCCAGCACTGTTTCTGACAGTGGCAATGTGAAGACTGTTGTCAGAAAGAGAAAGATTTGCCCTTTGCATTGATCCCTAAAAGGTTGGAGAAGTGGCCTGGCCAGGTTCACATCCCATTTTAATGCACACTGCAATTAGCCGCCAGCTCTGCTGGATCAAAAATCTGTTGTGCTCACTGGGATCTCTGGTGCCTAGTCAGCCAAGGGCTGGCAAGCAGGAGGGGCTCAACAGTGGTTTGTGACATGAACTATAAGTTTGCACTGGAGGACTTCCTGGGGGAAAAGCATTTCTTTCTCCTAAACTGTCCTTATTCAGACCTTTGGGCGTGCAGCCTGGTAACCTCAGAATGATCACAATTGTCTTTACCATCGATGGTTCCCCACTGTGGATTCTGCTGGTTAGACATGACATTTTTTCCCTTTAGTTTTGTGGCTCAGGGTAGAGTAACTCACCACTTTCTTTGGTAACCATAGCCATTTATTCTTCTTTTATTTTGTACAGGGGAGGCATGTTTTTTGTAAATGGTGAGAGATTAAACAATTTAATCTTTGTGGCCCATCTGGTTTCTCAAAACAATCCAACTCTGCTGCCATAGTGTGACTGCAGCATGGACGAAAGAAACAAGGGCATGGCTGTTTCAGTAAGACCTTATTCATGAAACAGGAAGTGACTCTATTTGCCTTCGGGGTGTGGTTTATTCACCCAGTTTAGTCTCTATGGTAGATGGTCTTAATTCATTGTTTTGAGTGTGCTGATATTTCTACTTTTCAACATTCAGCCAGTAAGTATCTACTCTTTTTTGTACCAACAATCACTTTTGCATTGATTTTTTGCGCCGCCTATTACTTCTGCACTCACCATCAAATAGATGGACTGGACTCTGTCAAACTTTGTTCTCTATACATCCTAGGCATTCAGTTCTTTTAGCCCACAACCTACTCTGTCTTGTGAAAGTCAGTTTCTATGGTAGTAGGTGATTCTGGAACATAATAATAAAGCAAAACACAATAAAGGTTGGCCATTTCCTTTTTTAGAGCTGTCACTGATCTTGTGAATTGTTTGCACAGAATATTATCTTGCATTTCCATACAGTCAGTAATTAAGCTTCACTTAGCTTTTCTTATGCTGTGGAGCCTCTAAATATTCATTTCCTCATATTTTTGACCTTCTTTGGAGCACTAAGGGCTATAACTGGCAATTCACCTTCTCTCAATTACCTTTGCCTGACCCGGGCCTTATGTTTTTCATTTTCTGAAAAGGGAAAATTATGTAGAGTCAGTGGTCATTAAACTATGTTCCATGAGGTATCAAGTTTCCTTGAATCATCTACAGGGGGTTCTTTGAATGTTAATTTAGTTATGGAAAAGCCACTCCTTTCATTAGCATCAGGGTATGTGAGAGTGGGGGCCAACCAGGAAGGTCACAACCTGAAAGACAGTTAGTGTAAGGGATTTCACCAGATTGCATTAGTCTTGAGACACTCAGTGATGGCAAATGTCATCTTAGGAATGTTGTGTTTGCAAGCTTTCCTTTGGTCCTGTTTTACTACTCTCACTTGTAAATATAGAGTTGTTGCAGAAACCAGCATACACTTTGCCACAGGCTCCTTTTTAAATATTATGTTACCATGTAGTTGACTGTGTTTACCCTCTTTGTCCTCCCCCAACCCTTCTCCCCTTTGGGAAGTGCCATTGTGTTGTCTGTACTCATGAGACTGTTTATTCATCATGAGGTTTTCTTTTCTTTCTTTTTTTTTGTTGTATTAAAATTTTTATTTGTATTACTTCTTTCTGTTTTTCTCAGGCAATTATTGTTGCTCCACCTCCTCCAGAAATAAAAGATCCAGTTTAACACTGCCCAACTAATACGTTAAAAAGAAAGCTTGTTAAAATACAAAATACTGTTCTCAAAACAATGGCAGTTTTACTGCTTCAGATAGAAAACAGGTTAATTAAAGAATAAAGAAATAAAATGTGAGGAGAAATGATAATCTCTCCTTCACAATGGGAAACAAAATTAAGCTTTTGCTTTTTATTGCTCAGATTCTCAGTAAATGGTTGTCTTGGTCAAAACAAATAAACTGAAGAAAAAAATCCACTGTGAATGCAGCACTAAAAGTATCAGAGCTCCCTGGCCAGTGAGCTAAATGAACTCTGAACAAAGTAGTTAGCTTTGTGCGTTTTGATCCCCAACTCACTTACATGCATTTCCTGGTTTCCACCTTTCAAAATCCCTGGACTTTTCTCATTTGAAGCTTATATACAAGCAATGGAACTTGCATACATTTGCTGCTGAAGGAATCAATAGTTCTAGGACCTACAATAGATCTTTCCAAATTTGGCCATGTTATCATCCAAAGCTGGCAAGCTCTGCCAGTCCTAAGAAACTAGCCTTAGATACTAGATTTAGAAATGGTTGAGGGCATTTACCATTTCATTAACATTTAAAACACATTAAGGCCTAGTAATAAATTTACCATAGTCATTGGATTTCTGTTTCCAGCTGAGGAGGGAGGAAAAGTTTAGGGGAGGCTTCCTGCTCTTGAAGAGTGATAAGGTAAGAGAAGGGTCTTACAAGTCCCAGAACTCCAAATAAGAACACTACACCGAGAAAATAATTTGCTAAAAAAAGGACCACAGCTGATGGAGATGTTATGATGTTATTATGAAAAATTTAGAGCCAACTTTTGGGAGAGGGAAAGTGGGAAGGGAGGAATGTAGTAATCACCCTGCTATTTCTCTTGGCCTTTGAGAGGATGTCAAAATAAACAGCAAGACCTCTACACAGAGGCTGTCGGCAGTTTGGGCACTGTGCAGACCACATGTAAAGGGAGTTGGTAGTGCACAGAAATGAATCACTTTTCTTTTCCTGTAATTTTTTTGAAGATGGAAAGAAAGGAGTGAAATTGTATTCTTATATCAGAGAACAAATGTAAAAGCTAACAGTAGCAATAAAGGCAGACTGCTTGGAAACCAAGATTAGAGTTTAAATTTAGTTTGATCTCCTTTTCTTAACTATAGGCTTCCATTTTTTAAATGTCAAGGGGTAAAGGGACAGGACACATACATTTAGTTGATAGAGGGGAAAAGACTCTTGTACTTTGTATTAACATTAAATTCACAGCATCAGCTCTACAAGCATGAAGTACTCTGTCTCTGAGGCTGAGGCAAGCTCTGTGAGCAAGGTGGCAGTGTTTGGGGGCTCTGTGTTCTCGGAGTTGTATGGGGCTGTTGGGAGGGGGAGGCTCTTCTCACAGCACCTGCTATGAAGCATGATTAGAAATGACAGGCAATGAAATTCAGATGACCTGAATTACATGGGCTGATCTGATCTGACTAAGCCCGTATTCTATATACTCAGGGATGATATATGTATTTCATGGAAGAAAATGCTTAGCTAATTAATGAAAACTTACTCAACCATGCATTTTCAACAGAAATACTTTTATTAAACACTTTCCACAGTACTATGCTTCTTTCTGATCTCTTATAATGGACAATAGCTATCAGAAATAAAGGTAAATAGTTTATATTCATTTAATGAAAACCTTCAATGAGCTTGATTCCATGTTTTCATTTTATAGATTAAGTTATGTAGCATACTCAAGAGCCCACACAGTTAATGAGGAAGGTGAAATTGGAACTCAGCTCTGCCTAACGCTAAAGCTTTCTCTTCTGAAATGCCATTCACTCTTTTTCTTCTACCATATTTAAAGTTATGTTGAAGTTTTCACATTGCAAGTGAACAAAAGACTGGCTCTGTAGCTGTTTCTTGAGAAGTACCCCTCTACCCTCAATGTGCTTCTAAAAGGGAGCCCCAACCAGGGGACTGTAAGAAAGAGCCCTGCTCGCTAATCCCTCTTCCTCCCACAAAAAAAGATAATTTTTATTTCTACTTCTGCAACATAGAAAAGTAAGTTTAGCTAAAGGGTGATTGAATTCTTGGTGGAGTGGGGGAAGATGGTGAAAAAGAATGGAGGTGGATACTTCAGGGGCCTAGACAATGTTATTAACATAGCCTGTGATATTGCAGTTACAGTTACCATAAGACAAACAAACAAACAACAAACATGGGGGTTTTTGACTCTGAGCACTCAAGAGCTTGTTGTCACAGATAAAATATATTCTGACATATAAGAAGAGATGTGGTTCCTTTCCCTTGCCCACTTCTCACCTTTTCCCCCTTCTTCTCTATATCATGTGTGGGAAGGCATGTGGGGTGTTGGCATGGTTGCAGGGCTCTCAAGGCACAGAGAGAGCCTTCGGCCCGTGGCCTCTCACTGATGACTGTGCTGGGCATGCCCTCTGGAGACTGGGGGCTGCTGCAATGGAAAGGCTCTCTAAATTAGTTTCGCCAGAGCTCTCAGCCACTTCCCAGACTAATTGTGGAATGACAGACTTGGGAAAGAAGAAAGAAATTCAATACACCATGAGTGGTTATATAGTTTAAAACTTTCAAAAAGATAAACTGGGAAAAGAAGACAAAAGAATAGAAAGTGGTCTTTATTCCTATAGGTAGATAGTGAATGGGTCACTGGTTCAGGAATGGTGATAATTCTGGACAGAAACTACCCAATGTATGATTTATCACTGTCAGAAATAAAAATTGCCTTTCAATTTATTATTCTACCTCCTTATTCTATCCTATCAGCTAAACTCACAGTCTCCTTTTGTACTCTTTCCACTTCCATGCTTTATAAAAACTATAGTGAGTAAGCATTTTCCTCTATGCTGAACCCCAGCAAGTTGCGAATATACATGGCAGTTGGCGTAGAAAAACACACGATTCCATAATGCTGGTGACATCTGCGAATCTCAGCATCTTTACGGTGACATTGAGCTACCCAAGGACCTATTTTGTTCATCCAGCTGTTGATTCCTTGCCAGAAGGACATTCTACCACATTTATCCCACTGATGGCCTATTTGGGTGCATGGATTTTTAATCCACTGATTTTTTTAAAAAAACTACCTAATAGCTCTGTTGATAACCATATATAATTCCATATTTCTCACCTCTTAGCAACATAGCTCACATTCTTTAAAATATACTAAAATTAGAAAAATATTTAATATTTCTCCAGTATTTTTTCAATATTTCTAATTTACCAATAATAATTTTATAAATTGATAAAAAATATATATTAACAACTTTCAAGATCTAAAACACATTGAACAATAACTATACTCACTTGATAAACTGTTTACTAAGTAACTGTTGAAACAAGTTTATGCTTTCTCAAACAAGATTATCCTTTATCAGTACACTGTAACCATTAAACATTATGAAATATCCACTCCTATTTCTGTTTGATGGATGTTACTCTGTCTTAAGTAATATTCTATATTACCAGGTGGAAGTAACCCATGTACCAAAAGTAAAAATCTATACATAGGACTCCAACTTCTCTTAGTAAAATGCTTGGGGAACAAAGAGTAGCAATGGTAAATGCATTCTGATTCTATGCTGTAACTGTGAAAAACAAAGAGAATATTTTGAATGCAAACATATTTTCCTTCAGCTGTGGTAAAGAATGTCACAGTTGGACTGAAGTCTTGTTAGCTATTGTGTCAAACTGAAATAATGTTTCTATCAGAATGTCTCATTTTTTTTAAAAAACATGCATTTTAAACTGTAAGTGTTGGCAGACCCATACCTCAAATTGGGCAATAAATTAGCTTTCATACTCAAAGAATTATAAGATTCTTTAGAAGCAGAATTTATTTTCTCTTGATTTCTAAATCAAGTAAGATGTTTCCATGAGTTCATTCAGTAGTTTAAGTTGTTTAGTTAATATTCCTATTTTTCAATTAACCAGAATAAAAATACTTAAGACACATATCTGGCTCAAAATAATGATGGACAACCTAATAGGTGAGAAGTAAACTATGTGAGAAAAGGTGGGAAATAAAAATTATTTATTTTGTCACTAGTTTCATATGAGGTGATTAGATTAAACTTTGACCTAAAGAGCAAAAAATGGAACCATGAACTGACTTCTTTAAATTTTGGAAGTAGGTGTTTAAAGAGGACAAAACTTGTATTTGTTTTCTTAGTACCATAGGCTGTTCCATGTCATAAGTATGTTTTGTCTCTTAAAAAATTAAGTCAAATATCATGTGATTGGTCTACATAGTATCACCAAACACATACATACATATTGACTACAATGACTAATGTTTGGTGATAAGCCAAATGCAAGCACCTATCTCAATGAATGATCTATATCCCTGTTGCTCAAGTCTCTCTTTGTTATATTAATTTTGTGTGAAATTTATCATTATTTCAAGTTTATTTGTTTCAAGTTCTGGGTTGGTTTTGTTTTTTTGAAATTGTGACTGACAACATGCCAATTTGATTTTTTATAAGGATAAGCCTTTATACAAAAGAATTGAAAATGTTCAAAATACTTTTGAACCTAAAATGATTGTTTATATTCCAGATTCAGTGCTGTGTGGGCAAGCATACAGGAATTCCCAGAGCACACAGGTGTAGTTTTATTCTATTGCTCCTAAGTGATCAGAAGAAAACAGCCTGGGGAGTTATTTTCCTGGGCCCTTTTTCCCTTTTTCTGAGCTGGAAAAGGTTTTATAGACTGTTTAGCTAGAATTCAATCAATTGATCCAGAATGGGGTAGCTGTAGTGTTTTCACTGGTTCTTTAAAATTCCTCTGCTTGATTTTGATAAACTACAGAGTTGCAATCACCTGCCTGTCCCCCCCCCCACGCCCCCTGCCCATTCTAGTGATGAGGAGGTAAGGACAGCACATTGTATATTATTCACCATCCAGTTCTTAAGGCTGTTTTATTTGTGGTGTTCTCTCTCTCTTTCTCTCTCTCTCCCCCCTCCTTTCTGAAAACAGTAAATTGTGAAGAATATAGATTTTGGTGCTGAAAGATCTGAGTTCAATAGAAAGTTCAGAGAGTTATTGTAATTGCTCTTAAAATTATATATGCTGATGTTTTGAGTTGTTGACTCTATGACTTCTTCACCCACGTGAAATATATGGTTGCTTTATTTAGGAACACAAACTACGAATTGGAACTTCTTTATTTCTCAACTAAAGGTGTTTTATAGATTACTCTGAAATGAAAATGATACCTGGGTGTGGGCTGAGGGCTCTGAGTTTTCATCTGACAATAAATGGCATTATATATGATCTTAAAGAAGTATTGAGTTTATACTTGCCTATCTGTAGGAGTAAGGATAATACAGATGCCTAATGATTATAAAAAAGCTTTGATGTCTCATATAAAAGAAGATAACTAGATGCTTTAGAATATTTAAATGGATATAATTTCATTACTCTTCATTATTTCTTTGTGAAGCAAATGTGTGTCAGGTATTATAAGACTATCTTGCAGACAAATAAAATAAAGCATAGACTTAGGAAATTAATAAGGAGTCCAAACTTAAACCTAGGTTTACTGATTTTTAATTGCTTTTAAATCAGCTTTTTTCCCATGATTTTGGATATTCTTTATTTTGTGCTTCACAAATGGAAAATAATGAGCGGTATTATTATTATTTGCAAAAATAAGGTGTGTTTTGATTGTACTTATGTCAAAATCCTCTCATCAAATCTATGTTGTAGTTCGGAAATGCTTATGTAATTTAAGAGAAACTCAAATCTTTTAATCCTTAATTTCTCCATTTGTAGACCTTTTATAAGACTTTTATGTTGTAATAATATCTACATCATAAAACATAAGTATTAGATGAAATAATACATATAAAATGCTTCTCACACTCTAATGAATTATATAAATATAAGACCTTATTTTTGAAGGTAGTGTGTGGCCAGAATATAGAGGGCATTAAATATTAGGCTTAAAAGTGTTGAATTACTTTGTTGTGGTGGGAAGAACCCTTAAACTTTTCAGAAGGGGCAATAAAAAGTTCAAGGAAAGCTTGAGGACCTTTCAGCAGCCTGTGTGATAGATAGAACCAGAGATAAAAAGATTGTGGCGTGTGATGGGGGATAGTTAGAAGACTACTACAATATTTCAAGTGAGAGTTAAAGAAGAGGGTGAACCTAGATAATGACTATACTACTGTTTAAAAAGACAGGAGGGGATGCAAAAGATTCTCTAGAAATAGAATCTAAGAAATCAGGTAAAGAATGAGGAGGGTATGTTAAGCAAAGAAACAATGTACTCAACATCAGGTATATGAGACAAAAATTGGGAAATTTAGGAGGTGACACTGAATGTAAAAGATGGAATACTAACTTTAGTATATGTTGACTTTGAGAAATTGTCATGGCATGCCCACTGGTGATTACAAGCAGACACTAGGAAGCATTGAATGAAATCAGCAATGTTGTCAGGAGATAAAATGGTTAAAGTCATTTGCAAAGAAGAAATAATAGAAGTCTTGAGAATGGAGGACTTTGATGAGAAAGATAGTATAAGAGAAAGAGTGATATATATTCTCATATTAATTGACTTTAAGAAATTGAGACTCCAGAAAGAAGCTAGAAGGCAAGGCCAGGAAAAAAAAAAAAAAAAAAAAAAAAAAAAAAAAAAAAAAAAAAAAAAAAAAAAAAAAAAAAAAAAAAAAAAAAAAAAAAAAAAAAAAGAATACAGTATCATGGATGCTGAGGAATTGAAGAACTTGATATTTTCATTAAAATGAACTGTTTGATGTTTTAAAGTATTTTATTAGAGACAAAGAAAGATAGGACTGTGAATAATCATTAGAAATGCCAATTTTGAGGAGATGATTGGTGAGGAATGAGAGTGTAGAAATCATATTTGTCTTCTTTACTGTATCACCAGCACCTCTTTCATGGGCAATGTAGTAAATATTTTGTGAATAAATGAATCATGAAAGCCAGATTTTGTGCATTCAATAAGAGGATTGGTAACAAAATTAAAATTAGAGCTGTAGACTGCTTTTCTAAGATATTTGCAGTGCTGCAAAAGATTAGTTCATGGGTATATGTTACTACTAACAGCTAAGATTTGTTTGTAGCTTACTATTATTTCATCCAAGCTTCTCAGGAATCCTATGAGGGAGGTACTGTTTTCATTTCCACTTTAAAGTTTAGGAAACATGCAAGGAAAGATTAATGTGAACCAAAGGTCACATAGCTGATCATGGAAGAACCTGGTGTGTATCTGATCATTTCGCTTCTCTCCTTAAAATTCTTCAACAGCTTCTGTATTGAATCCTTAGTGTTTACGACAGAGGCTGGCACATGAGGTATTAATTACCTCAGTGATGGAGAGGTTGAGACAAGAAATGAAGTCATTTGCTTAAGTTCATACAAAGTTAGTAAGTGGTAGAGATAAGAGTGCAGACACAGGCACTGTGGTTCCAGAGCCCCTGTTCCTAATTGCTATACAACACTGCCTCTAATTACTTTATTTTTGACATGGCTCCTATGAGATTTAGATTAGATAGGCATTAATAAAAAACAGAATAATCACTGATAAATTGGGAGAAAGTGAGCATTTGATGATGAATAATGTGTTTGGCAGGACTGGCAGAATTGGAGAACTGGTGGATATTCCCATTTCTTGGAGAAGCACTGGTTCTGAGTGACACTAAGATCTGAGGCTTGTTGACCAGAGGGTGAAATAAGATAAGGGGACCAGAGATCGTTGACACTGAGTACCCTAAGACATGAGACTAGGGTTTTAAAAGGCTAACTGAGAAGAGCTTCAGGAAAAAAACCTAGACAAAGGAGACTTCTTTTTTCCAGGCACAGTGTCTCAGAATTATTGGTGATGCACATGTTATATATCAGTGGTACCCACAGGATGGTGTATGGATCCTCTCGGAATTTATCTATGGAAGATGTTAAATACCATGCTTGCTTATTTCCATTCTAGAACTGTGAGACAAAAGAAGTTCTTTCAGATGTGAATTCATGAGATTTGCTTTCCGCAAATTCCTCTATAGATCTTAGTTCCAAGCTTTGCCTGCAGTAAACATTCAGTACATGTATGAAGAATGGAAATTGTACCCTGAGAAAAGGCTCCTTTCTCTTCTGAGGAAAATATGATACTAGGTACCCTCCATTCATTAACAGTTTATTAAGGGATGCCAACAAATAATTTTGCTAAGGGAAGTCGTTTAGGGGCATGCATTCAGTTCAGATGGAATGGATTTGGTCTGGAATTGTGACAAGGTTGAAGATCTCGTGGGTCACAGAAGACACCATATACTTGGGTATTCTATTCAAATGGGACTATGCTACAGCTCATAGTTACGCAGCAGCATGGCTTCAAGGCCTTCCTTAGAAAAACCAGAGTTCTTCCTATTGTTCTGAAGTTTCCTTTAATGCTCCCTTGATGAAACAAATGCATTTAACTTATAAGTTTGGCCACTGGACTGTGGACTGCGGTAAGAAATGTAGCAAGGGTTAGTAGTAGCACTGGCTGAAAAGACATAACCTCACTCCAAGGAGAGCACTGCATTTGGGATTCATTAGTCTTGCAGGTTGGATTTCCAGGTTTCACCCACACAGACACACACATGGGCACTCATGCACACACATACCCTTACCTCCATGAATCTTCTCCTTAAAAACTGACATTTTCTAAGGCAGACTGCACATCATAATGCTTGTAGGACCCAGAGAAATATAAGACATAATTCTTCTTTAACAGGAGACATTTCTTTAGATTCTGATTTATTATTGGTTCAGTATGTTAGGGAAAGAGACAATAAAAGGCAAAAATGAGCCACATTTTCACATAACAGATAGTCAACTTACATAGACTTTCGTGTCCTCCTTCAGGGATACCTTTTCCCTCTTTGAGACTTTTGCAGAAATAGTTCTCAACTGTGTTGTATTAACCTCAGCACTAACCCAGTCAGGGTCAGTCTACAGCTGCTTCTCGGATAGCAGAGAACAGAAGTTAGAGTGGGACTAATAGCATGCAGGGAGTTCGGTGCTTTGGCTGCTTTGAAGCCTATCTGTCAATTTTTCTGAAAATACACACGTACATACACTGCCTTCGGTTCTTTCACTGCCTGATTAATGTGTCTCTGTTCCTCTAAGGCTAACACATGCTGCACTCACCCTGTTTCTAGCAGCCAAGCCCCTCCGGTGTTGCCCAAGTTATACCTGGTTCTTTCAGACAAATTATTGTGATGATTAAGAAAGTTTGATGATATATCATTTTTTTCCGGATTCCAGACCTCCTGTCAGATAATAGAGTCAGGAGTGCGGGGTGGCTGCTGTTATTCCCTATCAATGCTCTGAGTTCAAATAAAGTGTCAGGATGACTAAGTACAAGGGATTTGTGGAATGCTTTAATGTTGCCTCATTTCAAATCTCTTCATAAGCAGCCTGGTAATGAGCTCAATAAATTCTGTTGGAGGAGAATTTTTTTTTTTTAAAAGAGCCCTGCATTCAGTACAGAAAAAGTAGGTTGCTATTTTATAATTAGGCCTCTGGGCTGGAGGGAAGGAGCCTTACTTCCTATTTGAAATCCACTTTGTTAGGCCTGTGATGTGGGGATGGCTAAATGAGAATGAAATATTATAACTAAGGACATCACAAACTGTTTATCTTATCAGCAGTGTTTTTCCTTAAAGGCTGCCTCACTGACCGACCACCTGTGTATTGTAATTGCATTCGTTCCCCTGTGCTTTGCCAGTTGCAACCAACAGAGGTTCTGGTTCTAAGTGGGGAAAGAGGAGATATGAACAGTAGCCCAGCAACCAGAAGTCACAGGAGAGACCTAAACTGCTTTTATTTTGCCTGGATCAGGCATTCTTTTCATCAACTGCAATAGGCTGTTTGTTTATGGAAAGAAATGAATTTATAAAACTTGGCTTAGCCTGGTGAGAGCATGCTGTCTAGGGCCAGGCTGTGAGGTACTGTCTCAGACATCCTGCCAAGTACCATGTTTGTCTTTTGAGGCTAACATAGAAAACTAATCCTACTTTGGAAAATGAGAACTGGTTTATCGTTGATTGTGTGGAAAGCAAGTGGCCAGATCTGTAATCTCCACCGTGACTTCAAAAGTTCTGTATTATGATAATTTTTTTGACCTGCCAACTTTCTTATTTTCATTCACTGGTAAAGGGTGAGTCCTTCTTCTCTGTGATAGACTGAAATGACAATTATTACCAGGTTGGGCTGCAAAGGTCTGGATAACAGTTATTTGCCTGGCAAGGCATTTGGCTGAGCTAAAAGATCAAATTTTAGATTCACAACACCTTGCCTTGGTGTTGATTTTTAAAAGACCCAAGTTCTCATAAACCACAGTAAAAGACTAATATGTTCATAAGGATGAACTCAGTATATCTGGACATTCAATGTTGGTTGGCCCTTAGCAAAGTGATGTAGGATGACAAGTTTTTCTTCTCAGTTTAAACATGCCTTGATCCTGCCTAGAATCTGAAAGTCTCTTCCATATTTTTTCTGTCCCTACAATTTCTCCATCAAAATTCTTTTTAAGAAAGTATATACTGGAGAGGATCCAAGATGGCTGCAGAGTAGGTAGAAGCTACACATACCTCCTCTGGGCACCAAACTGGATTTACAGCTATAGAGCAATCAACCTGAATTACCAACTGAAGGATGGCTGAACAGGAGGATTATGTCCAAGGATTTATAAAAGAAGATACACAGAGACTGGTAGAAGGGCGGAGATGAGGAGAAGGCTGGCCTCTGCATCCAGGTGCAGTGGCTGAGGATCTTGGCTACAAAAGTCCCCCATGGTGAGCGTGGGGTCTCAACCTCATGCCAGGATCCCCAAACCAGAGCTCAAGGGCTGGGAAGAGGAGCCTGCATAGCATCTGGCAGCAACGATCAGCAGGGACTTTTTACTGGGAAGAGGAGGGTGTATGCCTGAATCCCAGGTCCTCTCTTAAAGGGCCAATGGACAGAAGTGTGCTCTTGGACACTCAGCAGGGTCTCTGGTAGAGGGAAGGTGACTCAGGGCACATGAAAGCCATAAAAAGAATATCAGGTGATGTGGCTCAGGAGAGAGATCTGAAGAGTTGGCTACTGAGGTCCTGGTTCTCAGTTAACATCCCACACCACCCTTAGGTGACATGATCCAGGGTCCGTTACTCCTATTCCTACAACGCCAGCTGGGGGAGTACACTAACTCTATCTTCCAAATCTTGGTGACATCACCCTGCTAAGCTTGAGTCCTGCAGAAAGGACTATTAGATGCACCCAACAGGGACCTGAGGTGTGCTCTTTTTCTGGAGAAACTACAGGCAGATTCTCAGATGGTCATTGACCTGTGTGACTTTGGAATGGGGGCCAATATTTCCTCCTTCCTGTGGGTTTGGCAGGCACCACCCCCAACAGAAGATTGTTGTCAGGGTCAGACTGTTGTCAGAGACCCTTGTCAGGGTCTCTGGTGGCACAGCTTTGGAGCTAAAGTCCCCTCCTGGGGACTGCTGCCACCTCCAATGGAGGGCTGTCTTGATTTGTTTCTCCAAGATTCCCCAGCCCTGTCCTGCTGGGATCAGTTGTACAGGTAGAAGGGAGCAAGGAGTGCAGCTCAGAGCCAGGACCGTTAGAGAGTGGCCCCATCAGGGTCTCTGACTATGTGGCTGTGGAGCTGTGGGAGAGTGTGCAGCTTGCTCCCATCCTAGGGGCCAGCACCACCCTCAGCAGATGACTGCCTTAATTTGTTTGTGTAAGTCCCACTGGTGTCATCCTGATGAGCTCAGTTTCATAGAGGGAGGGCTACTCTGGCAAGAGCTGAGACATTAAGAATACATTGACCTCAGAGGCTCCAGAGCAGGTAGCCTGCAAGACTAACAGGAGGAGGGCAGTTTGTCCCACTTCTGCAGTGCAGCCAGTGCCACCCCCAACAAAAGGCTTTCTTTCCCCAGGTGACCCTATCCTGCCAAGTTTGCTCCAGCAGTGGGGACAGATGGCTGCACCCAATCTGAACCTCTGATGTGCTCCTACTGAGGGAGCTAGATTTGGAGACTCTAGCACAGACTGAGTGATATAGCTCTACAGTAGAAGCCAGATTCTCCCCATTGAGTGCCTGACCACACTTTCCCCAAGTAAAGGACCTATTGACCTTGTCCTTCCAACTTGGTCATCCTGCCCTGCTGAGTTCAAAACATGTGGAAAGGTCAGTGGAGTGCAGCCAGCTTGGGTCCACTCTACTGCCTTTCTTCCTTTATTTTTTTATAAATCCTCATCTGAGAATATGTTTATTTATTTTAGAGAGGAGAGGAAGGGGGGGGGAGAGAGAGAGAGAGAGAGAGAGATTGCTTGTCTCCTATATGTACCCCAATCGAGGATTGGATGTATAACCTTTATGGTGCATGAGATGACAGTCCAACCAACTGAGCCACCCAGCCACAGCCACTCTATAGCCTTTCTTCATAAGACTCTGGAGGAAGACCAGGTGACCACAGCGGGTAGAAGAGGGTAGAGCACAGAGTAGCCAACAGGTGGGTGACAACCTCAGGGAGCCTTGGACTTTTGCTGATCTTCCCTCAGCTTAGAGTTTCAGGAAACTGATCCTGGTACATAGCCTGGCCCCTTTCATTCACACCCAGGCCCACTAGACATAGCCACACATAGTGAATAACATGGTTACACACAACATCTGATATTGACTTGCACCGGAGCCCTGGTCAAGGAGGCCTAAAACTAACAAAAGCAGCTGTGGGCTTCAAACCACACCAGAATTCAACATAACTAGCCACACAAAGGGCACAGCCAAAGGGGTACTCCAGTAGATTTCAGATTCTGCTGGGAATTACTCTGCCTCAGGGAGCAGCTCCTGAACAGCAACTTATACATCGTAAATGAGGTCTATCCTTATAGTCATCCAGCCTGAGGGTTAACTCAACCCACAGACAAGATAACAGTTACAAGACTCAACTACAGCAGAAGGCACATAAACCACACAAGAATCATTTCTGGAACATCTAGCTTAGGTGATCTAGAAGACTGTGCCACTGAGACCCATGAGACCTCTACATAACATAAATTTTCAAAACAAGCTTGGGTGTCATAGCAGATCTACCTGATACACAGAGACAAACACAAAAAGGCAGACAAGATAAGGGGAGAAATATGCCCCAAATGAAAAAACCAAGGGAAATCTCCAGAGAAAGAATTAAATGAAATGGAAACAACAAAAATACTAGACACACAGTTTAAAGCAAGGGTTATAAGGATACTCAAAGACCTTAGGGGAAGAATAGGTGATCTTAGTGAGAACTTAAAAATATATTAAGCATTAAAAAGGACATAAAAACCATAGAAATAATGAGTCAGAAATGAATAACACAGTATCTGAAATGAAGAATGTTCCAGAAGGGATCAATAGCAGGTTAGATGGAGCAGAGGGTCAAATCAATGATATAGAAGACAAGATAACAGTAAGCACCCTAGTAGAACATTAAAAAGAAAAGAGAATTAGCCCTAGCAGGTGTGAATCACTTGGTTGGAACATTGTCCCATAAACTAAATGGTCTCAAGTTCGATTTCTAGTTGGGTACATGCCTAGGTTGTGGGTTGGGTCTCCAGTTGGGCTGTGTGTGAGAGGCAACTGATCAATGTTTCTCTCTCACAATAATGTTTCTCTCTCTCTCTCTCTCACTATTTCTCTCCCTCGCTTCCCCTCTCTCTAAAATCAATGGGCATGTCCTCATGTGAGGATAAAAAAAGAGAATTTAAAATAATGAGGAAAGTTTAAGGACCTCTGGGACAATATCAAGCATAAGAACATTTGTATTATAGGGGCATCAGAAAAAGAAGAGAGTGCACAAGGGATAGAGAACTTGTTTGAAGAAATAATGGTTGAAAACTTTCCTGACCTGATGAAGGAGAAAGTCACAGAAATTCAGGAAGCACAGAGTCCCAATCAAGATGAACTCAAAGAGGCCCCCATCAAGATGCATTGTAATGAAAATGCCAAAGATTAAAGACAAAGAGAGAGTCTGAAAAGCAGCAAGAGTAAAGCAATTAATTACCTACAAGGGTGCAGCCATAAAGCTTTCAGCAGATTTCTGAACAGAAAAACTTTAGGCCAAAAGGGATTGGCATGAAATATTCAAAATGATGAAAATCAAGGATCTACAACCAAGAAAACTGTAACCAGCAAGGCTAACATTTATAATTTAAGATTAAAAAAAGAAATCTCCCCAGCCACTCCCCATCCCCCCCCCAAAAAAGCTAAAGGGATTCATTACCACCAGACCAGTATTTGAAGAAATGTTAAAGGGTGTATTTGAAGAAGAAGAAGAAGAAGAAAGAAGAAGAAGAAGAAGAAGAAGAAGAAGAAGAAGAAGAAGAAGAAGAAGAAACAACTGGAAATAGAGAGAGAACCATAAGTATAAAGAATAAAATGGCAAGAAAAAAATATCATCAAAAATAACCTTAAATGTAAAAGGATTAAATGCTGCAATCAAAAGACATAGGATAGTTGAATGAATAAGAAAACATGTCCCATACATATGCTGTCTACAAGATACTCACCTCACACTGAAAGTAATGGGATGGAAAAATATTCATGCAAATGGAATTTTTTTAAAAAGCTGACATAGCTATACTTATATTAGACAAAATAGACTTGTAAACAGAGGACATAACAAGACACAAAAAGGGCACCATATGATAATAAAGTGATCAATCCATCAAGAAGATATGACCCTTGTAAAAGTATATGCACCCAACATAAGAGTACCTAAATATATCAAGAAAATCTTGATGGACATTGGACTTCCGGCCAAGACTGAAGCATAGGTAGACTCACTGTGCCTCCTCGCACAACCAAAATAAGGACAAGAAACATTTAGAAACAAACAAACAAAAAAAACAACCAATACTGACAGAAAATTGAACTGTATGGAAGTCCAACAATGAAGGAGTTGAAGTAGACGCATTCATCCAGACTGGTAGGAGGAGTAGAGTTGGGGGGCTGGGTGAAGAGGACTCATGGCAAAAAAGTGGTGGCTGGAAAAACCCTGGGCATGTAAGGCAGCAGCAGGCAGACCCAGCAGGGAGGCAGACTGTGGAAATGCATGGTGAGTAAGGTGGCTGGCTGACTGGGTGGTCCCATATTTGTGTGCAGATAAACCAGGCGAAACTGGGGAGCAAGACAGACCACTCAACCCAGGGCTCCAGCGCAGGGAAATAAAGCCTCAAAACACCAATTGAAAACACCTGTGGGGCTTGAGCTGCCAGGAGAGACTCCCAGCCTCACAGGAGAGTTCGTTGGAGAGACCCACAGGGTCCTAGAATGTAAACAAACCACCCACATGAGAATCAGCACCAGAAGAGCCCAGTTTGCTTGGGCAAAGTGGTGGAAGTGA
>PVKU01002628.1:158438-216558 GCA_004027475.1 Anoura caudifer
AAAAAAAAAAAAAAAAAAAAAAAAAAAAAAAAAAAAAAAAAAAAAAAAAAAAAAAAAAAAAAAAAAAAAAAAAAAAAAAAAAAAAAAAAAAAAAAAAAAAAAAAAAAAAAAAAAAAAAAAAAAAAAAAAAAAAAAAAAAAAAAAAAAAAAAAAAAAAAAAAAAAAAAAAAGTAATGGCCTAAATGGAAGAACAGATCAAAGCTCCAGAGCAAATACAACTAAGCAATGAAGAGATAGCCCACCTACCAGATGCACAGTTCAAAGCACTGGTGATCAGTATGCTCACAGAATTGGTTGAATTTGGTTGCAAATTAGATGAAAAAAATGAAGGCTACACTAAGTGAAATGAAGGAAAATGCACAGAAAACCAATAGTGATGGGAAGAAAACTGGGACTCAAATCAATGGAGTGGACCAGAAGGAAGAAACAAACATCCAATCAAAAAAGAATGAAGAAACAAGAATTCAGAAAAATGAGGAGAGGCTTAGGAACCTCCAGGACATCTTTAAATGTTCCAACATATGAATTTTAGGGGTACAGGAAGGGGAAGAAGAAGAGCAACAAGTGGAAAAGTTATTTGAACAAATAACAAAGGAGAACTTCCCCAGTCTGGCAAGGGAAATAGACTTCCAGGAAGTCCAGGAAGCTCAGAGAGTCCCAAAGAAGTTGGACCCAAGGAGGAACACACTAAGGCACATCATAATTACATTAGCCAAGATAAAAATGAAGGAGAAAATTCTAGAAGCAGCAAGGGATAAAGGGACAGTCACCTACAAAGGAGTTCCCATCAGACTGTCAGCTGATTTCTCAAAAGAGACCTTCCAGGCACGAAGAGGCTGGAAAGAAGTATTCCAAGTCCTGAAAGGCAAGGACCTACCTCCAAGATTACTCTATCCAGCAAAGCTTTCATTTAGAATGGAAGGGCAGATAAAGTGCTTCTCAGATAAGGTCAAGTTAAAGAAGTTCATCATCACCAGTTTCTTATTATATGAAATGTTAAAGGGACTTATCTAAGAAAAAGAAGATAAAAAACATGTACAGTAAAATGATAGCAAACTCACAATTATTAACAACCACAACTAAAAAACAAAAACAAAAACAAACTAAGCAAACATCTAGAACAGGAACAGAACCACTGAAACAGAGACCACATGGAGGGTTAGCAACAGGGTGTGGGAAGAGGGGAGAGGGGGAAAGGTACAGAGAATAAATAGCATAGATGGTATGTAGAAAATAGACAGGGGGAGGTTAAGAATAGTATGGGAAATGTAGAAGCTAAAGAACTTATAAATATGACACATGGACATTAAAGAAGGGGTGAAATGTGGGTGGGAGAGGGTGTGCAGGGTGGAGGGGAGTGAAGGGGGAAATGGGACAACTGTAATAGCATAATCAATAAAATATTTTTTAAAAGAAATCTTGGTGGACATTAAAGGAGAGAACAGCAATATGGTAACAGTAGGGGATTTTAACATTCCACTGACATCAATGGATAGAACTTCCAGATAAAAAATCAACAAGGCAACACTGACCCTATACTATTCACTGGATTGGGTGGATTTGATATTTACAGGACATGTCATTCCAAATCAGCAGAGTATACATTATTCTCAAGTGAACTTGGAACATTCTTAAGGAGAGACCACATGTTAGTACATAAAATAAATCTTAATAAATTCAAGAATATTAAAATTACATCAAGCATCTTCTCTGAACACAGTGGTATTAAACTAGAAAATAACTATGATTTAAAAAAAAACTCCAAAACTTTCAAACACATAGAGACTAGCTAATATGTTATTAAACAATGAAAGGGTTAACAATGAGATGAAGTAATACATCAAAAGTTACTTGGAAACAAACAAAAATGAACACACAACTCAAAATCTATGGAATACAGCAAAAGCAGTCCTGAGAGGGAAGTTCATAGCATTACAGGCCTACTTCAGGAGCAAGAAAAATCTCCAATAAACAATCCAACATGCACCCAAAAGATCAACAACAAAGTCCAGTAAAGATCAACAACAAAGTCCAGTAAAGATCAGAGTAGAAATAAATGACATAGAGACTAAAAAAGTACAAAATATCAATGAAAACAAGAGCTGGTTCTTTGAAAAGATAAACAAGATTGGTCAACATTTACCCTGACTCAATTAAAAAAAAAGAGAGAGGAACCAAATAAATCAAATCAGACATGAAAGAGAAGTAGCAACTTATAGCACAGAAATACAAAGGATTATAAGAAAATACTACAAACTATATGCCAACAAATTGGACAACCTAGGTGAAATGAAGAAATTCCTAGAAACATACAATCTTCCAAAACTGAATTGGGAAGAATCAGAAAACCTGAATAGAAAGATTACAACTTATGAAATTGAAACAGTGGTCAAAAAATTCCCAGAAAACATGTCTTGGGCCAAACAGCTTTACAGGTGAATTTTACTAAACATTTAAAGAACTAACACCTATCCTTCTCAAACTATTCCAAAATGTTCAAGAAAAGGGAACACTTCCAACATCATTCTAATCCCAAAATCAGATAAAGACACTACAAATAAAGAAGATTATGGCCATTATCCTTGATGAACATAGATGCTAAAATCCTCAACAAAGTATTAGTAAACCAGGTCCAGTAATATATTTAAAAGATCATTCCTGACCAGTTCAGCAGTTGGCTGGGTGTCATTCCACAAAGCAAAAAATTTCTGGTTCAATTCCCAGTCAGAGCACATGCCAGGGTTGCAGACCCAGCCCCTGGTTGGGGCATAGGCAAGAGGCAATCAATTGATGTTTTTTTTTTCACATATAGATGTTTCTCTTTTTCTCTTTCTCCCTCCCTTCCCCTCTCTAAATAATAAATAAAATCTTTAAAAAAGAGAGCTCTTACATCATCATCAAGTGGGATTTTTTATGGGGATGCAGGTTTGGAACAATGTTACAAATCAATAAATGTAATACAATGCATAAGCAAAATGAAGGATAAAAGTCACATGGTCCTTCATATCAGTAGATGCATCAAAAGCATTTGATATAATATAGCACCTATTTATCATAAAAATAACTTCTCAGGAAAGTGGGAATAGAGGGATTATACCTCAACATAGTAAAGGCCATATATGACAAACCCACAGGCAACATCATATTCACTGGGAAAAATCTAAAAGTGTTTCCCTTTATATTGAGAACAGGACAGGGATGTTTGCTTTCATCACTATTCACTATAGTACTGGAAGTCCTAGCCACAGCAATCAGACAAGTAAAAGAAATAAAAGACATCCAAACTGAGAAGGAGGAAGTAAAATTGACACCATTCACAGATGACATGATATTGTACATAGAAAAGTCTAAAGACTTCACCAAAAACTAGTAGATCTCATAAATGAATTTGGAAAAGTAGCAGGATACAAAATTAATATTCAGAAATTGGTGGCATTCTTATATACCAATAATGATCTCTCAGGAAAAGAAATTAAGAAAACAGTCCATTTACTATTGCAACAAAAAATAATTAAGGTACTTAGGAATAAATTTAACCAAGGATGTAAAAGACCTGTACTTGGAAAATTAGAGGATACTGAAAAAAGAAATTGAAGAAGATACAAACAAGTGGAACTATATAGCATAGTCATGGGTAAGAATAATTGACATCATTAAAATGACCATACTGCTCACAGAAATCTATGAATTCAATGCAATTCCTATCTAGATACTGATGGCATATTTAGAGAATAAGACCAAATATTCCAAAAATGTATATGGACCCACAAAAGACCCCAAATAACATCAGCAATCTTGAGAAAGAAGAACAAAGTTGGAGGTATCAAAATGCCTAATATCAGACTATACTAAAAGGCTATTGTAATCAAAACAGTATGGTACTGCAATAAAAACATACACATACAACAATGGAACAGAGCAGTGAGCCCAGAAATGAACCTATGCCTTTATGGTCAATTAATATTTGACAAAGGAGACAGGAGCATACAATGGAATAAAGACAGTTTCTTCAATAAATTGTACTGAGCAAATTAGATGTGAACATGCAAACAACAACAACAAAAACCCCATGAAACTAGACCACCAAGTTACACCACACACAAGAATAAACCCCCAAAAGATAAAAGATTTAAGTGTAAGTTGAAAAACCATAAAAATTTTAGAAGAAAAAATAGGCAGTGAAATCTTAGACATTTCTCATAGCAATATTTTTGCTGATATGTGTCTTCAGGCAAGGGTAACAAATAAATCAATAAATGGGACTATATCAAACTAAGAAGCTTTTGCACAGCACAAGAAACCATCAACAAAAATGAAAAGGGAACCCACTAAGTGGGAGAACATATGTGCCAATGATATACCTGATAAGGGATAAATTTCCAAAAAATATAAAGAATTTATACAACTTAAAACTAGGAAGACAACCCAATTAAAAATGGATAAAAGACATGAATAGACTATTTTCCAAAGAAGGCATTCAGATGGCCAATAGACATGAAAAAATACTCAGTATCACTAATCATTGGAGAGATGCAAATTAAAGCCACAATGATATATCACCTGACACCTATCTGAATGGATGTTATAAATAAATCAACAAATAACAAGTATTGAATATGATGTGGAACCCTGATGCTCTGTTGGTGGGAATGCAGACTGGTGAAGCCACTGTGGAAACATTATGGAGTGGCCTCAAAAAATTAAAAATTTATACAAACTTTCAGCCAAGATAGAGACACAGGTACATACACTTTGCCTCCTTGGACAACCAAAGGAAGGACAACAACAAATTTAAAAATAAAAAATAACCAGAACTCCTAGAAAATTGAACTGTTTGGAAGTCCAACAACCAAGGAGTTAAAGAAGAAACATTCATCCAGACCAGTAGGAGGGCAGAGATGGGCAGCCAGGGCAGAAAGGACACACGGCATGGTGGCAGCTGGAGGAACTGGGTGAGTGAGGCAGTGTCTGGTGGTCCTACATTTGCATGCGGATAAACTGGGAAAAATAAGTGAGGAGAGAGACAGATCATGCAATCCCAGGGTTCCAGCATGGGAAAGAAAGCCTCAAAATCTCTGGCTGTAAAAACCTGTGGGGGTTGCAGTGGTGGGAAGAACTCCCTGCCTCACAAGAGAGTTCATTGGAGAGGCCCATGGGGTCATAGAACATACACAAGCCCACCCACTTGGGAACCAGCACCAGAAGAGCTATTTTGCTTGTGGCTAGTGGGAGAAGTGATGGAAAGCTAGCTTGGCCCAGTAAGCAGCATTATTCACCCTCTGACCCCTCCCCCAGTGCCACAACACAGAGATGTGGGTTGCTCACCCTAGTGGATACCTAAGACTCCGCCTGCTTAAACATAACAGGTCCACCAAGACAAAGAAATATGGCCCGAATGAAAAAACAGATCAAAACTTCAGAAAAACAACTAAACAATGAAGAGAGAGTCAACATATTAGATGCAGAGTTCTAATACTGGCAATCACAATGCTGACAGAAATGGTTGAGTATAGTTGCAAAATAAAGGAAAAAGTGAAGGCTATGAAAAGTGAAATAAAGGGATAGATACAGGGAACCAACAGTGAAGGCAAGGAAACCACGACTCAAATCAATGATTTGTAGCAGAAGGAAGAAATAAACATTCAACCATAACGGAATGAAGAAATAAGAATTCAAAAAAAAAAAAAATGAGGAGAGGCTTAGAAACCTCTGGGATAACTTTTAAACTTTCCAACATCCAACATCATAGGGGTGCTTAAAGGAGAAGAGGAAAACAAGAAATGGAAAACTTATTTGAAAAAATAATGGAGAACTCTCCCAATCTGGCAAAGGAAAAAGACTTTCAGGAAGTCCAGGAAGCTCAGAGAATCTCAAAGAAGTTGGACCCAAAGAAGCACACACAACAGGACACATCATAATTACATTACCCAAGACGAAAGATAAGGAGAAATTCTTAAAAGCAGCAAGAGGAAAGGAGACAGGCACTTACAAAGGAGTTCCCACAAGACTATCAGTTGATTTCTTTAAAGAAAACTTGCAGGCAAGAAAGGGCTGGAAACATGTACTCAAAGTCATGAAAGGCTAGGACCTATATCCAAGATTACTTTATCCAGCAAAGTTATCATTTAGAATGGAAGGGCAGATAAAGTGCTTCCCAGATAAGGTAAAGTTAAAGGAGTTCTTCATCACCAAGTCCTTAATATATAAAATGTTAAAAGGGACTTATTCAAGAAAAAGATAAAAACTACAAACAGTAAAATGACATCAAACTCACAACTATCAACAACTGAACCTAAAAAACAAAAATGAAACAAACTAAGAAACAACTAGAACAGGAACAGAATCACAGAAATGGAGATCACATTGAGGGTTATCAGTGGGGAGGAGGAGGGGAGAGAATGGGGGAAATGTTATGGGGAATAAGAGGCATAAATGGTAGGTACAAAATAGAGAGGGAGAGGTTAAGAATAGTATAAGAAATGGAGAAGCCAAAGAACTTATATGTACGACACATGGACATGAACTAAAGGGAGGGGAATGGTGGTGGGAGAGGGGGTACAGTGTGGAGGGGCATAAAGGGGAGAAAAAATGGGACAACTGCAAGAGTATAATCAATGAAATGTTCTTGAAAATGAACTCAAAAATACTTAATACAATGTAAAGTGTTTGTTTTTCTTTTCCTTTCAATCCTTGCCCTTGTACATGTTGATATCATAGTTGAGAGGATGTCCTCTTAATTGTACCCCCAACCCCAACACCCATCTATGAACTCTAAATTATATCGGAATAATTGGTGTCTGCAACCATTTCTAGGTGTTCTTTTTTCCTTTAACAGCTTTATTGAGAAATCCACCTATCATACAACTTACCAATTTAAAGTATACAATTCAATGGTCTTTAATATATTCATGGGGTGGTACAATCATCATCTTACTCCAATTTTGGAACAACTTTGTTCCCCTGAGACAAAATCTCCTGTGCATTAAGTCACTCCCCTTATCCCCTCTTCTGTCTTTGATTCATGAAAGGTAACATGCTTTGACAATTTAAATGGCAATTTGGTGTTTCTTAAAAAGAACTTTTCTAGACATTCCATTATGTTTTTCAGTAGAAATTGGACAGTCTATGTAATAAAAAGCCATGGTTAGTCTGGTGTTGATAACATAAAAAAATAAAAAATGTAACTACCTTTGATCCAGTGATTCTCATTTTGGGGAATATATCCAAAGAAACATGAAACATTAATTTGAAAGAATACATGCACCTCTATGTTCATTGCAGTGTTATTTACAATATTGAGGAGCTGGAAATAGCCAAAGTGTCCATCAGTAGATGAGTGGACAAAAGCTGTGGTACCTATTCATAATGGAATACTACTTGGCTATAAAACAAACAAACAAACAAACAAACAAACAAACAAACAAAGGAAAATCTTACCTCTTGCAATAGCATGGATGAACCTGGAGATTATTATGCTAAGTGAAATAAGCCAGTCAGAGAAAGACAAATACTGTATGATCTCACTTATATGTGGAAACTAATGAACAAAATAAACTGATGAACAAAATACAAACAGGGGCAGACTGACAGCTGTCAGACAAGAGAGGGGAGGAATGGATGAAAGAAGGCAAAGGGATTTAGAAAAAAATCATAGATACATAATATATAGACACAGATAGCAATATGGTGATCATCAGAGGGAAATGGGGGAGGGAGTAGGTAGAGGTGGGCAAAAGATAGGGAAATGGGTGCGGAAAGAGACTTTGCTTGGGGTGATGGGTGCATGATGCAATGTGTAGATGATGTGTTATTGAGTTGTACACTTTGAAACATGTATGGTTTTGCAAACCAATGTTACCCCAATAAATTCAGTTCTTTTTAAATAGAAGGTATATAAGGGACACACTTACAGACGAGTTGTAGTGTCAGTCATATTGGAAGTGTTCAAATGGTCTTCTGTGGTTTGCTGTGATGCCCAGGACCAATGCTTATGGTTGTACTCTTTGTTCACTGCCCCAAACACCAAGCTGAGGGGCTAATGGAGAATGAAATCCCATTCACACTCAGTTCACCCAGCCCTGCAACTTGGACACTTTTGGAGTTGCCTGAGGCATCGGTTTCTTTTTTAATTCGCTGCCCAGGGAGGATGCCTGTGGCTAATTGGCCCAAAAGCATCACATGCATTAGAGAGGGACCCATGTTATTCCCTAAAGAAAAAAGAAGTGGGTCTGCAATTATAGCCTTCTGTTATCATAGAAGTAATTTGAATAGGGCTCCTGAAATAAACTTGTGTAGACAGAGCTGACTTAGCTCACACACTTAATTATTTAGCAAACATGGCATTGTTTGTACAAAATGCCAAGATGTCGGCCATGGAACCATAGCCATGCTCTAGAGCAGGAGTTGGCATTAAATATCAGAAGCATCCAGAAACAATATATAAATGAATGAACATGAGTTTGTTTCAATTAAACTATTCATAGATGTTGAAATCCAAATTTTAGGTAATTGTCATATGTCCACATTTAAAAATGTAAAAACCATTCACAGGTCAAGGCCATACAAAAGCAGGCTGCATGGACCAGGTTTGGCCTGTGGCTAGGAGTTTGCCAACCCCTAGATCCATTTTCTGTAGTAGCTTTTAAGTAAGTCCTCTTTCTTTTTTGGGGCTCAGGTGGGGCAGGGTCCCAGGTTATAAAAGGAGGGATTAATAAAGAAAGACATTTCAAAAAACTTAAATTTTTGTTAAATTTTTGTCTTGAGGTGTTTTTAGGTAGTAAAGAATATTGAGCATTACCACTGAAATACAAGAGAGGATGATCATGGACTGAGATGTACCCATCAGAAAAGCATCCTAACTACAATACTTTGCTGTCATCAAAATTCTTTCACTCATTTATTCACGAACTGATTTAAGAAATACATACTGAGCTCCCACTTTGTGAGGGACCCAGGAGGTACTTCACATGGGAGAAAGTGCAAATCATGGGAGGCAAGTATGAAATGCTAAGAAGGAATGGAGCAGCTTCGGAAGGCTGGGAAATAGCCACCAGCTGGTGACCTGGCTTCTTAGTTTTCCCTGTGAGCTAATGTGACATACACCTTGGGAAGAGAAGAGGTTGAGTGGCAACTGACAGCAGCACATAAACAGCATCTCAGAGCCACCCTCCAAAGCATAGCTTTCAGTGCTCACCTGGGGCTTTTAGCCATAGAAACTGAGATCTTAGCAGTTCAATTGTCTGGGATGAAGGACAGTTATACTTTATATGCATATTTGTCGATGAACGTGGGTGCAAATCTTTTTTCCCTTTCATCCTGAGAGTTTTCTATTTTTAACGAGTACCTTTTTCCATCTGTAGTTGATTCATTGCCTTTTGCCATCCTGCTTGATGCATTCCTTCATTATTTCCAGGATAGCTACTCTGAAGTAACACCCTGTCACTGCCCCCATGCCATCGTTACCACCACTTCACACACATGGGTAGAATTCCCTGAAAGAGAAATTTATATGTGAACCTTGATTTTTCAATGGAAATGGTAATTGAACTGAAAAAAAGATAAGCATTAATGTGACTTCTTTTAGTCATCCAGAATTCTGGCAGTCCTGAGAGAAATGAAATGCATTGGGAAGAAAAACATTATTCTGGCTCCAAAGTGCCAAAACATCTGGTTGAAACATGAAATTTGAAACATGAAAAATGCAGTTAACTCTCCAGATATTTTGTCTTCTAAATGACAAGCATGTTATATTTACTGATATAGCTGCCTTAAAGCCTACATGAAAATCTATCTAGAATGAGGTAGTGACATGAATGTATTAGCTTTAACATTTGTGGAAGTCTTCATATTTCCAAGTATGTTTTCATGTATTATCTTTTACTAAAATTTCATAACTATCCAACATGTTATTAAACATCAATTTCATTTTACAGGTATGGTGACTAAGGGTTTACAGAGTAAAGGAACCTGCCCTAATTCAGTTGGCAGAAAGTCAAGATAAGGGCTGAGATTTCAGTCCATGGAAGTCAGAAATAAGTTTAGTTATACTGTATTCTCTTTGTATCTGACAAAATTGCACCAAGGCTGCCATTAGCTCCCTATGTGAGTGTGATTAAAGACACTAAGCTGTATACGCCACAGTCTCTGATAAATTGCTGTAATCTACAGAGCCTTTTGTTGAGACCTAACCTCTGTACCCTGCAAGCTCTCTGCTACCCTTGCCCCCCAGATGTGAAATCCTGGACTAAGATCCTCTAATCGCCGCCTGATGCTTCTCTTTCCCAAGACTTAAATGACATGGTGTGATCTATAATGTTTCTTAATATCAAAGCAGCAAAGCTAAATGTTTTATATAGTGTTAAGCAGACCTATCCTTTCCATTGGATGTAATAATCTATAATTATGAGCAATTATAAAATTATTATCATTCTTAATGAGACAGAGATGCAAACTGCATGTCTAGTGTGATTCTACCAAATAATTTGACATGGTACAGTCAAAAAATGGCATGGGCCAAGTATTTGGCTAGCGGTCTCTGAGGGAAGACTACTCAATGTGATTGCAGCTGCACCAGGGCACTGCGGTCTCATGTGAGAGTGTTTTAAAAAAGGAGAAAATCTGTTTCTGAGAATGTGGGGATGCTTAACTGCTTTCCAAATCTAGAATGAATATAATAAAAATTTCCCAACATTAAGGCATCTGTCTCTCTCATGAACCAGAACACATTAAACCACAGGCGTGGGTTGTTGGGGAGGCCCGGCTGCTCAGAGTTGACCCTTTCATGCCCCTTTATCTCTACTGACACCCTCCATACTGACATTCTGCAGGACCTCTTTACCCCAGGGGTCAACCCTTACAAACTTGGACAAACAAGATAAAAATCTCAACTAAAAAAATGTGGCAAACCAAGTCCAGGGAAATGCAACATAGGTTTTTTTCCCCAATGTTTTCTTCTGTTCTCTCATCTTGGACCCCACTTTCTCTCCTGAGACACCCACAAAGTCGTCACTGGTAGAGATACGAAAGTAGACTAATGACATTCCCATGTAAGTGGAGATATAGTTTCTGAGGTAAGCTGAAGTTTTCCTTAAGTCACTAACTCACTCAACAAACATGTGTTTGATTATTATATAGCAGCAACTGTGCTAAACATGGAAGGTGTGCCTGCCTTCTTATCCCCCTACATTGAATAAGCAAATCAGAGGGGCAAACACACATGATAAATAATTAAGGTAGAGTATGATGAGGCATGTGCTGGCTATTATTGAACCATATGGGAGGGAAATCTAACCTAGACAAAGGAGAACCGGCAAGGTTGCTTGGAGGAGAAAAAGACATACACTTTTATTGAGGAATTGTTAAAGGGGAATTCTAACTGCTCATCTCGCATCATTCTAGTGCTTTCTAGTGGGTGCCTCTTATTTGCAGTTTCTCTCTTCTCTCGCTCCATCTTCAGCTCTCTGTTGTACTGTGCCCCTGTTCACCGAGGAGCAAAGCCCCTGAGCTGTCATTGCCCAACTGTGCAGCAGGAGCCATCACTATGGTCATGGACTCCTGTGCTAAGTAACACTGTTCCCTCTGGGACAAACTGAAGCCCCCATCTCTGGTCTAGAAGCACAGTGATAGTGACCTAGCACAGGCCTTGGCATTGAATAAAAGCTGCTGCATTGAATTGGATGGCTGCTCCTACCACATTACTCTGTGCTAGGTCCTGGTGCAGCATTGATTTCGAGCAACAGCTTGTCTCCCCTGCCCACACTGCACTCTGTCAGCTGTGCCACTGTCAGAGAAGCTGTATGCTGGTACTTTCCATGAGCAAATCGCTCTCAAAGTTTTCCAGCAATTCTCTTTGGAATCTAGTGACCTCTGGCCAGTAGAATCTTTTCCTGCTGTAGTTGGGAGAAAAACCAACAAATAAAGCCTTATTTTTGACCCTGAAGCAATGTCTTTGGAAATTTATCCCTTTGCAAGGTTAGGTTCATTCTCAACACTGTGTCTCAGTCTCTCTTGCAAATAAAACTCTAACAGCTTTTCGAGTTGGCCATCCTGACTCGTGGAAATTCTCCAGAGAACACAATTTAGAATCGAGATGTAAGAGGAAAATAATAGGAGGAAAAATGCAGGATGGTAAGGACCAAAGTTGGCATAGAGAGCAGAGGACTGCCTCTGTCTAATTTAACTCTCACATCCCTAACCTTCCAGATTCCCAGAATCAGATTCTAAGGAACACTTTTTCACCAAAAGGAATAGATACTGGGGTAGAAGGTCTACAGGAAACTTATTGGCTTTCGGTGTCCCCATACCTCCACCCCCAGGTCCTCCCCATTGTGGATCACTGTGAAAACAAACTGATGTATGCTGCCTTTAACCACCTGAACAAAAGTAAGCTGCTTGGGATTCTGGCCAAGCATGCCCCATGCAGGGTGATAAGAAAGAACCAGAATAGTTAGGCTAAGAGGATTGTCCCTCTTGAAGTTTAATTTTTTTTTTTTAGGGAGGGTCTGGTCACTGGTGAAACTTCAAAATAGACTAGCATTTCGAAAACTCCAATATTTATCAATAATTTTTAATTTGGTTCTGAAACATAGCTTGCAATTAAATATCAATGATTGCTTTTTAATAAACTATTTACTTATATGCTTTTGTTCCTACTGCTTTCTATTTCCAAATATCTAGAACTACTGGCTTGGGTGACTCCTCTCATTTTAGACTTGATTTTCTTTTAGAGTCCTCTGAATATGACTGGGCACATTTCAGATGTATAATAGTAACTGTGAAATTACATTGAACAAAACTGAAAATTGTGTCTGTTACCAGCTTAAACCCTTGGACTTTCAAGAAACAGATCATTGTAGCTCAGCAATGTTTTAGCTACTAAATGGGAATATCCAGCCTGGACACACAGTTGCAGTCTTCTTATTATTTCTCATTTTGATGCTTTTCTTATGCTGTTGGCTATCTTATTAGTGCCTCCTGTTAGGAAGATTTTTCTTTAGCATACTATCTTAATAAGCATCGAAGTGGCTTACTTAGGGTTTCCTAATGCTCAGCATGCCCACGAATTGTAATGCGGTAAATATCATGTAGGTAAAACTGACTGCATTTTAAAAAAATCCATCACTGACTGAATTTTTCCCTATTATTTACCCAATATAAACTGATAATATATAGTTACAATCTCCCTTGGATATACGATTTCTGATATACAATTTTTTTCCTTATATAGTATTATTTGGAATAAAAAATAAGGCTCTATAAAGAAATCCATATCTAAATTTGGAAGGCAGAGTTGAGTAATTTTAAACCTATTAGTCCATTTTTAGCAGTGCCTTATTTGATTATGCTCATTAGCCTGGATGTATGGGCAAAAGTCATCGTACATGAATTAATATTGTATAAAACAATTACTGTTTCTTATCAGCTTCTCTTTGAATGTGTTCTCCTGAATGACTATTTCACCATTAAAGAAACAAATCAAATAGTTTTCATCTTCTTGGGCACTATACAGCATGACAAACTATATATTTTTGTTGTACTTCATGTTATTTCTTTGTTCTTCATTTATTCCAATATAATTTTTATTTATACAACCATTATTCTAAACAATGTATAGTTGTATTTATTTATTCACTCTCCTCTCATTCCTCCAAAGCTTTGAAGCAACTTACAATAATACATGCTATGCTACATGATTCATGCTTCATCACTGGATAAGGTCATCAAGAATCTGCTAAATTAATTCAATGTCTATGCATTTTGGGAAAGTAGTAAATGCCCTTTATATTTGGGGATTTCTGCCATTTCCCCACTAAGATAAGAAGTCATAGTGGCAGGTAAGAGTTGGAAATTGCTAATTATTGCCAATTCCTGATTAGACTTGGGGGAGTCACTGCTAATTATCATCTGCAAATCTTGCTTTCAAGTTCTATTGACATTCAAACAGAATGGGCTATAAAGTCATTTGTGCCTTTTGTATAATTTCTCTTCCCCATGCAGCCTGTAACCCAGTGGGAAATATTTTATGTCAAAACACCTAGTTATTTACCTCAAATTAGTCAAGGTTAAAAACAAAACAAAGCCAACAGAAAAGACAAATATGGCATTTTTGGAGCCTTTCACCTGGATTCATGATTTGTTTTAACCTGTTTGACTTCAGGTTACTTCCGGAACTCAAAGGAAACTGCAGCTGTTTTGAAGACATAACAAATCTATAATATTACCTCCTGGCCTGTTCTTGGGGCTTCACCGCATTGAGGGGGCCATGAAACCACGAACTGAGAAAGAGAGAGACTGTGCCTGCGTGTGGGCAACAAAACCTTGATGTGTGTGAGGGTGTTTCATTTGTGTGTGTGTGTGTGTGTGTGTGTGTGTGTGTGTAAGGATATACAGTAGGAGAGAGCAAACATATCTTATTTATCTGTACATTTGTGTGCATTATATGTCAGTTTGCTTGCCTATGTAGAAATAAATAAAATAATTCAATTAAATGCAATTTATGCCTTGTAATGTATAAGTGACAAAGACTGACACCCTCCTATATGCTTGCCGCTATATGATGCTTGACTCTTTATGTAGCTCTAGAGCAGATAAAGCCCACCAGATAAATCTAAATCTTTATTCCCCAGTACCAGAATATTTCTCTTCAAATGAATTCCATTTTTTTCCTTGCAGCTGTGAAGCTTTTCTGAATAAAGGTCAAGGACATCCTCATGAATAAAAGGTAGGGTTTTTATTTTTAAACAGAGATTTGATCCCCAGCCCTGTTCATGTCAAAAGCAAACTGTTTTGTGTTTCTCTTTTTTGCAATATTACACACTGTAAATTTTCTATGAATATTCCCATAAAAGAGAGAATTCCCCCTCCCTCATCAAGGCTTTCATTTGCAGAATACCTTGTTGGTGCTGTTGCTGCTGACCTCTTCACCTTGTTTTTAGAAGCAGCATGTGACACTACAAAAGCAATGTTTTAAGTGTGTTTCTACTTCACCTGTGAGAAGATCTAATGTATTTCATCATTAGATTCCTGTGGAAATGTACAATAAAAGTAGGGGATCTGGGTAGCACCAGAGGCAAAGTACTACTAACTCATCCCAAAAGATTGCTTTTTGATTAAGGGGCTCTTGCAATAAGGTACTCAGCTGTTCTTGCAGCTGATATGAACTGCAATTCTTGGCTCTATAACCCAAGTTGAATATTTGATTTTTTAAAAGAAACAGCAGTTATATTAACTAGTCCTCATGTAAGGTTTAATTCCTTGAAAATTTTAAATACAATTCAATAATCAGAGTCAACATCATGTCATAAAGTTAGGCACAAATTCAAAAGGGAGAGAGAGTGGTAGGAGGAGATAGGGGTGATTCTGCCCCAAATATTTCATGGGTGAATGAGACCATGTCAGTCAATTCAGACTCTTCCCTGCTTTAAGAAAATGAAAGAAAGTCAAATGAGCAGCTGAGCTTAAAAAGAGAATAACTTCTGTGTGTGGTGTAAGTTGGTGATCGAGTTTCATTTTATAGCTGTTCAGATCTCCCAGCACCATTTATTGAATATTAAAAAAAAAAACATAGCAATTTACACAATGGAATACTATGCAGAAGAAAGATAAAAGGAGATCCTACCCTTTGTGAGAGCATGGATGGAACTGGAGAGCATTATGCTAAGTGAAATAAGCCAGGTGGTGAGGGACAAATACCATATGATCTTACCTAAAAGTGGTACTTAATCAACAAAACAAACAAGCAAGCAAAATATAACCAGAGACATTGAAATAAAGAACAAACTGACAGTAACCAGAGAGGAGGGAGGAGGGGGATAATGGGGTAAAATAGGGGAAGGTCCATCAAAGAACATGTATAAAGGATACATGGACAAAGCCAAAGCGGGTAGGTTCGATGGTGGGAGGTGGGGATGGGTAGGGTCCGGGGAAGTGATGGGGGGAAAATGGAGACAACTGTACTTGAACAACAATAAGAAAAACAAATATTTTTTTTCTTCTCTTTCAGATACCCTGAAGAGTTAAAATAGGTTGCTTTTACTTTTTTTCTTTTTGAGGAGAGGAAAAAAAGTGAAAGGGAAGCAGGGTAAGCCTAAGGCAACTACATAATTTATTGTCCTAACTGGGACACTTTGGAGGTAAAGGTACTCTATTAATAATTACACTGGATAAAAGGCATAAATCGGAACTCTTGCAGGCAAACAGAGATGTTTGGCGACTCCTGGGAAGTACAATTGATAGGGCTTTATGTCCCTGGTCTTGTAGCCTTGCTGTCACCATGAGCTCACAGTAGCGACATCATTTCTATTGATGGCTTTTCTTTTTTCAAGGCTTCTGATCATAAACTGTCTGTGGTCTAGGCAATCTCAATTACACTTTGTGGTAGAATAGGGGTTCTGATCTTGGCCTTCTGTTATTAGATTAACAAGCTTTTAGTGTTTCTTTTGTGTATGGGCCTTTCATAGTTGATAGAATTGGAATGTGAAAAAGAAAAAGTACTTAACAGGACAGCTAAAAAAGAACATCAAAGCTCATTATTTGAATTATCTTGAACTGTTAGCTATGTTTTGTTCTGCAGAGCTCAACTCTCTATGAATCCTGACTCTTTTCTTGATATAATGATATTGTTTTCTCATTTTCACTGGGAAAGGAAGAAGGCAGAAAGGAATTTGTTGTGATCATTTCATAAAATTCCTGGTGATTTTTCTTTCACAGTGGGCTTTTTCCAGATGGCTTGTATGATCAGTACACAATCTTAACCTAATGTGATAGCACTGATACTTCTTAAAGTTTGACACTGAAGAGATCAATTTTAAGCAGGAGCAATTTTGTACTAACATTAGGAAAATGTACTTTTTGGTTTCATACATCAGCTCTAAGAGCATTTAGATGGCAACTTTCTGTTGCATTTATTTAAAATAAGACTGCCATGAAAATGACAAGAAAGTTCACTTGAGAAAAGAAAACTAGAAATCACACTAAATTGTTGATTTAAAATATTGTATAGTCAGATTTCTTGCAGGCATATTAGACATGTTATGTTTGTCAGAGAGCAAGTAAGCCAATCAACAAACCAAAACAGTCATATCCACTGATTATTAAGAGCTCATAAAATGCCAGACACTATGCTAAGGACTTTAGATATATCATCTCATTTAATCCTTACACAAAACCTATTATAGGTGTGATTTTTATGTGAGATAAAAAAAAAAAAGCAAAACTTCCAGAAGGTGACTTATCAGACCGAGCCAGAGAGCTATAAAGTAAAAAATGAAAAGAAAAATAAAAACAAAAAGGAAGTTTAAACTGGGGTTGTATTAAACTGGTACAATTATCTGTAAGTGAGAGGTTCTAGGTGAAATTTTAAAAGGGCCAAAAAATGTTTTTTAGTATTCATTTTCTATTTATATTGTTCAATACTGAATATGTATTTTAAATGCCACCATTTTAGTCATTAAAAAATCATTAAGGAAGCAGAAAGTAAGAGAAGTTAGTGCATCACTAAAAATTTTTAGCTCCTTCTTTAGTTGTACAAACTTCTTTCCTGTCTTGTTTACACAGGAGGTCTTTCTATAAAAAAATGAATGAAAGATACCCTAAGACTAGGTTTAGCATCCTCCAGTCACCTATCTTTTTCCATAAAAATCCTGAGAACTCCTCCTCCTTCAAAGACCCATCAGCTTGGTAACTCTCACCAAGAAATGAGTGTTGAATTACATGAACAGAATGGAGACCCATCTCTCCATTCAGCAACTGACCAGTCTAGCAACTGACTTCACTATTTCCTATGTTTTATGCCTATTCTGTTTGGAAGAACAAAGCTATCAGAAATAAAAGAAAATGTTTTATAAATTCCCATTATAGAAAATCATCAAAATGTGTTGATGGTGTTTGGGGCCATGGTTTATACAAATGGTGACATAGTATGGATTGCAGAAAGGTGCCCCCTCTGGGAAAGCTAATTGTAAAATGGAGCTTCCTCTAGCAAGTTGGGGCCCAGATGTGCCTGGACTCCACCTTCTGCCTCACAGAGGGCAGTGCTTGGTCTTGTGCCTTAGTGAACACTTTCAGGGCTATTGTGTATGGAAGTACATTTTCAGCTTTGTATGTTGAATAATGAAGATACAGAAGAAAGCATTTTTACAGGTGAGTAAAGAATGTTAATTTGTAAAGCCCTCCTTTGCATTATTTGTATTTTGGAGAAAAATAATAAATAAAATTAGTTGCAGCATTTACTAATAAGCATTTAGTAGTATAATTTGGCATCAGTCAGATCTGTGTTCAAATCCTGTCTCCATCACGACTAGCTCTGTGACTTTGATATGCTACTTAACTTCTCTGGTTTCATTTTACTCATCTGGAAGTGGGGTAATGAAGTTCCACCCTCAGAATTGTAGGTGAGGATTAAATACATGAAAGCAAGTTTTTGGCCAGGAGAATGCATTCTGTTTTTGCTTATTGGTGGTGTAGAATGTGAATATGCTTATGTCTTTAGTATATCAATAAGTCCTATTAAACCTATCAATAAGCATGATTAAGGAATAAATGAAAATAGTAGTTTTGTGTAATAAGATGACAGAAAAGCAGCATGAAATTGTAGTTTCAGAGTGATAACCCATATCACTTCATGATTTATATTTCTTTTTTGTCTTATAGAAACTGGGGAATGTGAGAACTAATATTTCCTTATGACGAATGTGGTTCGTTGCCCTTCATGTTTGGAGTGACAATATTTAGGTGGAAACTGTGTTCCTTGTATCAGAGCTGAATCTAACATGTCATACATGCTTACTCAATCAAAAGAACCCTTTTAAATAAATAACTGTAATGGACATTATGTTTTAAAATGTAAAGTTATTAGAATATTTTCTGGGCAAACTGTTCTTTATTTGTGCAAGTTAGATCCTCTCCGTTTGTGATAAGCATTTTATTTGATTTTTGTCTCATTTTTCTTACAGAAAGCCTTACTTGTAGAATTAATGACACAACTGAATCATACACACAGTTAAGTGATAGAAAATATTTCTAAAAGAATGCCTTTATGAAATTGCAAATAAGTTAATGTCTCTTTCCCATTAATGAAAAACAAGTGAAGCTTGTGTCATTTCAAACAAAGCTGTGCTAATTATAATATTTCTTTTATTTTATGTAGAAAAGAATTCCTTTCAGTTATCACATATCCATGATTAAAATATGTGCAAATCCATTTTGAAATGTACAAAATATTATTAGAATTATTTTCTGGGCATTCTTTTGAACCTAAGAAATGGACTATTAGAGGGAAATTATTTAAGGCAGGTTATGAAGAATATATATGGGGAAATTCTTAGCTCTGCTCCTGACTTAAACTAGCAATGCAATTCTTTTTATTACAACGAGTATGAGTTTTATGGTTTTGCCCCATAGGCTCATTAACATTACTGTTTGCTTATTGCAGTGATCAAACTATTAGTTTATAAATATTATTGTTTCACATTTGACATTAGAGAAAATGTGAGTTAGATTTTTCATATCAATGACATTTCTCACTTCTGCAAATGCACTTTCCTACCTTCATGGTTTCGATATAAGTTGTGTGTAAATGTGAGAATAAAAGACAATGTCAGGTTTGCAGGAGGTAGAATTAGACTTGCCTGGATGACTGGGACGGAAATGTGGCCCTGGTCTCTGTAGCCTGGTTTGCCACTCAGGGAGGATCCGTCATGGGATTATCACGCTTTTTCAAGCTGTCCGATGAAGGACTTTTAACTCACAACATCTAGGTATAGCTATGCCTTCTTCTCATCACGATTACTAAAAACACACAACCTTTTGTCAGACTACAGAATGTTTTAATTCCCAATGCAAATCTGGGTGACATGTTTGTTATGCTAGCAGATATACCTGACAGATCCTATTCTGAGTTTCCAGAAAAAAATGCATGGCACTACATTTGTGGGATATTGGTTCTTTTCTGTGAGCATTGCATGCCTTTTAGTAATTGGGAAAAACATTTCAGACTGGAGAGGATTTGATACAAATAAACTTGCAAGTTCTCTTTGTATAGATCCTAGGCTAAGATCATTTTAGCAGATCTACTTGTTAGTTATAAGAATCATTATAGGGTTTGCATGAAGCAGTAAATAATAGTAAAGGAAAATGAAAATAAAACTTTCATCACATTTTGTTAACCTTTAGAAATAGATTCATTGAGTTTGTGGGTTACTGACACATATGTATACAGAATGTGGAAAGAATTATGGTGCATGCATTCAAAACACTTCTAAAACAGAACAATTGCATACACATGTTTCTGAAACCATAAGTCATAGGTGTTCATTAAAGTGTGCTGACATGTATTTAATATTCAGTGAAAAAATAGATATTAAGGAAGCTTTGAGATTTAAATCCATTATTTATAATGAGATACATTGCCTTTGGCCGCCAAAACACACATTCAAGTTCTGGTCACTTGGATGTGAGAAAACTTACCAGAAATGAATTGTTGGTCACTTTTAACAATGTTATGGGTTTGACTGTGGACACAATGTCCCCAGGTAATAAAGTTCCTTGGGCCCTAAAGCAGATTTTAGGTCACATTCCACTGTATCCCGATTTTATCCATTTCTACTTTTAGAATTAAATGAAGAAAAAATATGACTTAGCTGGTTTTGAAACTTTTTATTCATTTTGCTTAACACTACAACAAAGATTTTAAAAATATGTCTCTCAACTACAAAGCATTAGTACTCATATGGTTTCCACAGTATGCTTACTTCCTTTCTTTTTCCATCCATTACATCCTTAGCTTGCTTTTGCTACATTCTTGTATGTCTTTATTTTTAATTTATCACCCTCAATTTCATATTTAATATCTGAGACTGTTCCCTATATGTAAATGCACAGTACTACAAAACTAGGTGGGGATAGATTAGAATTACACATGTATCCTCTTAATCTTTTCATTGAAAATGTAAGAACTATATTTAGAGCATTTTAATCTTATTTTAACAAATTGTTTTGTTGGTTACACTAATATATTTGAATTTCCATACTCAGGAGCAAAACTGTGATAAAGTATTTAAACTTCTATTTGCAGCCCTGACTGTAGCAGGTAAAAAGGAGCTTATCTTGTTTCAATTTGCAGGCCAGCAGAATCTATCTTCCTCTTAATACAGGTGCAAGAAAGACTAAGCACCTTGCCTTCCCACTACAGGAGAGAATATTCTAAGACTCCACAAACTAATTGAAAGATAATTGTGTATTGACTAGGGATCTGCTTGATTTTGAATATTTCAACTACCTTGTAAGATATTAAGATGCATTATTGTATTGAGTTTTTTTTTCTATTGTGAATATTTGGTGAGTCATTGAAGGAATGCATTTTGAGTTTTTATTTTTTTCTTTCTTATTATAGAGTAACCACCGGAGGGCTCAAGCGTATCTAGGTTAATGTGTTCCTATTTCAGTACCTAAAAAACAAGTGTGATATCTTGGAAGGGTCATATTCACATCCCAGTTGACAATAATTGCACAGGAGTGAGCATCTGCTGAAGAGGTACAAGCTCCAAGGTAGAGCAAGAAGAATGGGGGGAGAGGGGCTTTAAACAAAAAGTGTAACTGTAAAAGAAGCAAGTTTTCCTCTGGGAAATTACTCAGAGTGCAATACAAGCATATTTTTCTAATTAAATAAATTAGTTTATGCCTTTCGCACTTAAAGGAAAGCCCTTAGTTCACAGCCTCCTGAATTGTAAGTATGTCCCAGGTTTAATTCTTTTAAAATGAAATAAGGTCCTGTTTCTTACCATTTTGTTTGTTTGTTTCTTTTTCCCCCCTATTCCCATTTCTCTTTTCACTTCCAGCTCATTTCTTTCTCCCTTTTTATCATCTGTTATCCTTTCTTTTCCCTTCCTCCATTCTTCCACCTATTGAAATGGGACCAGAACTGACATCCCTCAGTTAGAATGAATCACTACATAGCCTGTGCTCCATGGGACTCATTTTAGCCCATTTCTTATGTTCAGCTCTTCAATAACCGTATACATCCCTCTTCACGGACCTCAGCTGAAGGCAAAGGTGTCATTGGCTTGCTTCTATCCTCTCACATCACACATATGCTTTTGCACAGAGTAGGCACTCTAAAGTGTTTGAACTTAATGTTTTTGGTTAATTCTTACCAGCAAATAAGCCCTCACAATTGTGAAGACTAATCTTACTTTTTCTTTTTAAATTCACAGCTGTCCTCCTCTACTTTTGCCTTTTTCCATCTGCCCCTTTGCCTCCTGCTCTCACACCGAGATAACCCAAGTGCCCTTATAGAGAGGAGCAGAGAGACCTGCACATACGGAGTGTGCCTGCTGTGTGTGTGCAGCAGACACCAGGGGGATATACTGGTCCCCAGAAGGGAGCTGGAAAGAGACCAGGACTGAGAAAGAAATTGTATTGTACTAACAAGCAGTCATTGGAAAATCATTTTAAGACTTTGACAATAATTTCCCAGCAGTTGGTTGTCTAGAAAGGAGAAAAAAAAAAGAGAGAAAGAAATAGTGTTTTATACTGAATACCAAATAATTCCATGTGACAATGCAAATCAAGTTTGAATGTCAGAAGTGTAGAAATTAAAGCCCACTCAGCCATTAGGTTGTCTGTCTTGATCAAGAAGGCGTGGAGAGTCATTCCTTCGGAAAAGCAAAGTGAAGGAAATGTAGAAAAGGAATTTGGAGGTGAGAGACTTAAATAAGAACATTTTGCAGTTTGTTCCAAATGAAAGCCACCGCAAGTCAGTAATACAGTGCTAATGTATCACTAAAATGAGATGAAGTAAACACAATGTTAGATCAGTTCCTGCCAGTTAACGCTGAGACACCCATCTTATAAAAAGATTAAAAGCGTGAGGCATTAAGATCCTAAATAGCATGGTTTTATGAAATGGATCACTGAGAAGTGTGGTTTGTGGCTTCCTTTTGTAGGACACACTGGCATACATACATAAAACAAATTGCTCTGAGAATTGTAACATACAATTCCAAGGTCTCCTGCTTCAGGTTTGTGTATTACATAAGTGATTTCTATGTTTGTACCTTTACCGGTGGGAATTCATTTATAACCTGATGCAGTGGACCTTTTGGTTGTCTTCTTTGATTAACTGTTTTTCAGTTTAAAACATTTTTTGAGGTTTCTGTGTCGTGAAAGCCTTCTTCAAATGCTGCATATTGTAACAGGAAATTGCATCAAGAAAGAAAGCTGGAGTTAAGGTTAGACAAAACAAAAAAAAAAAAACAAACAAAAAATCCCCTTTCTTTCTTCCTCCTACATTTCCTTAGCCAGTTGATAATGGGCACTGGTTTATTTTGTGATACTGCAAATTCTGGGTCCAAAGAAAAAACTTAGAAAGAAAAGTAAATGGAAGTTTTCAATTAAAAAAATTAGTGCAGTTTACTAAGAGATACACACTGACTAGAATTTGAGCTATTGGCAAGACATCAAGGCCAAGGTCAGAGAACCACTTCCAACATTGTATTTAGGCTACTTTTTAAAAATTATATTGAAGTAATATTGGTTAATAACATTATATAATTCCAGGCATATAATATGGTAACTCTGCATCTATACACTCGATTGCATGCTCACCCCCAGAGTCCAGTTTCCTTTTGTAACTGTGTCACCCCCTTTCTCAGTTTGCTCTCCGCCCTCCCTGCAGCCCTTCTGACAACCACCATTCTGTCACCCATACCTATGAGTTTGTTTTTCTTTTGTTAGCTTAGTTGTTACTTTTTTGTTTTATATTCCACATGAGTGAAATTATATGATTTTATCCTTTTCCATTTAACTTATATCACTTAGCATGACACCCTCGAGATCCACCCATGTTGTCACAAATGGCAATATTTCACCTTTTTGATGGTTTAGTAGTATTCCATTATACATATGTGCCACATCTTCTTTAACCATTTGTCTGCCAATGGACATTTATGTTGTTTCCATAGCTTAGCTATTATAAATAAGGCTGCAATAAAAATAGGAACACATACAGTTTTTTGAAGTAGTTTTTTTCATATTACTTAGATAAAAACCCAGAAAAGAAATTGCTGGATCATATGGTAGTTCTTGATATTTAAAGAAACCTACATATTGTTTTCTATAGTGTCCGGAACAATTTACCATTCCATCAACAGTGTACAAGCGTTCCCTTTTCTCCACATCCTCCCCAATACTTGTTATTTCTTGTCTTTTTGATAATAGCCACTCTGACAGATGTGGGGTGATATCTCATTGTGGTTTTGATTTGTTTTTCCCTAATAACTAGTGATTTTGAACATTTTTTCATATACCTGTTGGCCATTTGAAGCAGAAAGGTAGCCAGAAGGAGTCATAACCCAGCATCTCAATCTTACCACCAGGGTTATAAGAGCTACTTAGAAAAAAATGTGCAGCCTTTTCCTTTTCCCCACTGGGCATCAGAGACAGCCCCCCCATGCTTGCAAATGACCCCTCCATTTTTCCTTCCACCTCTGATTTTATTTATACCTCTCCTTCAAGTTATCACTGAGTGAGCCTGGTGGCCTTGCTCCTGCCTTTCAATAAATCTGAGTAACTCAGCGAAAGTCAAAGAGGCTTTAACGTTATGGTAGACACTTCATTTATTTTTAATAGACCAACAATGCAATATAACATCTTTATAGAGATATATAGCTATAATTTTTATGTAAGCTCCATAAACAACCCATTAGCCACTGGGGCTGCAACAGATATTTGTGCACAGCGACCAAGAAGGTGGGGGTACAATTCAAGTTTCATTTCTTCCCTGAAGCCTTCCCTGGCAGCTGCTCTGTTTCATGTGATATCTCTTCCCCCACCCTGCATTAAAAGCCTATTGTGATGAATTTGTTTTCTGTAGCATACAACTGATTATGAATAACCATGCATTCTTCATCCTGAGGTTTGATTTGCAGTGCTAAGGCAAACCTCTCAGTACCCAATTGTTTGATTCCAGAGAAGTGTGTATTTGCGTAAAAGCAAGGCAGCATTCATCAGGTGTGCAGAGATTTATTGAGCACTACCTATATACCACAACATAAGTTAAGTACTAGGCATGGAAATGTGAATAGAACATTAAAGAGCTTATAGTTTAGTAGGAAAAAACAGATTTATAAACAAAAAATTACCTTTACTCAATGTACTATAGTTAAAATTCACTCAGTGCTGATGTTTCCCAGAAGCAAATCTTATGATTTCTATCCCGAATTCAGGAAATGGTATCAGGAAGTCTTCTGGGAGATTTTAATTTCTTGGCTGGGTTTGGAGAAGGATAATGATATTTGTCGTTGTTTATTTTTAAAAACAGATAAATAAAGGAAAAAGCAGGCAATGTCTAGCCAAAGAAGTGTGAAACAGCAATCATATGTAAATGCTAAATAGATTTCTGAGTAGCTGGAATGTAATCATAGAGAAGGGCATTAATGAGAGGGCAAAACAAAACAAAACTAGGAGATCAAGCTGAACAAATAAGCCAGAGATGTGGTCATGAAAGACCTTCCATGTCATGCCTGGGAATAGTGGATTAGAATCAGCCAAGTCACAATGAGAGTAGCAAGGGACAGCATCTGACGGGGAGGAAGAATGCAAGGGTAGAAGAATCTTAGAAGTCCTGAAGCCTGGGGCCACTCCATGTCCAGGCAGATGGCTTTCTAGAACTTGGTAACTCCTAGAAGTACTGTTCTCCCACACCACAGTGAAGTGATTGAAATGCAGAGTTATGATTCCAAGTCATCAAGGAAAGAACAAATTACATGCACTCAGCTATGTTTATGAAGTCAGAGAAGTGTGTAATAGAGTTTAGAATACCATCAAACATTGAATACTAGAAACAATGTTTTTTGGGTGCTTACGATCAGCTATATTAGGCATTACTGTAGTCTATGCTACTTTTTCATATCTATGTTAGGCTAGTTTTACATTTTAGAATTTAAGTTTCACATTGACAGACTCTTTACCTCAGACTCCTCTACAGCTCTGAAGCCCCAGCTGTTGATCTTCAGTAAATCTTTTGTGGTTATTTGTAGACCACGGTTCAGCACTTCTGTCCTGCCTCCGGATTCTTTGCTGACTCATTTATGGTACACTTCAGGACAGTCACCGAAACCTTCTATGGTTTATACTACCAGGAATAAATACATTAACTCTGCCTTATTTTGAAGAATAATTAGTTTCTAGGGAGCTAGATGGGGAGAGATGACATGATATAGGGAGAAAAGAAGGAGTGTCATTTTAGGAGCCAGAGAACCTTAATTTTGAATGCCAGCCACCATTTGCTGGTAGGATGGCCCCAGCGATATCCACAACTTCAGTTTCCCTTTGTGTGAGCAGACAACAGACACAAGCACTCCTCAGAACACTGAAAAACAACAGTAATTATTTCTGTAAAGCATACATCATACTGCGTAACACAAAGGAGGCATTCAATAAGTCAGATCTATTCATATTTTAAAGTCACACTTAAAACATTGTTATTAATAACACATCTAAAACATACCAAAAACAATTTTGAGAAGGACGAATAGTACTGGAAGTAGTTCACTAAATATGAACTCTGAATAACAAATATTATTTTCCTTTTCATACTGAAATTTGATTCCAATGACATTTTGCCCTAGGTCAACATTTCCCTAAATTTATTCTGAAATAAGATAATACAGAATGTATTTTAACTTTGTTTTTTGGGAGTTTTTAGATGTTTGAATATTAAAAGCCTGATGTAAAGTGAAGAAAGGAAGAGTGAGAACTAACAGACCAACAACTTAAAATACAGCAATGAAAACCAATGGAGAAGTAGATTTCTTAGAACATGGAAGAGCTGACAGGAGCTCCCAGGTCTGCATTGGAAGGGACTGACTGTAGAGTCAGTTCACAGAATGTGCATTCTGTAACAGCAAAGTTACTCTGAACATGTTCCTTACTTTCATTTTCGTGTTATTCTTGTTACAAATTCAAAATGTCATGATCACAACCTCTCTTTTGTTCTAACCTCCCATTTTCCTGTAGGAACACAGGATCCTGTTTGTGAGCAAGATTTGTCACCTTCTTTTTTTTTTGATCTCTTCAGTATTAATGCATTTTTATGTCTGCGTTTTCAGAAGTGGGCTTTTTTTTTTTTTTTTTTTTTTTTTTTTTTTTTTTTTTTTTTTTTTTTTTTACATTGATGACTAAGAATTGGCAATATGACACCTGGGCTCTTTTTCTTGGTCAAAAAGAGTAAAGTACATATTAGTAGTGACTGCCTATTTTAAATCCCCTTTTTCTTTGTCTGTCAAGCTGTCTGTAATCATCAGAGTGGAAAATAACTTTGAAAGCTCAAGCTCATGGGGGAAAAAAAGCTTTAGTCCTGAACATGGCAAAAAGACTGGCAGCTAGGAGAACTGCTTTTTAAAAATATAAGTATTTACCCAGTGTCTGCAAAGTTCTACACAATGCATAGCCACATAGCATAAATCCCAGATTGGTCTGCTTGACCTGCAGCTTTTCTTTTAAAATTTGTCACATGGATAGCTAAGGAGAGGGCAGGTGGTTGGCCATTAGGAAATAAAGGAGGGAGAAAGAGTGGAGGGGAGAGAAGGGAAGAGGAAAAGGACAGTGAGAGGAAAGGACGTGAGGGGTGGGGAGAAAATTACTCCAGGCCAAAAAAGCTGAAAGGCAAACTGGCCTTGGTTGAAATTAGTTTTACAAATGACCATGGTCTGTTTGCCTCAGCAAATTCACCCTTTCTATTTTGTGCCTGAAAAATGGTGCTTCATGTTTGCCCTGGTTTGCTTCCCTTCAGTTTTCCTTCCACGATGTTCATTCTGTCCTCTGTGTCAGACATTGTAAAAACACTTTAACATTCTTTTCAGGCTCTGAAGACTTATTTTCTTATGTGTTGAACTTAATCTTTTCCAGCTTTCTTTTCTATAAAGGTTGTATGGAGGTTTCAGTTATTTTTCTTTCTATTTCGTTCTTCCTGCTGCTGCATTTGTAGATGCACTGTCTTATTCGTCTCGAAGATGTGATGTATTATGCATGTCCTTTCTAGTGGATTGGGGTGGGAAGAGCAACAAAGAGATGGAGAGCTCTGAGAGGTCATATACTCTGAGGAACACCCACTGATGACAATGCTGACTGACCACAATGGATGGCGGAGGGGCTGGTGGGGGTGGGATTCAGACAAGAATGTTTATTTCTTTCATCCGGGAGCCTGAATGAAGAACAATCTCTCTGTTTGTTACATTGATGAGTAATTTGGAGCACTTCCCTTTGCATGAAGAAATTTGCTACTCCAACCAAAACCTTGTCCCTTTCTACAAACTGTTATAAGACACTTATGAAAATAGGCAGATTCAGATTTCCTGTTTGAATTTTTGTCAGCTTTCACTTTTGTGCTCATTTGCAGAATCATATAACTATGAAAGACCAATTAGCTCTAAGTCCCCAGAAGGTGACGGAATAAATTGCTTTCTTCCTAGCAAATCAAGAATAATATTGTGGGTTCAGTGCAAAAGTGTCCACCCAGAGACTTCAGTTCATTTTATCAATCTAATGGAGTGCTTTCAGCCTGTCTCTGTGACTCATGCTTGCAGGGTGCACTTTTCTGCTGGAGCTCTTACATAACACTTTATTACTTCCACACGCAGATAGGATAAATCTGTAAATTTGAGCAGTGCATTGGTCAAGATGCTTAGTGTCGAATAGATTTCTCCCTCCAGTCAAAATTTATTCAAGTTATATGAAGGAAGTCATAGAATTCTTTTTAGCAGGGTTGACTGTTACCACCTCAATATTCCCTAATGCAGCATATTGGGCATTTGATTTTTTATCCCCACAGAGAGTGGCTGGGATAATGTCACTGCTAATTGCAATATCTATGCAGATATGACTGGAGACCATAACTGCAATTTTCAAAACCAAATGATCTCAGAAGAGACTCAGCTGATTATGGCTTTCTGAGATACTGCTCCTCCTGGACATGCACATGTGAAAGTTGCCTTCTTTCTCCATATTTCTTTCTGTGGCTCTTCTCCATTTTTTGAACACTTTCCCCACAAGCTCCCGTAAGCAACTCCATCATGCTGAGGGAATTCTGGGTCCCCCAACAGAGAGAAACAGAATGCTTCACGATGTAAGGAAATGACTGGGAATGGGCTGTGATAGCAGCTCTGAATGGAGGCCACACTCAGCCACTAACAGGTGTAAGAGTCAAGGTAAATTTGATCACTGAGGGAGCAAGGCAGCTCTCTTGTTTCATACTCTTGGGGCTCTTCATTGAAAGAAACTGCTGCTTATTCATCATTGCCAGAAGTATTAATCCTGGTGCTTAGAAAGGAGGGCAGAATAACAAGGGACTTGACTTAGAATCAGTGCTGACTTATTTTGTTTTCATAAGTCTATTAGCTCTAACTGAAAAACAGTGCACTGTGGCACTTACGTTAGTAGAAATTAATTGTCTTCAATCAGCAATGTTGTAATGAGTAACATATTTATTTAGAACAACTGAGTGCTTAGGCTGCAACCCAATTTTTGTTGGGTTCAGGAGAATGGATATGGTATATTTGAGGAGTTTTTTGTCTGGGTTCCCATGGAGTTACATGCAACATTTATATTAATACCTAATGAGTTGGACATGATTGGTGTCATTACAATGGATTCTAAAGATATTAATGAGGATTTGCTACTTGTAGGGAGTGGTTAATTGTGAGGTTTCCAGTCCAAGGTTTGTTTATGACATCCTCTCTGCCTGCCGACCCCTCTCCCACTTGCCTCGTGCAGGTAAAACTGGATAATCACAGCCTGTAAAGTATGTATTCTTTTTGTTACTGTAAACTCTCTGACAAGAACAGTACTGGTAGAGAACATAGAGTCCTTGTGTCACTCTGTCCTGCTCTGGGGAAATAAAACCCTGTCAACTTACTAGGAGATAAGTTCGTTCAAACTCTGTGCCTACCTTTCAGCTGTCCTTCCTTGAAAGGGCTCCTTCACATACCCTCCTACAAAAATTTAAAAATTCACTGTATGTTTTCTTCCTTGAGTTATTTTTAACAACAGCAGAAAAGAAAAAAGGAATACTTTGAAGCTTGAACATTTTCTAAAAAGTAAAAAGGTGTTTAATCTTCCCAAATTCTCACACATTCTTCGGCTGGAGATTCTGTTATATTTTTGTTTGCTTTGTGTTATTTCCCCAAACTGTATAAGGTTGAGCCAGGTACCTTCATTTCTGCAGTTTATATTTAAGCAATTCCCTAAGATGTGCACAAGGATGAAAGAAAAGAGCAGCAAAGATGGACCGGTCTGGTAAAGCGCAGTTTTGGAAATGAAAGGTCTGAGACTGTAGCATGTTAAGTTGAGAAACACCCAAATAAGAATCTTTGATTAGTTTCTATGCTGATAGGAGTCTTGGGGAGCTAAGGCAAAACATCACGTGGCTCACTGTTTTCATGTCTGAAGTTTTCTCTTGTCCATGTAGACCCACAGAGCAACCGAGCATCTGTTTAGTAGCTGCAGTACAAATACCACTTACCCTACTTACCTGACAGCTTAACATATAGATTAAGTGTTTGCTCATCCTGAAGGAATGCATTACTTTTTTTATAGCATGGCTTGATTCTAAATAGATTGTTCCAATATTGAGGCTGTATCTGAAGCTAACATAGTTATGAAGGTGATGGGGGAAGGTGTCTGCAAACAAACCTGGAAATTAGAAGAGTCACCTAAAGAGAATTTCATTAGTATTTCAAAAAGTCATTGGGGATCAATGCACTGAGTAACTTTTTGAAACAATTCAGTTCATTTTAACATTTGAAAAGCTCATGGCCTGATGGGCAGCAAACTTCAGGAAATGAGACCCACTGCAATAAAGAAGCAGTGATCACAGGCATTTTGGCCGACTGCAGTTATTGATTCCAGTTGGAATCCGCAGCCGCAGTTTTTCTGCATTGTAGAGGGATACAAGGAGATAACAAAGTGGATCCCTCCCAGGATTCCTGATGATGCTTAGTTAAAAATAATCACTACAAAGGTGAGTTTTGGGGGTGGATGGGCCTGTACAATATCCTCATTATTGTCATGATTATACCAAACTCTACATATTTTAAAACACATGAACTACACATCAAAATGAATTAGTTTTACTATATGCAAGAGAAGGGTAAGGGGAGATAAGTGGTGATGGATGGAGACTTGACTTGGGATGGTGAACACACAATACAGTGATGTGTTATAGAATTGTGCACCTAAAACCTGCATAATTTTATTAACACATACATTCAATAGAAAGGAAAAAAATGCAATAATGAAGAAGAGTTATAACTAAGTTACAGTTTGGAATAGTTCCTTTGTATATCATAGAAGAATAAGAAGAGGGACTTGACTGATGGGTTAACATATTAACATAAAAGCCAAGAGAAAAAATTAATGTAAAAAGATATAGTGCAAACAACAATTACATCTTCAAAAAAGACATTAAAATGACTAAAAATTTAATGTGCAAAGTTATTTGTAAGGATGTCCCATCAGCTTCCAATGAAAGGCATTCAGACCTCTTATGCTATGCTCCCATTCCACCTTTCAGTCTGTGTCTTCCTCTACGGACCCCAAATATTTTATCCACAATTCAGCGCCTCAACATGTCTGAACACTGAATGTTTTTCCATCACTTACTGGTGGCAAACCTGATCTGACTCATGTGAGTTTATTTATGTTTCATGTATGTCACTTTGTGCGAATATTGGCATGTTTGCTATAGGAACACTACTGTGTTTGATCACTAGGTGTAACCCAGAGCCCACAGGGTGTATTTTAATATATAGTTGGTGAATTGCATTGCCTTTTTAAATTCTGAAAAATTCTGAATTCCAAAATATATCTGCCCCCAAGAGTTTTTGATAAAGGATTAGGGACTGTTATCAAGACTATCTCTGAACAAAACAAATGGTACTGCCTACTTCTTCTGACATGTTTTATGTGTTTATGCTTTTGTGCCTCTGATGACATTACTGTCTCATTCTGGGTACACAATTCTTTTATCTTAGCCATGTGAAAGGTGAGTTTAAAGGCCACCATTTTGAAGAAACCCACCCTAACTGCCTTGCCAGCTCTTTTTTTTTTTGTCTAATTCTAACCCTCTAACATCTCCTTTAGGTTGTAATTTCCATGAGGACACAGGCCACTCTGATTAGCCATGCAGTCTGGGGATGGTGATTATTGCAAAGGGTTTGCACAAAAGTTGTAGGCTCATGACAAGGGTCAGAAAATCTCTGGAACAGTGGTGAAGATCATGGCCACTGAACAAGGATAGAAACCAGAGCTCCTGGGTCAAGGCTAGGAACAAAATATTGATTGAGGCTGGGGAATTACCATGGGGATTGGTAGAAATGGGCTGACAAACATGATAAACTTGCTAAAGACACCAAATAAAAGGACTAGCTACCATGCACGAACCACTGATTAAGTAACAGGGTCTGTGCAGACACATTAGAGTTATTATTTCATTTAGTCCTCAAATTTTTGAGTATTTCTTAATATTTTACAGGTGAGAGACTAAACTCTCTTAGAGAGAGTAAGACCTTGACCTATATTATATAACTAGTAAAATCAAAGTGAAGAGTTCAACTGAGTCTCTCTAAAGCTCCGGTCCTTGTTCATCACCACTCTGTGACACTGCCTCTTCCACCAAGACAAGAAGATGGCAGTGAGAAGTTACATTCAGGTCAGGCAGACACTGGGGCTTGGGACTAATAACAGAGCATGATTTTCAGTGCATGCCATTATATCAAAGATGGACCGTGGCTAACTTTATCTTACTTTTAACAGCACTCAGTTTTGTTCCTAATTAGCTCTGAAGCTTCACATCTCTTTAAACCTTACAGTTCTCCTTCTGTTAGGACGGGTTCTTTATTTAAGGCATCAGATACACCTGAGACTACTTTCTATATGACACCATAAAACAGAGGTGTCAGACTCGTTTCCATCAGGGACCACATCAACCTCGCAGTTGCCTTCAAAGGGCTGAATGTAATTTTAGGACTGTGTAAATGTAACTACTCCTTAAGTAGGGGCAAGGTGCTAGGCGCTGCCATTGGGTAGAAACGGGGGCTGGATAAAACAAGGTGGAAGGCCGGATTCAGCCCATGGGCCTTGTGTTTGCCACCTGTGCCATAGAAGATAAAGGAAAAGAGCAATGAAGCCACATGTGGGAGATTAAGTGGAGACTGAATACTTCAAAGTCTTGGAGTTTTTTCTGTGTTTTCTTCAGGACATTACCTCTTTTTTTGGTCCTTGACCCTGACAAACACCATATCATATTCATTCTGATCACAGTAATAATAATATAGTGTCTTGAATATAATAGAAAATAAATAATTGTTTATGGAATAAATTATTGTCAGGAAAGATTGGGGGAGTTGGACAGCCTGATAGAAATACATTCTTGACACCTTTTTTAAAAAATAATATGAGACAGTTTCCTTATGTTTTAAATTTTGGAGATTCCAGAATAAAGTTAAGCTATTTATAAATGGTCAAGAAGAACTAATAAATTTTATATTTCTTTAGTTGGACAAAATGTTGGAAATCACATCAATTCCCCCCATCATTATTTCATGGTTTCTGCAGACTGGAGGATGTTTGATGTATTGACTCCAATGGGAGGCATCCCCAGAATGCCAATGAAAAGCTGACATTCCATATTCTGCTCGGTTCAGCCTTTCATTCTGAATCCTATCTGTGCAATCAGCAACTTTCACTCTAGGAAAGGAGATGCAGATGAATTAATGAGAAGGGATTCAGTGCAGGTCCCCCTCAACAATTTATGGCAAGTAAATTAAAATCACTTGTTGGTTCAGTGCATTGGCGTTGCTGGCTCTTTGCTTAAACCCTTCAGGATTAGTTTAAGCTCAGAAGGATAAATAGGCATAAATAAAAATGTGTTTGTTTGTCTCTCATTTCACAAAGTTATAGAAATAGTTGAGAATATTTTTGTCCTATCATAATTGGTTTTTATTGTTCTCGAGAAGCAGAAAAAAGTTAAATATACAAGGATGTAAGAGGATGTGCAACTCCTGTTCTTGCTCTCTTATGTGTAGATATATTCAAACCTAATTTGTTCCTTTATTAACTGGAAAAAAATAACAACGGAAATATTTTATTAAGTAGCCATGTATTTTTTACTCAGTGTTTAGGGGATTGACTTCTACTCTAGGGGCCACCTCAAGAAAAATTCTGTTACCCATGTTGGTATACTGACAACTGAGTGAAGATATTTCAATCATCTCTGAGGCAGTTGAGTCTCTCAGCCTGTCTTTGAAGCATTGGAGGTTATACCAAGGGCTCTCAGCATTGCAAGTAGTGATCTGATTTCCCATCAGAGACATGGAATTTCAGAAATGGAAGATTCTTGAGTTGTACCTTGACCCAGCTGTGTCCAAGTGGAAGTGGAACCATTGACTCAGAAATGATTGGAACTATTTTTAGAAATACAAATTAAATGACTTCATCCCACACCTACATTGTCATAACCTCCATGGTTGAGACCAACAAATCTATAGTTTTAATAAGCGTTCTAGGTAATTTTAATGAGCAGCTAGGTTTTGAAGTCAATCACTAGGGAAAACTATAATCCATTTATTTTTCAGATATTTATTTGTCTCCATGGCTAGAGGCTAACCAGCATATGTTTGGTCAACCAGTCTGTATATAACCCCGAAACCAACTTCCTGAGTCTGTTCTCTGCTCCAGGAACCTGTGTATTCAATATTTAAATAGATTATTTATTATTTAAGTAGGTTTCCCTATAATGTCTTTGAGGATTAAGGATAAATACATACTTAGCTTGGCCTCCTGTTCTCCAATTTTCTGCATTTACTCCATTGGTCTCTACCCTATATTTCCTTTGTCCTTTCCTACATAACTCTTTTCTACATCTCTTCATCCCATTTTTTGGATGGAAGTCACTATTCACATCTGTAATTCCCCAAGTTACCACTGACAAAAGTCTTTGGGTAATTTCCTCACTCTGTTATTCTGCAATATACCCCGACCCCAAATCAAATATTTTTTACTTTACTATATAGAGCATTTTAATTCTCTTCCTCTGACTTTCTCAAAGAACTGCGAGTTACAAGTATACATGTTTTGTAGATGTTGTTCCCATTAGCGTCTATGTGGGTGGCAGTTCTGGGTGTTGAGAAATTCTCAACCTTCTAAAACATAAAGGAAAACTACCTTTCCACTGCACTGCCAAGTTTCCCGAGATTATAATCTCTCTCTTGCTACAATGTCTAACCTTTTCCACACAAGTCAGTTTTGTCCCAAGCAAGACTGGCTATTCAGTTGACAGGAGATCTGATGGGATTTCTACCCTTAGAGTGTTTCCACACTCCTACCATCATTTTCACAATTTGTTATAGCTCTCCTCTGCATTGTGCCTTCTGACTACGCTATCATTAAGTTCTTTCTGTCTGCAGGACTCTGTCCATTTGTAAATCAGAATGTTAGGCTCATTCATCTTTTAGGAAAAATCCCAGAGGTGGGCTTTCACACCAGACAGAGATGCACAGGGAATTCAACTATGAACAACTGTCCGATAGTACAAGGGCATAGGCACTGGTGAGGTGAACCCAGCAGTGGACAACGTTGCAGTGCTGTTGCCTCCTGCTCTGGCTAATCCTGTGGTCCTGGGGAGACTGATGTGTGAGGTGGACACAAGAAACCAGCTGAAGCTGGAGTCAGGGTGGAACCAGTTGAACAAGTGATGGACGGTTCTAAATAAATCACTTTACAGCTTTAATCTCAGATCTCATACTTCTCCTGTCTGAAGACATGATTGGTTGTAGAGATGAATGTCAAGTGACATTTTCTGTGCTCTTTAATAAGGTAGCCACTAATATATTGAGAACTTGCAATGTAGCTAGGCTGACTTGAGGTGTGCTGTACATGTAAAATACACACCAGATTAGGATAATTCTTTATTTTTTAAAAAAGAGAATGTTAAATATCTGAATAATAGTTTATAATGATTACATGTTTAAGTAAATATTTTAGATATATTGGATTGAATCAATAATTCACCTAATTTAATCTTTTTTCTTTATTTTTTAATGTGGCCAGTAGACAACTGAAAATTACACATGTGTCTCATATTGTATTTCTTCTGGACAGCACTGCTCTACATTGTAAAGCTGGGGTATCCAACCAGCAGCCTGTGTGTGGGCTGCATGAGACGCAGGATGGTTATGAATGTGGCCCAACACAAAATCGTAAATTTACATAAAACATAATGTGATTTTTTTTGTTTTCATTGGTGTTTGTGTATTTAATATGTGGCCCAAGACAACTCTTCTTCTTCCAGTGTGGTCCTGAGAGGCCAGAAGGTTGGACACCCCTGGAAGGCACAGAAAATCAGACTGAGCATTCAGTTTCCTTTAATCATTATTTAGATCTTCCCTTCTCCTTCCCCAAAGTATGAACTTTCACCAATGTGTTTGCCATTTTTTAAAAAACTTGACATCAATTATTTGTCAGGCAGTATTTTAAAAATGCTATTTTTAATTTTTATAATAAGTCTCATGTAGATATTATTCAAATCATTTTTCAGAGGAAGGAGAAAACTGATTAGAATGAATAACAATACAGTAAATACTCTTAAGTGACTATTTATAGAATGTTTACTATGTGCCAGAGATTATATTTATTATATACAGAAATGTGGATTATGTCAATTTCACAAGAGAGCAGAATGAGAGTTAAGGAGGTCAGGCAATTTGTCCACCATCAGGCAGCTGTAGTCCCTGCACAAGGGTCCAGCTGGGGCTGACTCTAGAGCTCTTACTCTTCCCACCAGGTACACTGAAAAGTAAGTTTGAATTGTTTTCCAAGCATTGTTATTTAACAAGCTGTACTATAGGCTGATAAAATGACTGGTTTTTGTTTTATCAAAAATATGATTGTCTTTACTTTGACACTGTTTGGAATTGAATTAATATTGCTTCTTTCTCACTGCTTCTCACATAACGTGTGCCACTTAGACCTCAAACAACTTCTTGGCCTTAGCATTCCCTTTGCCTGAATTAGATTATGATGAAGAGCTGGTTTTGGCCTCACCCTCCTTCTTTACCTCAGGACAGCTGTTGCAGGTGTTCAGCCCTCCTGGAGCATGGTGCTGGCAATAGCAGCAGCCTTGGGGGAAAATGCACCTATTGGCAAACTAGCGGGACTAACTAGCAGCCTCTGGGTGATGAGTAATCCAGGGCCAACTATTTGGATGAGTAATCTACCCTGGAGCCTCTGGGTAATGGTGGTGGTGTGCGCAGCTGTGCTTTCTTTGCTTGGGGTAAAGGCATCAGGAACATGACCTTTCTGCTTACCTGGATAGGTCTGTCATAGAGTCATTAGAAAACTGAGCAGTAAGAGACAAGACTCTTTGTTGTGGACCCAAGGTGGTGCAACGGGACCTACCATTTCATAACAATGTAAAGAATACAAATAGAAAGAGTGATAGCAGCAGCTACAAGAATATCTTCCATGAGCTAGATTTTGTGCCAGATGTTTAAGAGATATCATCTCTATTCCTCACTGTAACCTTGAAACCCGAGTACTACCAAGTCTAGGCAAAGAAAGTAGGATTTTTAAGCTGAGAACACCAGAGAATCTCAGTATGAATGTTCCAGCCTATTTAGCCTTTTGGAACTATTTTTTATTTTTATAATGCATCAGATTTTACCCAAAAAGGGAACTTTGAAAAAGTAGGGGTTTTAATGGATGTGTACTATTTTTACCCTTGATTCTAGAAGCATACCGCCATTGTTATAATTTTCTGGAGTTCGGAGCACAGCATACCGGAGTTGCTTTGGGGACATGAAACAAACAAGTTTTAAATAAAATTTAGCTTATTTCCCCCTCCATATTAAATTATGATATCTGTACTCTATACATCTTATATATAAAAAGAAAAATTAAATCTCAACCTATTTCCACCCACTTTAATTTTTATGTACAAGAATACATGCTACTTAAAATCATATTTACTTTCACTGAATTTTGATTTTTTCCTAAATAAGAGAAAACTGGCAATTACAGGAAAAACCTGGGAGACATTGTTTACAACAAAATGTATGTCAGGAGTATTTACAAATAAATGTAAATGTATGTATTTCATTATTTAAATGACACTCTTAAAATAGTGTTGATAAGTACCCACACGACAAAATTGAAGACAGATTGTTATGTTTTAAAATGGAAGGCTATTCTACAGATAGCATCAAACTAGGCAACTTTAAAATATATGAAACTCACAAATGTTAAAATACTACAGTAAAATTACATTTGGGAATTCAGAATAAATCTTTTGGCAGATATCTAAACCCCAAAAGTGACAATTATAACATATTAAGAACAAATGTGGGCTTTACTATGTTCTTAATATGCCATAAATTAAATTTTCTAATGTGAGTTGTTTAATGCTATAAAATTTGCTTTTCCTGTAGGTTGGAAAATGTCGTTAGCTTTGTACACATGCAAATATTATTTCCTGACAAAAGTAGACCGTAGAGCTGAGTTGCTGAGGTTACTTGAGGGGTTGTGTTACGGCAGTGAAAGTCTAATCCCCACTGCCCTGCCCCTGCAGAAAGGGAAGGCTTGAGAGTTGGGCCTGGTGTTGAACCCTTACCCTTCCACTTTCCAGCTGTATTGTCAGCGATAAATCACTTAACCACTCTGAACCTCAATTGTTTGAAATGAAAAATGGGTATAATACACCTACTGTCTTATGAGAGTTAAGTTAAATAACAAATAAAAGTCCACATATACAGTAGAAATATGAACATAAAAATAGTTTCCCTTTTTTGATTACTTTACTTAGGAAAGTAGATTAAGATAGAAGTTGAATCACCTAAAGTTATCTTCTTATATTTTTGTTATGAATAAATTTCTAGAATCATTTAAATTAGCCAGCATGATTGGGATGATTCACTATTTTAAAGACCTTTTAGAATGTTTCTCTTGAAAGTCACATTTAGGGACATCTCTTGTCTTTGCCAACTGATCACTATCTATAGTGCTTTGCATTTATATAAAAATGCTTTGTATTTTTAACTTTTGATTTTTAATCTTGTGTCTATAGCTCGTTCACTAACTAGATTATAAGCTACTTGAGGTCACGAATTTCTCCTAGTATTCTATAATAAGTACCTTGATTACAAGCAAACTCATTAATCATTTCTCCTGGGAAAATAAGAAAAATACATGACTTGCACACATTTAAAATTATTTTCTAAAGAAAACCTTTGAACATTTACTTCTCTTTAGTAAATCCTTATTGTGCATGGCATTGAGGCCAAGTCTGATTGAAGAAGACCATGTAGATGAGGGATTTGTGACGGTCTTTCACACTTTCTCTCTCACACTCCTGTAAATGTATCTTATTTGCTTACAGAGAGGACTGCAGATTGCTCATACTATGTTCCATTACTAAAGGCCATTGAATCTTTACTTAGACTGTTCCTTTTTCAAGAAGTATCATATTACATTGCTTCCAGTTGAAATCCTGCCTCATTCTTCCAAGTACATCCCAAATTTGGATATTGTCTTCCCTGTTTCTCTCCTCTGAAATTTCCTTCCACTTTGCCTGTATCTCTCTTATGGAACTGACAGATCATATAGACCTATAATGGGCATTATAGATCACTCATACAGTTATCATAGTCTAGTAAACTATAGATGGAGACATTCTGTTTTACCTCTCACTTGGCAAAACAAGGATAAGTCTATTGGAATAGGATTACTGCATGGTTTTACCTGAATCTTTCTCCATCTCTTCAAGCCTGGATATGTGCATACTTAGTTTTCTGCAAATATGTTTTACCCAATGCTTATCAGATGGCATTAAACCTGCTTGCTTGTTTTCCAGCACCTCCAGTACAGGGGCTACTTTCTGTCTTTTATTGCTGTACACACAGCCTTGCAAAATGCCTAATAAAAGACACTCCATAAATGACTGTGGAATGAATGCATTATTTGATTGTTGAGTCATTCTCCAAATCAATTTCTCATGGATATGTCTCATTTAAATAGGATTAAAATGGAAAATGTCTCATTGTGTCTGAGTGTTTCCTAAAACTGCAAATAAAATTCTTATGTTTCTTTTAAAAATGCAAAGACAATTGAGTTAATTACTCCGTAAACCCTTTTCTTCCCTTAGTAATTTTTGTCCTTGATTCTATCAATGGATGCCCAAAGAAAATGAGTGCGGGTGAATGGATGGCCGAGGCTCGCCTTTAAAAGCACCCGCGGAAGCAGTGCGGCCAGTCGAGACTGCCGCTGCACATGAAAAGGAAAGTGAAATTCAAAAGTGTCTTCTTTGGGGGTTGGATTTGTGTTTTATTTAAAAAATGTATTTGTCTATAGACACAAAAAGTTATTCTGCACAATGAAGAGATTCTATTTTTGTGGTAAGAAAACCTGCAAGGTTCTTTTTTGCTTTACAAGATGATTTGAAGGTAGAATCAAGAAGACTTGGTAATTGACTAATATTAGGAGACACTATAGTGCACAGAAGAAAGTGGAATGATTCTAAGTAATTGTTAATTAACAAACATAGGCTTCTATTTTATTACTTTTTCACTTAGTTTCAGATCAGTTCTCATATTAATATTTGTGGGATTTTGTTTAAAAAGGACTCATGTAGTGATAATCATTACAGTAAATTTAATGTTACACAATAGGTATATTTCTGTGCTAAAATATTTTTACAAATAAAACCATTTTGATGGAAGTGCATTCACTCTTTAAGGTAACTCTTGGAAGGAAAAGTTATGAAGTATATTGCAATATTATAATAAGCACTTTTATTTGTAGAGAAAATGTAGGTTGTCATTGATTGTAATTTGTTCCAGGAGACTCCAGTGTTGAAAAATTAGATTCTAATTAGAATTGCTTTATTTTGTTGATATAATTCACTATGAGAGAGGAGATGATATTTTGTAGTCAAAATTTTTAAAAACAAAATTTCCAATGTTGTGGCTTATTATTCATGTGTTAATTATTTTAGTAAGTTCTCTACCTGCTACTAATTACTGTTGCAACTTCTTGATATCTCTTTTCCATACCTACTCTTTTCTGAACTGTGGTCTAAAATGAAAATGTGTAAATTGTGAATTTTATTATAAGCTTCTGTCAAAGTTTGTTGAAGAATATAGCTGTTGTCATGTGTCACATAGTTACCATGGAAACTAGGAATTAAGAAAAAGACATGGTCCTTGCTTTTTGAGGAAACATATAGAAGTATATGCTTTATCAGGTGGTAAAAATGAGTGCTACAGTGAAATAGAAAGCAGGATAAAAGGTGTGGGGGAGCACTGGTGTGGTTGGGGATTGATATTTGTATAGGGTGGCCAAAAAAGTCTCACTGATAAGGTGACATTTGAGCAAAAACCTGAAATAAATTAAGGAGAAAGCCATGGAAGCATCTGGGGAAAAGAGTTCCAGACTGAGGAATTAGCAAGAGCAAATACCTTGACGCAGGAGAATGCTTGGAGTCATCCTGGTCACGGATTTGGAAACAGGCTGTACAGCCAGAGAAGAGGGATGGGCGAGTGAGAGGCGAGGTAGGAAAAGGGAAGAAGTGAGCCACGTGTGCAGAGCACGTAAAATCTGACTGACCTATGTAATGCCTGACTTTTCATATAAGTGAGATTATGAACAGCGAAGTGCCATGATCTGACTCACATTTTAAATGGGTTGCTCTGCATGATTTTTTTTTTTTTGGACTAGATTGCTGGAGACACTGGTGGAAATAAGGAAAGCAGTTAAGAAACTATTTTAATAATGCAGGTGGGTGAAAGATGATTGTGGCTCAGCTCAGAATGGTGGAAGTAGCAGTGGTGAGGAGTGCTCTGCATATATTTTCAAGGTAGAATCAATAAGATTTGCCAAACAGAAGATGAGAAAAAGAAAAAAATCACACTCCTCTTTGGCCTGAGAAATTGGAAGGGTGCGCTTTCCATACACTGAGATGGAGGAGATTAGGGAAGAGAAAAGGCTTGCTTCCCTGTTTATTTAGCGGGGATGATGAGAATCAGGAATTCATTTCTCGAGATGTTAAGGTTCAGATTTCAATTAGATTTCCAGCTGGAAATGTCAAGTCAGCAATTGAATGTATGAATTTGGATTCTAGAGGGGTGGTCTGAACTGAAAATATACATTTGGGAAATATGAACATCTAGATGTATTTTAAGTCAATGAAACTAGGACAGATTATTGAGGAGGAAGCATATGAGAGAGAAGAGTTCAGAGAATGAGAATTTAGACATGTCTTTCTAATATTTAGAGGGCAGACAAGGGGGAGCAGCCAGGGAGGGAGGTGGGGAACCAGAAAGGATGTCATCCTGGAAGCCCAGTGGAGAAAGTGTTTCAAGTAGGAAGTGGTAATAAAGTGTGTTAAGTACTGCTGAGTAAGGTAAGAACTGAGTATTGACTATTGGATATAGCAATGGGGATTACTTTTTGACTTTCACTGGAACTATCTCTTTAGAGTGGTAAGAATGTTGTAGTACATTTCAAAGTGAATGGAGGAAATGGGATAGGAGATAGGGAATATAAACAACTCTTTTGAGCAAACTTCTATAAAGTGTGGCAGAAAAATGAAACAGTAAATATATTTTTAGTGGAAGGAATTATTTTATATTTGATTGATAATGGGAATCATCCCATAGAGAGAGAAAAAAAATGTATGAATCTGGAGTGAAAAGAATTGTTTCCATGGCCTAGTGACTCATTTAGTTAGAGCATCATCCTGATACAACCAAGGTTGTTGGTTTGATCCCTCGTCAGAGCAGATACCTAAGTATGTTCAATTCCTGGTTGGGACACATTCAGGAGGCAATTGATTGATGTTCTTTCTCACATTGAAGTTTCTCTCTCTCTCTCCCTAAAATCAATTTAAAAGTTTAATTTTTTAATGATGGGTTGTACCTTGAAGGAGGAACTAGAGGGTTTGTCTTAGGGTTTTGGACAGATCATCTGCAACAGGGGTGTCCAAGCCATGGCCTGTGGGCTGCATGCAGCCCAGGATGTCTATGAATATGGCCAATACAAAATCGTAAATTTACATAAAACATTACTTCTAAATTTTATTACTTAGATATGTACATTTTCTGTACCAGTGATCACAAACTTGGGACCTGCTCAACAATTTTAAAAGATTATTGTAAGGGCTGCTGTATAATTAGAATGATTATGTGAAGACTTTTTTGCTTATCTGTGGTTGTGGATAGCATGAAAATTATGCACAGACCTTTTTTGGCTCATTCAGTGTTTGTGTATTTAGTGTGTGACCCAAGACAACTCCTTTTCCAGTGTGGCACAGGAATGTCAGAAGGTAGGACAACCCTGATCAACAATGACAATATAGAGGCCTGAGTATGTGGATACAGAGGCTGGTCACTTGGCAGATATTGACAGTCAGAGGTTATGCATTTGGAATCAAGGTTATCAGCACAAAGTGAGACATGGCCATTGAGAAAGGAGGAAAAGCTCTGCCATCTAGGAGGAAGGGAGATGAAATGGACTGGGGAAATGAACTAGAATTTCTAGGCCTCAGTGAGGGTCTCCTTATTGTGTCTACCTATTTATCAAAATCCTTACTTACTTCCTCTGTGGCATTCAAATGACATTTCTCAATCCCCCTTACAATTAGGTGTGGCCTGATGACCAGAATGTGTGTGGAAGCAATGTGTTCTGCTTCCAGGTCTAGCTCCAACAGACCTCCCATGGGCACTCCATTCTGCTTTCCCTTCTGGCTGACAGAATGGAAATAAGCCCCAGGAAAGCCTTAGAAGCTCCTACATTGAAGAGAGCAAGGCCTGTGTCAGCCTGGGGTCCCTAATAAAAAGAAATCTTGTCCCACTGATCTGTTTACTCGACTAGTATTATTACATGAGCAAGAATTCAACTTCTGCTATGTTTGTGCCATTATATATTTTTAAGTGTGTTTTATTGATTATGCTATTACAGTTGTCCCAATGTTTCCTCCTTTGCCCCATTCTGTCCATTACAGCCTTCCCTCCAGCAATGCCACCCCCCCCCCGTCTTAGTTCATGTCTATGGTTTGTGCATATAAGTTCTTTGGCTTCTCCATTTCCTGTACATTTTTTTTGAGGGCACAGTGAGGATAGAGAGGTTCATGTCCTAGAGCAGCTACATAGAAAGGAGCTAACTGATCTTTATGATGTTTGAGTCTTTCCTTGTGTTTTCATGTTTTATTCACTTATTTTTTATATTTCTTCTTTTCTTTAGATTTCCTGTCAAATTAATTTCTAAGACTATCTGAGCAATTTATTTAAAAAAATAACAGAAAATTATGTAGAAGTATTTATAGACAAGAATGACTAACGTAAATAACATTTACATTATATTTTATTATTTTATATTGAATAAATTGTTATATATATTATATATAAAGATATTAGTTTCCTGGGGCTGCCATTAACAAAGTACCACAAACTACATGGTTAAATAACATTTTGTTATCTTACAGTTTTGGAGGTTAGAGGTCTAAGACCAGGTGTTGGCCAACTTGTTTTTTTCTGAGGGCTCTGAGAGAGAATCTGTTTCATCCCTCTCTGCTTCTGGAGGTTTGCTAGCAATCTTTGGAGTTGCTTAATTTGTACACATACCAACCACTCCAGTCTCTGCCTTCATCTTCACATGGTGTTCTCCCTGTGTGAATGTCACTTTGATAAATTTTTACAATTTATACAAAAATTGTACAAATTTCCCCACTCTATAAGGATACCAGTCATATTGTATTATGGCTCATGCTAATGACTTCATCTTAACTTGTTTACCTCTGTAAAGGCCTTGTGTTCAGATAAGATCCTATTTTCCAGAACCGAGCATTAATATCTGAAGATTTTTTAATGTGGAATCAGAATTCAAGCTATAACTATATTTTACTAGGAGGGCCATAGTGAAAGAGAAGGAGCATGGGTTCTTGAATCTCATTGGATTAGGTCAGAATCCCAGGCTGGTCACTTCACAGTCCTGTGCCTTAGCAACCCACTGAGCCATTATTGCTTCTTTTGTAAAATGGGTTTGGGGATACAAATTTTATAATGTTTTTATGAGAGTTAAATAAAATATTAGGTACTTAGGTACTTGAATGGTAGCTATTACTCAGATCATTATTATTCAAATAATTATGGCACATGCTACAATGGTCTAGGTATACATTACAATACTCTATGTATTGCTATGAAAATGTTACAGTGTTAAGGAATGATCCAAATATCTCATAAAAACTCCAACTAACCTAAGCTGTCTTAATTTAATTACTATTAATGTCATCATTTCAATGCAATCTTGACTGTGAGACTCACAAACTCAATTCATTCTTTATTAATTGACACCTGTACTTGAATGCTTGTCCTTAGCTGAGTTTTATTTGATAAGAAATGATAGATATATCATGGGATTAGCTACTTACTTCAAAGTCATGTTCTTTTGTGATTTGCATATTGAAATGAATCAGTTGTTTGCAGTTGAAAAGCTAATGAACTACTCACAGGACTGAAAAGCTCATCCAAATTTTAGAATTCTGAAAGTGCCTATGCATTGGAGCAGCACACAGACAGTTGCCTTTCAGGTGTCAAATTGTCCTTGAAATGGAGCTCTATCAGATTCCACAATATAAACGCCTGACTCTTTGATATTTAACCATTTTCTATTCAATCTCTTCCCAGAACAGTAGCTTTAAAAACATGTTCATTTTTTTCTTCCTTTTATTTTTAACTTGTAAAGCTTATTAGTTTTCCCACCAGAATGAACTGAGCAAGAGACAGCTGCTGGGCTAATAGCATGAACAGCTGGTTGTATTATTAGTTCAGTTACTACATATACCTGTCTGTCCACCTACACAAATGCCAAATTAGATACTGAATCAATGGAAAAGCAAAAGGAATTAAAGAAAAAATGAAGTCTCTCAACTTGGAAGTGGATGTGGATAAGAGGAAATGGTATGATTTTGAAAGCAGATGTAATACCAAAGAAATTAGGATATGCTTATCAAAAGAAGCAAAAAGAAGAGTGCCTAGGTGGTTAAAGACAAATGGGTATGTTTTCAGACATTTTACGCTGCCTTTTGTCCAAGTGGATTAACACATTGGCATATTGTAGCCCCTGGCAGTGTTTTTCCACTTACATTTTTCACCTGTCACTGTATAATTTGTTTTAGACTTAGCCTTTGGAATTAACTTAAAAATGGATTCTGGGCCTTGCAGTAGGGACAAAAGAGAAAAATCAGCTGACATGAAAGTCACTACAAATCATTCACAAACATCACTGAACTAACTGCCCATGTCCCCTTCTCTATTTACCAAGCTGTGCACTGAGTACCTTCATGTCCACTCTGCACGCTTTCTTTGTAAGGGCTATAAAATGCTTGTTGAGCTATTAGTACTCACTCCAAGTAGAATTTCATTAAGGAGAATAGATACAGTACCTGGAGACATCAGTCATAAAACTCCATTCAGAGTAAAAACAATGCTTAAAAGAGGCAAAAAGAGAGCAAAAATAGAAGAGGGTGTATGGCCACTAGGCTAAGGTTGGAGGGGGAGATGCAGAAAGGAACTGGAGCAGAAAATTAAATGGTCTGATACTGACTTTGAATAATAGCTCTGGGTGACCCTGAATCTTACTACTGGAAGTGTGCATATATTAAAATTCTCCAGTTGTTATCAATTTTCTGTGTGCAAGATATTCCCCCTGCCGAACAGACACCCTCCTAAATGTGCCATTAGGTGAGTGGGAAAAAGTCAGTTGTTTAAAAATTCTTGGAGCTGCCCTGGCTGGGGAATTGAGCATCAGCCTGTGAACTGGGGGGTCACCTGCCATTCACTTTCCAGTCAGAGTGCATGCTTGGGTTGTGGGCCAGACCCCTGTCTGGGGATGTATGAAGGGCAACTGGTCAATGTTTCTCTCCCTTTCTTTCTCTCTCCCTTCCCCTACCTTTAAAAATAAATAAATACGATCCTTTAAAAAACTCTTGGAGGCTCTGCATCCATTTTACAACCTTGTGAAATCTGGTGATTTCCTCTTCTTTCATTATACTGCTAGAAACATCAGCCCTCATGAGGGTCCTTCACTCATTGGAACCTAATTATTGCCATCCTTCTGGTTCTGCTGCCCAGCCCTAGCACTGGGAGATCGCCACAAGGGAAATCAGGGCTGTCAGGGAATTTGTTAGCTCTGCCAGACACATCTCCTCAGGGACGTTATTTCCTGGTCCGAATCTTTATCAACTTTTGTTTTAAAACTGCCCACCCTTTTTCATCTTCAGTTATTTCCACCAATTATTTGCCACAAAGTGACATCTTAATTGTTGCACCTTATAAAACCTAGTGGTTAGGTTTCAAGTGTTATAATTACATAATTCTCCTAATGGTGCTGGTAAGGTAAAGAGAGCCCATATTTTCTCTTAACAATGCCTATACCTTAGATGCAGGCATTGTTAAACTTTTTAAATATTTATTTAGAGAAATATTTTTCCTGAAATAATTTGTCTTTAACATAATTTAAAAAATAATTCAAGATATCCTTGAGGAGAGAAAACATACTTTTATAAAGACATGTAAGGAGAAAGACCCTGAGTCGCACTTCTGCTCTTCAGGGTATTGTGTGATACGGTCCAGCACTGTACTGCTAACATCCAGCCTGATATTTCTGATGAACTAGAGAATAAAACTGAAAATCGCACACTTCCGAATATCTGAAAGGTAGGTAGAACACTGAAACCGCAACAACAGCTTTCAAATGTGTTTTATTTTAATAATTTCCAAGTATTCATCTTTCCCTATTATACAGAATGCAAAAAAGATGATTTTTTCTTTATATTGAGAATATGATATAAATAAGAAAAGGCTATAAACAAATTATTAAATTATAATATCCAAAAGAAGACAATTTTTTTTAACTTTCAAGGACCCCAACTAATATCTTTTTATTTCTCCTTTTTTTCTTCCCTCCTCTAGGTTGAGAACCACTGCATACATGCCATTCTCTCCATCACAGATGAGCTTCTAGGTCATAAATAGTGAATAGGCCTCCAACGCCCTTCTATGGTGCTTGGTTCTTTTATCTCTGAGTGGGTCTAATTAATACCCAGTGTATTAGTTTTCTATTGCTGCAGTAACAAACCAGCACATACCTTTAGAGGCTTAAAACAACACGTAATCATTATCTTATAGTTCTGGAGGTTAGAAGTCCAACATGAGTCTTACTAGGCTGGAATCCAAGTGTCAATGGGGCTGCTTTCCTCTCTGGAAGATTGAGGGGGGATCTGTTTCCTGGTCTTTCTTAGCTTCCAGAGACATTCCATGGTTTGTGAGCCCCTTTCATCTTCAAAGCCAGCAATGGTCAGCCAAGTCCCTCTCTAGTTCTGACACTTTTCCCTCCTGCTTCCCCATTGAAAACCACTTGTGATTACGTTGTGCACACCCAGGCAATCCAGTGTATCTCTGTATGGTCAGCTGACTAGCAAATGTAATTTCATCTGCAGTCTTAATTTTCCCTTGCTGTAACATGATATAGTTACAGATTCCAGGGATTAGGATGTGGTCATTCAAGGGAGGCCATTATTCACCTACCCCATCTACCCACTTTGGGGCCTGAAATGAAAGAAAGATGAGATTAAATCTTGAGATCACCCTGGAAATTTCTAATTACATTAACCTGCAAACTATATTATTTGAAATTAACTGTTATTCAAAATTAAAATCAGTGCAATTTACATTTATAAGTAACTTGTCCTTCAGTTTCCTGCTTTTAATGTGTGTAATGATTTTGAATTGGAGGACCCATATAATATAAGGGAAAGAACGTGATCTTCAGGATCAAAAGGACTGGTATTAAAATCCAAACTACATTACTCGCTGAACCTTGGTTTCCTCATCTTTACAATGGGGACAAGGATATCTATCTTGAGGGCTGTGGAGAGGACAAAATAATTCATACAAAATTATGCAAATAAGATGTTGCCATATTTGTATTAATACCAATAGACTATATAGATCCTATGAAAAGCACTTGACACATGGTAGCCACTTGGCAAATGTTAGAGTTTTCCTTAGTGTTCAGTGTATAAAGAGTAACACTTAAAGGTCACCACATTCTGGAGGCCAAGTATGATTAGAAACACACATTTTGGGTCTGGGTTTCTGCAAAAGAGACAATTCCTGACTTTGCTCTCAGTTGGTTTTAGTGAGATTGGTGAGTTGGTCATGGAACTCAGATTCAGCAAGAATCGTGAAGTTCCGACTTGTCCCAAACTGCATGAAAGCTGGTTCATTTCTGTCAATGATTTCAGTCAGGGAGCATCTAGCCCTCTGGAATTGATAATTTGCCATTCCTATATATTTCTCTTTCTCTTATCTTCTTTTATAATTCCACTGTTAAATATAGCATAAGGAGAAAGTGTACATATACTGTCTGATAATTCAAGTTATTAGAGATTCTATTGTTATGTATAGAATACATAATCTTATATGTTACATTATTTTAGCTCATATTTTAGATATGTAGGTAGTATAATAGACCTAGGATAAGAAAAATAAGCTGTCACATGCTGTTATGAATAATTACATACATGGTATGGTGGAATTATAGCCCCCAAAGACATACATATCCCAGTCCCTGAAACCTGCAAGTGCTACCATTAAGGTTGCTAAATAGCTGACCTTGAGATGAGGAGAATATCTTGGATTATTGGGTGTACCCAATCTAATCACATGACTTCTTACAAGTGGAAAAGAGACTGAAGAGAGAACCAGAGAGATGGTCATGTGAGAGGGACTGGACCTGTCCCTCTCCATATTTCTCCATAATTTTCCATAAATATATTCCATCCAAAAATCCAAGAATGTAGGTGTTCTCTAGAAGATGGAAAAGAAAATAAAATGGATTTTTTTCCTAGAAACTCTAGGATGGAACATAACTCTGTCAACGCATTGATCGTTGATCTGAGCTCAGTGAGATCTGTGTTAGACATCTAACCTACAGAACTGTACAATAATAAATTTTTGATCATCTGTTAAAGCAGCTATAGAAAACTAATATATATGTGCATATAGATAGATAGATATAGTAATTTATAAGTTAAGTAACTTAGACAAATTATTACCTGGAAATAACTTTAAAAGTATGTTCCATGGTAATATCTCATTAAACACTATTCCATTGTTAGTTTATTAAATAAATTTCTTCCCAAACTATAAATTGCATAGATAAGGTTTTCATAAAATCACCTATAACAGGTTGAGGTATGATGAGAAATAATAAAGGGGATCTTGAAACAAGTGTATTAAAAATGGAAGGCATTGCTATTACATAATTGTATGCAAAAATTTTTGTTTCAGATCCTGTGACAAATAAAAATTGACAAACAATTTTGACCAGAATAAGCAATGTTCATGTTTTTCTGATATGAGGGGAAAATTAAGATTACCTTTAAAAGCTAGTTCCTGTCTGTGTCTAAGACATGTATTGTCTAAATTATTAATGCTTTAAAACTTTACAAGATTACCAGAAAACTCAGAATACTGTCACAAATATACTCACAGTGTCATTACGAGGTAGGCAGATAGTGTCTTGATACAATAACATCATCTCATTACCCATTCTGACAACTGTGCTAAGTAGATGGCAAGTAGTTTGGAAAAGTCAACATACCCCTCTCGTCCACCGAAAGGGGGCAGGATGGAGGCTGTGTCTATTCTCCAGATCACTGCAGAGGACTGCGTAGGATGGGGGCAAGCCTGAGTCTGCTGGCTCTGAGGCTCCCATTTTCCACTCTGCCTGACTGCAGTGTCCCTTCTATGGGATGTGTTCTTTCTCTAAGTTCTCATGGAAGAGTCACACCGTTGTCCCTTCCCTTTTACTTTTTCCACTTCAAAAAAGACAAATAAGGACATGGAGGAAACATAAGTAAGAAATACTTCACAATCAGTTTTCTGCTTGTCATGGCCTAAACTTGTCTCTGCACTCCTGAGAGAAACTTGCTGGAAGACTGAGGTTTGATTTGAACCTTTAAGAATGTTCCGGAAGTGTGCTGCGCAGCAATGCCCATGAAGAAAATGAATGTTCACTCTGTGAGCTGCTGTGAAGCAAGGCACACAGAGGGATGCATCGTTCATCTTCTGGCTCCAGGGGCCTTTTTCACTAGCCTGTTTGACATACAAAGTTTCCACCTCACTTGGTGGCAAAGCTGCTTGCTGCTGCCTCCGTAGAGGGAAAAGTCGCTAGACCTTCATAAAGGTGACAAAGTTGTTATTCTTGTAAAAGAAAAGTATAGAGAAATCACTGGGAAGAAAAAAAAAAAAAGGAAAGGGAAGAGGAAAGGAAAAGTAAACAGAATGAATGAAAGATGGAAAAATAACTGAAATCTTGCTATAAAAAGAATCCTTGTGTGACCTTACAGATTTCAGGGACAACATTTTAAAATGTTTAATGATTGTGTTATCCCTTAACAACCAAGTTTCTACACAAAGCTTGTGATACAATTTCTCCTTGTATGTAGGCAGAGAATATAGCTTCCTGCTTGCATGAGGTGCTCTTCCTAATGTATATATACATATAAACATTTATATTTGGTATACTTTTTAATCACTATGATCATTGAACGCAAGTACAAATGGAAGGCAGTTACTGCTTTGAAATACTGATTGTATAATGAAAAAAATCCCTCTTTCATATAGCGTACTTAAATCTTCAAATTCCTTTCACCTCTCTGGACACCACCTGTGAAATGAGGCTGTTTACATGACTATGTACGTTAAGACTTGTGTATATTTCCGGGTCTGTCACCTAAAGGTGTGTGTGTGCGCGTGTGTGTGTGTGTGTGTGTATTTTTTCTTAACTTCTCTGGATCCTGATTTTCTCATTTGTAAAAATGTGGTTATAGTTGGCAGGGTTCTTGTGAGAGTTACGTGGGATGATAGATGGATGGAAAAATGCCTACCATAATCCCAGAACTTGCTGCTCTCTAAATATTAGTTTTATATCCTCTTTTACCTTTCTGTTCTACTGATACCCTCTTTTCTTATCATAATCACCTAATCCTTCCTTTGTCATTTCTTAGTCCTTCACCCTCACCCCTTTTAACTTGTAGCTTGGTTTCTGGTGGTCCTGACAAGCTTACACTGGCAGGCTTTGTGTGGAGCACCCTAAAGAGTATTCTGTTTATGGGCTGCCCACTTGAGAGCAGTTCACATGATGGTCAGCATCACAGTTCTGAATGTGGGTTACCACAGGACTCACACCAGTCTGTGTTCGCCTGTCTTTATTTGTGCACAATAGTCTGAACTAGAGAAGCAACAGTATAGAACCAGGAAGTTGTACTGTTGTGTCTCTGAAAGGATTTGATGATAGTGAACTACTGGGTGCGATAGTTACACCCTCATTTTCTATTTAAGTACCAATAATAGAAAGTGACATAACTTTCAGGAGGATCTTATTGTACCCATTCAATTTTCAAATTAAATGACTTCTTTGAATGCCTAATATGTGTTAAAAATCAGAGATTGGATGGTGAGTAAAATGACACAATCTCAAAGTTGAAATGAGCCTAAAGAAAAAAAAAAGGGATGTTGCTATATATATTTTGTGTTTTGAAGTTTTTTTAATTTTTCATTTTTATAAAATAGTTATAATTTTACCATCTTAACCATTTTTAATTGTACAGATTTATATTTTTGTCCTACCATCACCACCATCCATCCACAGAACTCTCTTCCCTTTAGCAAAATTCAGCCTCTGTACCCATTAAACAATAAATCCCCATGCCTCTCTCTCCCAGCCTCTGTAAGCCACACTTCTGCTTTCTGTCTCTATGAATCTGACTACTTTATGTTTCTCACATAAATGGAATCACACAATATTTGTCCCTTTGTGACTTATTTCAGTTAGCATAATGTCCCCATGATTCATTCATATTGTAGCATGTGTTGGATTTTCTTTCAATTTTTAAAGCTGAATAATATTCCACTGTATGTATACACCACATTTTGCTTATTCATTTACTCCATTGTTGGGCACTAAGATGCTCCTATGTTTTAACTGTTGTGAATAATGCTGTTATGAATTTGAGTGTGCAAATATTTCTTACAGATCCTGCTTTCAATACCTTTGGGTATATACCCAGAAGTTGGAATGTGGGATTATATGATTATTCTACTTAAATTTTTTTAAGGAGCTGACTGTATTTCAGGTTGCAGCCCTATTTTACATTCCTACCAACCATAAACAAATGTTCCAATTTCTCCGTATCCTTGTCAACACTTGTTATTTTCTGTTTTTTAATAGTTGTCACCCTAATGGATGTACATTGGTATTGCACTGTGTTTTTGATTTGCATTTCTCTATTTGATATCGGACATCTTTTCATGTACTTACTTATTATTTATTTATCTTCTTTTGAGAAATATGTATTTAAGTCTTTTTTCCATTTTTAAATGAGGCTACTTTTTGTTGAATTGTAATGGTTATATACTTTAAGATTTAAAAAGCACATAATTATTAGTTCATTCTAAAAATGCCTTTTATCTGCTTTTGTCTCAAACTTTCTAACGATTACAAAACTATTGTATTCCAGATAAATATCACCTAAATCTTTTACATATTTTATTTTACTTTTAGTACCATGATTTCAATAGCTAAGTCAAAACTAAGACTTGGGTGTATTTACCTCATATTACATTATTTGATTTCAGAGGTTAGGCCTCTTTATTCTGAGCATTCCTTTTATTAGTCTCTCAGCTTTTTACAAAAAAATTTTTGGAGATGAAATTTCACATGCTTACTTATTGTGGTAATGGAGAGTAAAGTTCTAAGGTATTTTGAAGAATGGTTTTTAAAAATTAATTCTACTTACTGGAAGATTTTAGAGGGTGCCAAGGGGTAAATTGCAGGCACAAAATCCTTTAGGCCATTGGGATAAAGAATCCTGTTTAGATATATTATTTAACATTATTTTAATCTTCTATTTTATGATATTTTAACAGAAACAAAACCAAGTTCTCAATGTATCCCTGAGCATACTTCAGGCATGACAATGACATACATTCTAAGATACCATTCTACCCTATATAAATACACTTGATAGTATTTTCTTGCCCACAATAGAATAAAATGTTAACAGTTTGGTGAGTTCTTGCATTTTTACTATCCATTTCTTGATAACATTTACTGAGTATGAAGCCCTAAAAAATGGGCTATTCAGTTTGAACAACCACTTCAAAGCACATATGCTCACTCCAAATAGCTGAGCTGCTTGATTCTGCAAAATGAAGTTGAAAAATCCCTGAAGAACAGGTTCATGAAATAGGAGGTTACAAACTGAGTTTCATTTATATTCCTGGATATTTTTCCCCAGAAAATTACATTCACTTGCATATTTCTTTACATAAATATTTTCTATCTTCAAGAAATGGCAAGAAATTCATTCAGAGTACTTTAAGTGCTAGTCTACCTAGATTTTAAGGAATTAACTTTTTAGATTCTACTCTATCATTTGGGTGAAGCTTTGTTTAGAGTTCATCTCTCCTCTCATATATGCAATTTAAGATTAATCTAACCATTTTATAGTAAATATATTAATTTGAGAATAATATTTTTGGAGTGTACTTAATATAATCTATAATAGTATACAGTGATCAGGTTTTATACTTTTAAAATACATTTTAAAATTATTTATTGAAAGAGTGGTGTGCTGAGCATTGTCTTAGGTGCAGCATAGGCTTTGGTGAATAAGATGTACATGGTTTGTGGTTTCACAAAGAGCACAGGGGACATACCATAAGGAGTGAAAAACAAACAAGCAAAGCACCAAATAAATGCATTCTATTAGTGTCAAAAAAGAGAAAGAAACAATATGTAGATATGGAGAATAATATTGGTGGAGAGAAAATGTGGCTAAAAAGGGCTTCCCTGGTTTTCAGTTGAGATATAAAGAATTGATAAGAAAGAAGCAATCATGTGAAGATGTGTTTGTGTTGGGACCTGGATGGTCAAGTGGCAGGTTATAGTGTTTCAGAGAAAAGTCAAAACATCAAGGGAGAGCCTAAGAGAGAAAAGGAACCCAGATCACTAAAACACAGAAGGAAAGGGGAAAGAGTAGAAAGAAAGTAACAAGAAGGGAAGTTGAGTTATGGGCCATGGGACAATGAGGTAAAGCTCCATAGATCATTGTAAGGATTTCATATTTTATATGATGTTCAATAGGAAACTACTGAGGAATTTTAAAGAGTACAAAGGCATTATCCGATATATATTTGAAAAATAGATTATTTTGCAGACTAAGTTAGGAAATAGAAGTGGGGATTGGAGACCAATATGGAGGTTATTTTGATGGCTTGACTTGGAGGTTGTAAGTGGAACTGGACGAAAGTAGAAGAATGTCTATTGTCCTACCTTCACCTCTTAATGAGTTACCAGTTCCTCTAAAATTAAGCACTTCTACTCAGGATGTAGAAGTCCACAGAAAATATTGTTGCCTCTCTAACAAAGAAAAAAAGCCACATAGCATGCAAAATCATAACTTTTTTGAACCAATCTTGGAGCTGAGGCTGCAAAACTACGTGACTTGAATTTTATAAAACTTGGAGGAGAATAGGATACACAAACTTTAGCCTTTGGCAGACCACAGGATGAAGAGGAAGCAGCTATCCAAGTGTGAAGTTGAGAGGAAACAATGGAAATTATAATGAATTTTAACAGGTTGAGTGTGTGGTAGCATGACAGTTAGAATCTATGGGAGCCTCAGGCACAGGAGAATCTGTGCTTCCTTTTTTTTAAACTTTTTTAATATTGTTCAAGTATAGTTGTCTCCATTTTTCCACCACCACTTTTCCCCACCCTACCCACTTCCAACTCCCACCCTCAATCTTTCCCCACTTTGGCACTGTTTACCGGTCCTTTATACATGTTCCCTGATGAACTTTGCCCTTCTTTCCCCTGTTATCCCCCTCCCATCTCCCCTCTGGTTACTGTCACTTTGTTCTTTATTTCAATGTCTTCAGTTATGTTTTGCTTGCTTGATTGTTTTGTTGATTAGGTTCCAATTAAAGGTGAGATCATATGGTATTTGTCCTTCACCACCTGGCTTATTTCTCTTAGCATAATAATGCTCTCAAGTTGCATGCATGCTGTCCAGAAAGGTAGGAGCTCCTTCTTACTTTCTGTTGCATAGTATTCCATTATGTAATTGTACCACAGTTTTTTGATTCATTCATTTACTGATGTGCACTTACGTTGCTTCCAACACTTGATTATCGTAAATTGTGCTACTATGAGCATCGGGGTGCATAGGTTCTTTTGAATTGATGTTTCAGGATTCTTAGGGTATAATCCCAGTAGTACAATTGCCAGATCAAAAGGCAGTTACATTTTTAGTTTTTAGAGAAAATGCCATACTGTTTTCTACAGTGGCTGCACCAGTCTGCATTCTTACTAACAATGTACTAGGGTTCCTTTTCCCTACAACCTCACTAGCATTTGTGGAAATGACCACTTCACACTGGTCATTTTGATCAGTGTGAAGTGGTATCTCATTGTGGTTTTAATTTGCATCTCTCTGATGGCTAGTGATGTTGAGCATTGTTTCATATGTCTTTGGGCCCTCTGTATGTCCTCTTTGGAGAAGTGTCTGTTCAGGTCCTTTGCCCATTATTTTTAATTGGGTTGTTTGTCTTAGAGTGGAGTGATGTGAGTTCTTTATATATTTTGGAGTGTCCATACTACCCAAAGCAATTTATAGATTCAACACAATCCTTATTTAAAAAAAATACCAAGGACACATTCACAGATATAGAATAAACATTTCAAAAATTTATATGGAACCATAATGACCCTAAATAGCTGCATCAGTTTTGAGAAAGAAGAACAAACTATGAGGAATCATAATACCTGACATCAAACTGTACTACTAGGCCACTGTAATCAAAACAGTCTGGTACTGGCATAAGAACAGACACATAGACCAATGGAATAGAATAGAGAGTCTAGAAATAAATCTGTGTCTTTATGGTAAATTAATATTTGACAAAGGGGGCAGAAGCATAAAAAGAAGTAAAAATAGACCAACAAATGGTTTTGGGAAATCTGGACAGCTACATGAAAAAAGTGAAATTCAACCACCAACTTACACCATACACAAAAATAAATTCAAGATGGATAAAAGACTTAAATATAAGTCATGATACCATAAAAGTTCTAGGGGAGAACATAGGCAGGAAAATCTTAGATATTCCATGCACCAATATTTTCACCACCATGTCCCCTAAAGGGACATAAAGGAAAGAATAAACAAATGGGACTTCATTAAAATAAAAAGCTTCTGCACAACTAAAGAAAATATCAGCAAAATGAAAAGGGAACCAACTTTATGGGACAATATATTTGCCAATGATACCACAGACAAGAGCCAAAGTCTGTACTTCTTCGGTTCACAGGCCCGCGCTCAATCCACTGAGCTACACCAGCCAGGGCAAAGTCTGTACTTCTTCAAACAGGCTTTTCCTTAGGCCTTCACTGGATACCAATGAGAAGGATTAGTAGCAGAGCAGAAGGCCTCAGGTGGTAATACAACCTAGTGGGAGTCTTCCACTGGTGGACAGGTAAATTTGCATTCTTTACTCTTCTCTTATATGAGGCAAAATTCTTGTTTCTCTCACAACACAAAAGACTGGGTGCTCTGAGGGAAGGATAAAAGTAAAAGCTATCTGTCACTAAAGGTGAGGAAGAAATGATAGAAACTCTACACAAAATATAATGAGAATTTTAAAGACTCTAAAAAATGCTACCAGAAATTTACAAAGTTGCAAGATGCAAGGGTAATATATATTAAACAAGTCAATCGTATTTCTGTATACTAGCAAATGACAATTGAAATTTTAAAAAAATTTAAATGTAGACTTCTGGCCAAGGTGGAGGTGTAGGTGGACACACTGTGCCTCCTCTCACAACCAAAATTAAGGACAACAAAGATTTAGAAACAAGAAAACAACCAGAACTCATAGAAAATTGACTGTTCGGAAGTCCAACAACCATTCATCCAGACCAGTAAGAGGGGTGGAGTCGAGGAGGAAAA
>PVKU01002629.1:0-216329 GCA_004027475.1 Anoura caudifer
GCGTGTGCCTGCCCTCCTCCCGCCCGCAGCACTCCTCCGGCTTCCTGAGAAGTGGGGTGACAGAGGGCTGGTGCCAGCCTGTGCTCTGCTTCATTACTTCCCGTGGTGAGAAAGACAGTGGCCCTGTGAGGTGACATGATTATCAGTCCCGAATCATTCCCGTCCCAAAGAGAACTAACTAGTGTTCACTGAGGGCCCGATCGGTATCTGCGGTCCCCGTAGATGTTCCGCACATCTTATCTCAGCACCCTGTCGGGATAGGAGGAAGGAGTATTGCTACCGTGTATTAAACACTAGGTGCCAGACTCTAACCGCCGCGTAAAAAAATAATCTAATCTAACCCTCAAATCAGCCCATAAATTAGATAATAGCCCCATACCTGGGGCCCAGGTTGCGGCTCATACACATTGGATGTCCTGCCCAAGATCATTTCGTTGGTAAGTGATGATGGTGTAGGGCATGAAATGCAGCCTGCAAAGCCACGCTTGCCCGGTGCTTCGGTGTCCTGTGAAGAAGCTGGTATGGTGGGCGGAGTGGGGGCTGGGGTGGTCTGTGAGCGAGAGACCCGGCCCGTATTGGCTTAAGCAGAAATGCGAATGCGTCAAGTCTCGTAAGTGAAAGGTGCAGATATAGCCTGGTTTCGGCTAGGCGGGATCTAGTTGGTTCTCACAAAATACCGTTAGGGGTGTTCCTCTTCCTTTCCTCGTCTCAGCTCTGCTCCCTGACTTCGCTTCGTTCCCAGGCAGGCTGCACTGACGAGGTGGCGCAGCGGCTGCCGGGGGGTCCGGGGTGACCCCCTAACTCAGCCAGTGTCACAGAAGAGGCGTGCTCTGAAAATGGTCTGTCCACTGTAGAATGCCCAGCAAGTGACTTTATTTCTTACGATGCTGGGTGCCGGCACAAGTGGTGCTAAAAGGATAAATGAACTAGTGACCTATAAGTGTCCTTGATCTTCAGGTCCCGGCACTCAGACCTGCCTGGGAACGGTTCCTGTTGACCAGACATGTGACACAGGGCAGCCTGCCTTCACAGGACTCTCGCCAACGGCTTTTCACTGTCCTGGAGGCCCGGCCCTCTCCAGATGTGTGACACTGGTCACACGTCATGCCTCTCTTTGACCTTCCGCGTGATTCATTGTTCCGATGACATGTGCTGTTAAGCTCTGGATTATCAGTGTTCGTGGAAGTTGGTAGTAAGAATAAGCTGACTATTCATTTGTGGAATAAATCATAACAGTTGCCTAGATTTTAATATAATAGCATTTTCTGTTTAGAGAATATTGCATGATTCACATGCTTTTGTGCTTATGTGTTTTTGCACTTATTTTGTGGGGTTTTTTTTTTGCTTCTCTGAGTAGCTTTGAAATGGGTGTGACTTCTAAAGCAATCATTAACAGACATAAAGGGAGAATTCCATAGTAATAAAATAATAGTAGGGGATTTCAGTACCTACTCACATCAGTGGGGATAGATCAACTAGAGAGAAAATTAATAAGGAAATAATGGCCTTACGTGTCATATCAGACTACACTGACTTAATAGACTTCTTTAGAACATTTCATTCAAAAACTTCCAAGTACATTTTTTTCACATACATGTGTAATGTTTTCTAGTATAGATTACATATTAGCACACAAAAGAAGCTCAATAAATCCAAGAATATTGAAACCATATTAATATCTTTTCCAGCCACCATGGCATAAAACTAGAAATCAACTACAGGAAGAAAACTGACCAAAAAAACCCCAAATACATGGAGACTAAGTAACATGCCACTAAACAACCAATAGATCAAACAGAAACTTGGAAACTATCTTGAAACAAATTAAAATGAAGATACAACCTTTCAAAATTTATGGAATGCAACAAGAGCAGTTCTGTGAGGGAAATTCACAGGCAGACCTCAAGTCACAAGGAAAATCCCAAATAAACAATCTAACCCTGTACCTAAAGGAACTAGAAAGAGTAGAATAAACAAACCCCAAAATAATCAGAAGGAAGGAAATAGTGAAGATCAAAGTGGAAATAAATGAAATAGAAATTTAAAAAACAGTAGAGGAGATTAATAAAACTAAGAACTTGGTCTTTGACTAGATAAACATATTAACAGAGCTTCAGCCAAACTCAAAAAGAAAACAAGAAAGAAACCAAATAAATAACTGATAGCACAGAACTACAAAGAGTCATTGAAGAATACTACTAACAAACGTGCCAACAGATGTGACTATCTGGAAGAAATGGATGAATTTCTAGAAGCATATACACTTCCAAAACTGAATCGGGAAGAAATAGAAATTCTAAACAGACTGATTACTAGCAATAAAATTGAAGCAATAATTGAAAACTCCCAACAAATTGAAGTCCAGTACCAGATGACTTCCCAGGTGAATTCTGCCAAACATTCAAAGAAGAATGAATGCCTATCCTTCTCAAACTATTTCAAAATATTGAAGAGGAAGGAACACTTCTAAACTCATTCTCTGCAAAGCCTGGGTTATCCTGATACCAAAACCAGACAAAGAAATTGGGGGAAGAAAAATGTACAGGCCAATATCATTGGTGAACATAGATACAAAAAATCTCAACCAAGTATTAGTAAATCAGATTTAACAGTACAATAAGATTGCACACCGTGACCTAGTGGAATTCACCCCAGGGATGCACAGATGGCGCATCTGTAAATCCGTGTGAGACACCGTAGGAACAAAATAAGGGTAAAACCTTATGATCATCTCAGTACCTCCAGAAATAGCATTTGACGAAATCCAGTGTTCTTCTATGATTTAAAAAATCTCGACAAAGTGGATCTAGAAGTAACATATCTCAACAAATTAAGGTTATTTATGAGAAACCCCCCACTCATGTACTCAATGGTGAGAAGCTAAAAGCTTTGTCTCTAAGATCAGGAACAAGACAAGGATGCCCACGCTCAGCACTTCTACTCAGCACAGAACCGAAGTCCCAGCCACAGCAGTCAGAGAAGAAAAGGGAATGAACGGCAGCTGCTTCGGAAAGGAAGAGCTCTTGTTACTTGTAGGTGACATGACACTGTATATGGAAAACCCTAGAGACTCTACCCAGCACTGTTTTAGAACTAATAAATGATTTCAGTCATGGTGCAGTTTTCAGAATCAATGTACAGAAATCTGTTGTATTCCAATAATGAACAACCAGGAAGAGAATTAAGAAAACAGTCCTATTTACAATTGCCTCAAAAACTGCAGTGCCTAGGAAAAAAATTAACCGAAGAGGTGAGAAAGACCTGTAATGTGAAAAGTGTAAGACAGCGAAGAAGTTGAAAACGATGCAAGTAAATGGAAGCATATACCTTGTTCTTTGATGGGAAGAATTAATATTGTTAAAATATCCTTACTACCCAATGCAGTATACAGATTAAATGCTACCCCTGTTAAAATACCAATGACATTCTTCTCGGAATTAGAACAGCTAACATTAAAATTTATATGGAACCACAACAGGCCCCAACTAGCTAAAGAAATCTTAAATAAGAACAGAGTGGGAGGTATCACTCATGCTCCCCGACATACAGATCGACAGGACAGAATCAAGAGCCCAAATATAAATTCATACGTGGTCAGTTGAGAAGGAGGCAAGGCTGGACAGTGGGGCGCAGACAGTGTCTTCAGTATGTGGGACTGGGAAGCTATACAGATCCATGCAAAGAAATGAAATTGGGCCACTTTCTTACACCATGTACAAAAATAAACTCAAAATGGATTAAAGACTTAAATGCAAGACCAGAAACCATAAGGCAGTAAATTCTTTGACGTTGACATTGCTCTTGGCAGTATCTTTTTGGATATATCTGCTTGGGCAAAGGCAACAAAAGCAAAAATAAACAAATGGAACTACTTCAAACTGAAAGATTTTGCACAGCAAAGGAAACCATCAATAAAATGAAAAGATAACCTACTACATTTGGCAAGACAATCACAAATGATACATCTGATAAGGGACTAATACCCAATATATATAAGGAACTCGTACAACATAACTCCCCAAACCCCAAAAAACAATTTAAAAATGGGCAGCTGACCTGAACAGACATTTCTCTAAAGAGGACACACAGATGGCTACCAGACATATAAAAAGATGCTCAACGTCAGTAGGCGTTAGGGAAATGCAAATTACAACCGCAAGTTACTGCCTGAAGCCTGTCAGAATGACTTTCATTAACAAGTCAAAAAATAACAAATGTTGGCGAGGTTGTGAAGAAAAAGGAACCCTCACACACTGTTGGCAGGATTGCAAATTAGTGCAGCCACCATGGAAAATAGTATTGAGATTCCTCAAAAAATTAAAAGTAGAGATGTCATATGCAGTTCCACCTCTGGGTGTTTATTTGAAGAAAACAAAATCGCTAATTCAAAAAGATGTGTGCACCGTAATGAACGATCGTTGCATTACTAGTACGTAGCCAGGATGTGGAAGCAAGCTAGATGTGCGGTCAGCAGGGGAGCGAGTGAAGCAGGTGTGGTGCATCTGCAGAATGGAGTAGCGTTCGTCAGTAAAGAAGAATGTAACCCAGCCAGTTACAGCAGCCCAGCTGGACCTGGAAGGTGAGTGAAGTAAGACAGAGGAAGGCAGATACACACTGTATGATGTCACTTATGTGTGGAACCTAAAGAAAACGAAACAGAACAAAACAAAGGAGAGAGATCCATAGAGAGCAGTTTGTGGTTATCAAAGCCCGGGGTCGGGGAATGGAAAAGTATCAGCAGACACAAACAGTAGATGAAATGGCCGTGACTTTAACTCCATGAGCCGGAAGTGCAAAATCACGCAGGAACTGGGTGGACAGGAGGAACCGGGGTGCTTCCGGCAGCCGCAGCACTTCGGCTTCCAGGAGTTGCCTGCTAGGGAGCCTGCTAGTTAGTTGCCTTTCTTTGCCGTAAGTCTTATAACGACTGGTCTGTTCCTTTTTTTAGAAGAGAAGTAAAACTTCTTCACTATCCAGATTTCTTCATCAGAATAATTAAATATACGAAAATAAGGTAACAGTGGCAACCGAATTGTAAACCAACTATCAGTAAATTATTGTACATTTGAAAGCATTGTCTTATTATGTTCACTAGTTTCTTGTCCTAGTTCTTTTTTTTTTTTAAGATTTTATTTATTTATTTCCAGATAGAGGAGAAGGGAAAGGAGAGAGAGAGGGAGAGAAACATCAGTGTGTGGTTGTCTCTCTCACACCCCCTCCCCCCCGGGGAACTGGCGTGTGGTTGTCTCTCTCACACCCCCTCCCCCCCGGGGAACTGGCCCGCAACCCAGGCATGTGATTGGACTGGGAACCGAACTGGTGACCCTTTGGTTCGCAGGCTGGCACTCAATCCTCTGAGCCACACCAGCCAGGGCTGTTTTTGGGAAAATGCAGACATTTATGTTTTTACCGGGAGCATCTTCCCCATTTCTGGTCAATACCCATACCTCTGTACACATTGTTTCAAGGGGTCTTTCCAAGAAGCATAGTTACGTTTAGAGAAGAAAGACCTTCTAAGGCTTTTAATGCCTGAGAGTTTGTTTAGATTTACATAGATACTCTCTTTTTCCTACTTGTATACGTTAATTCAACGTACTATTTATATTCTGGGTGAGATTAGTTTCAATCACGAATATATGTGTGTGTGACACTCACTTCACTCAGCGCATCCCCGCGCCATGCACCCTCTGGGAGACGGGGGCAGGGCAGGCATGGGCCGCCCACGCTCCTGGCCCTCACGGGGCCTGTTTTAGAGATGGCCTGTCGGGGAGGGCGGCTGCATGATTATCGTCACAGCCGCTGTCTGTGAAATGCTTCGTTGCTGAGCCAGCTGACCCTGGAGCCCCGCAGAGTGTCCCCGGGCTGGAGACACGTGGACTGAACGAGGAGTCTGAGAATTCTGGGGCATTCCGGCCTAATGCAGCCAGTGCATGCGTGTGCCTGAGCCTGGTTTTTAATGGCCACGGGGAGTCTTCCCTGAAGAACTCGGGAGGAGAAGACGTGCCCTTGCGTTCTCACCTGGCCCCTGCCCTCTTCCTTCTTCCTTGTCCTCAGGGCACTGGCCTCAGGGCACTGGCCGGATGGCCAGAGGTGAGGGCTGGGCAGGACAGGAGGGGCTGCAGGGCTAACGGAGGGCGGGAGGGGCTCCCACAGTTTGTAGGGGGCCATCCGTGGGGGTGGGGGAGGGTGTCTAGGATTTGGCCACGGACCGTGCGAGCAGCGAGGGCGTGCTCCGAGTCGGCCGGTGCGGTGCAGAGCGGGGCGCTGGAACAGCCTTTCTCAGGTGCCCGCGGAGAACACGCTCTAGCCGTGCTCTCTTCTCTGCTGTCTCTGCGACTTCAGTCACGGCGGCACACTGCCCCGCGCCCCTCTGTTGTGTGGGGGTTCTGCTGGCCGTGGGGTGGCTCGGAACGCCTGTTCTGCAACGCTTATTTTGGGTGTGTGTTCCAGTTCCCGGGTAGCGGACTGATAAATGAACTTGGAGCACACCGCCTGCGCGTTATTTGAGAGCTACTCATGTTGAAATCGCTCAGATTTTAGAGCCGATTCTTAGGCTCGACCTTGCTGTTTCCTGATTGTGTGAGCAAAGGAAAGCAGCCGCGGATTCACGGGCTGGGAGGGGGCATGCGGCCAACGGGAAAGCCTGTTGTCCCTAGAGTGTGTGCGTCCCGGATCGGCAGTCCAGTAGCCCTCTGGCCGCGGCCAGGCGGCAGTGGGGAGCGGAAGCCGGAGCAATGAACGAGGGCGCTTTTCCCATGTTTATTTTACTGCATGGAGTTTTATTTGTAGTAGTCCGAAGAGAAGGAAAATAAAAGCGCCCACCACGGGAACGTGCATTGCTGCGCACAGTTCGGGTGCTGTGACTCCGACTCGTGGCCACTAGAGTTTCTCACCTGCTTACTTGGCAGTCAGTTTTGACTTCTTCCTTCAGAATACGTATGTGAGTGCCTGCATGTAAGTCCTTGTAGACGTCTGGCATTAGTGCGTGAAGCAGTTAAGTATTATGTTTTCGTACTTCTGGAGTGTGTATTTCAGAGCTCTTCCTCGGATGTCTGATCATTGCAGTTCGCTGATTGGTAGAAAACTGTATCACAGCTTACTGACCTGATGTAGCATTCTGCTGATTTTATTTTAAAAGCTTTAATTTTAGCATAATTTATAAAGCGCCAAGATAAATACATATCTATAAAATGATTTCTGCCATCCAGATTAAAATGGCAATCAGGGTTTTTTCCTCATGAGTTGCGTCTAACGTGAGGCGAGGGGGAGAAACCAGGATCACGGGCGTCTGCGTGCAGAACCCTGAGGCCTGCTTTGGGCCTGGGCTGGGTCGCACCTTGCGCTGGGTCGGATGTTGGTTTAAAGGACGGCATAAAGCTCTCCTTTTTGTAATATGTGGAAAACAAGATACCGTCTGTTAAATAATAGAACTAGAGCCCCAGTGTCCTTAAAAGTTCATCTCCCTCTCTCCAGATGATGCAGTTTGAATTATTTGTTAACAATCCTCATCCCTTCCATTTGGCCAGTTTCTTTTTTCATTTGATTGTTCTTCCTGGGGAAGAAGTTACGTTTCCTCCTGTTCTCAAGCCCCGGCGCTTGCAGGAATGGAGAGACTCCCTGAGAGGCAGAGGTGCTGCCCAGGTCGCACTAATTTGATGTTGCTAAGCAAATGTTAGATTAAACAAAACAATAATTTCTCTTTATCTTAAATACAACCATATGGTAAATATCTCAGAAACCCTAAGTGGTTAATTGCATGTTAAATTCCTTTCCTCTTTGGCTACATAAACAACTGAGAAAATATTTACTTTCTCTGTCATGGTAGATTTATTTATGACTTTGTAACTAAAACACAGAAGTGTTATAAATTGAAACTTTAATCTCAGGATTGACTCATTTTCTAAAAATTTATATGGTTTCAGTTTGTGGGACAGCTGCAACTCTAGATCCCGCTGATTTAAAACATGAGGATATTATGAGATTACCCGGGTTGTTTTTATAGTACACATCTTTGTGCCAAGTCACCGTCTTTCGTTCTTGTCCTGGTTTTCATGAATAGTGCAATTTTTTTTTTTTTTGCCTTCAAAGTCACATGGGCTAGACACAATAAGACAAAAATCCAGGATATTAGAAGCTCTTTCTTCACCAAGTAAACTTTGTATTTTAAGTGATACACATGTGTCTCTCAGATTTTAAGCTGTTTCTATTTTAGGAAGTTTTTTCTCTGGCAATTCTCTAAGGCACCAATTTTCAACCTTGTTCATCTCATGGCACACATACACTAATTACTAAAATCTGTGACATGCCAAAAAGATATTTTTACCAATCTGAAAAAAAAGTGTCATTTTGACTCATTCACACCGGACAGTGGTTGTTGCATTGGCTGCTGTCATTTTTTACCTGACAGCCGAGGGAAGAGAGGCCCCTGCCCCCGACTCCGCAGTCGGGGGTCACAAGTCCTGCAGACCCTCGCGGTGCTCTGGGCGGGAGCCGCTGCTCTGGGGTGAGTCACGTTCTTGTCCCAGGTGAGTGTGAGCTGGAAGCAGGACGGGGACCTCACTGTCCTCCATGGAGCGATGGCACCCGGTGGGGCTCGTGGCCCTGTCCCTTTACCTCTGTGCCACTGAGACCCCGGGGCGACACGACCAGCACGGGGAAGCCTGCAGCGTGTTTCCGTTGCGTTTGGAGTAGGAGGGGCATGTGCGTGACTGGAAACTGTAGGGCTAACAGGTTTGCGGTGCAAAGGCCTCCCGCCCGCTCCGGGCCCGGCCCCTTCCCTGCCTGCGCCCTGACTTGAAGGTAGAATCCCTTCGCTAGCACAGAGGGACGTCGGGCCTGCCGTCTCACCAACCCCTTCCCGTGTGTTCTTCCCGCCTTCTCCGGCAGGTAGGCGAACTCTGGACTGCTCGGTCACAGTTGTCCCTGATGGCGTGTCCCCTGCTGCCTCTTCCTCTCTCAGATCCACGCAGCTATCTGCGACATCTTATCTAAATACAGATTTGGCAGTGACAGCCCTTCCCTTAAAACCCTCAACAGCTTTCACTGCTCTCTAACTAAAGGCCAAAGCCTCCGCCACCCCGAGGTCCCATGTGGTCTGGCCGCTGCGGCGCCGTCCAGCCGAGCGCTGAGCCCAGGTCTCCCTCTTCCTGGGGCGGCCTCTCTCTCCCCTCACTTCACCTGCTGGAAGCGCCCCCTCTGCAGAGCTGGTTAGCCCTCTGCCGCACGCCTCCCAGCTCCGCGGACTGGCCTCTGCTCCCGTCAGCGGCCCCAGGCCGTGGTTTCGTCTTCGTCTCCCCAGCAGGCATGCCCTGCACATGGAGCAAGGCCCCGTTCTGATTGGGGTATCAGTTAGTTCTTCAGGGCCACACAATTACTTATGAGGGGTAGGTGCCTAAGAAATATTTACAGCTTCTTTAACCTTTTTGTGGAGGCGTAACTTACATAAAATGCGCAGATTCTGATCCACAGACCCGTGAAGGTATGTATGTGTTTATACTTGTGTAACCGCTGGTCAGATCCAGATATAAAACATTTCCAGTACCTCGGGAGGTCCCTCCCCCACCTTCGTCGGTGCACCTTCCCACAGGTGTGACTGGGGGCATTCAGTGAGAGCAAGGACAAGGGCTAGGCTGTGACCATGGAAACAAGGGTCAGAGTTAAAACAGAAGGTCTGGGAGTCCAGAGAGCAGAGTATCCTAGTTTTAGGTCATTGCTGTAACAAACTAGGGGTTTAAAACAGCACAAAAACATACCCTCTTACGGTTCTGGAGGTCGGAAGTCCAAAAGGAGTCTGAAGGGGCTAAAGGAGCGTGCTCACAAGGCTCGTCCCTTCGGGAGGCTCCCGGGAGAGTCCCCCCGTCCCGTCGTCCCCTTGCTGGAGGCTGCAGGGGGTCCTCAAGCTCAGGCGCATCACCCGGTCCCCCCGTTGGCCTTCTGCACAGAGCCTTCCCGCCTCTTGGATGCTCTTGCCTTTGTCTTCCAAGGACCCTTGTGATCTCGTTTAGGGCCCACCCGGATGGTCCCCAGCGATCTCCCCATCTCAGAACCCTTCGTTGAATCGCATCTGCCGAACCCCCTTTTGTTACATGAAGTGACAGTCGGGGATTCTGGCGATCGGGTCAGGGGCTTTGGGGGGTGAGGGGGTGTCATTCTTCCTGCCACTCAGGCCTTTGGAAAGGTTAGCCGTGGGGGGCGTGGGTTTCCTCGGGTTCGGGAAGGAGTGGCGGGTGGAAGTGAGGTGGGAGTAAAACCGGGAAGGGCGGAGGGGGCGGCTGGCGGTCAGGCCCAGGACTGCAGCAGCTTTCCCCTCGCGGAGGCCCCTCCCAGGAGGATGGAAGGTGCGGGTCCTCGCCTTAAGGAGGAGGAAGTGGGAATGGTCTAGGACAGCCGGTGAAGAACAGAAAAAACTGCCTCACCCTCAAGGCCAGCGACTGCAGAGATTTGCAAAGATTGCGGGGGAGGTGGGATTCTCCGGGAGACACAGGTTTCTGTTAGAACAGAAAGGGGAGAGAACGTGCAAAGAAGGCAGAGGGGAGTGAGGCGATTTTGCTGGGGACTGAATTTCGGACAGCTCGGTGGGGACGGGGAGGGGGAAGAAGAGGACAGAGCATGGGGAGCATCCGTGGTGACTGCAGAAACGAAGCAGGGGGTGGCAGCAGAGCAGCGAGTGGTGGCCGTCGGGATGTGGGAAGCCCGGGCGGGGCGCACTGTGTTCTGGGCCCCTCTTGATGCTGGCAGAGGGAAGCCGGTGCAGGCTTGGTCTCCCTCAAGGCCAAGGGCAGCAGGAGGGGGGAAGCTCAGAACCAGTCATACTGGAGACACGGGAGGTGAAGAGTGTGGAAAAGGAGCCATATTTTCCTGTTCATTTGCAAAGTACAAGTACGGAATTTCTGTTTGCTTTTTAGTTCCTGATACTCTGGCTGTGGCCAAGGCCAGGTGGCCCATGCCATCTTGTAGCAAAGCTAAGAAGCTTTCCGAACAGTTTGGTGAGGATTTAGTGATTTACCTAAGGTGGCGCAGGCAGAACTAGTAGACGCGTTGCCTGACTTTCGGGCTGGAGTTCTGTTACACTAATTTACTGTCATGAAATAAATTCCAGATGGAGAGAACACTGAAGTAGAAAAAATACACCATTAGAAATGGCATCTATTTGCAAATATGTTTTTCATTTAGAGAAAGATAGTACATTAAAAAGAAATGGAAGAAATCAGTCACAAATGAGAACAGTAAGAATTTGATCACAAAAATTTGAATCTCAGAAAACATCAATAAAATTCACAGGCAGCAAACTAATTCTTAACAACTGTAACATTTATGACAAATGGTCTACATTGTTGCCACATAAGAAGCTTACACAAATAGAACAAAAGCAACAGAACAACAATAAAATAAGTTGACTTGCTTGGGATACAAAACTATTCTAGTGGAAATAACAGTGAAATGACATATTTACTGATCGATCAAATTAGCAAACATTTTATAAAAAGACAATATCCTAGTACCAGTACTGATACACTGAGATAAGTGTTTTTATATCTGTTTGTAGGCAGATAAGTGGGTTTGGCAGAAGGCTTCAAGAACACCAAGAGCTTATGGACCTCTTAAGCCAATAATATAACATTTAGGAATTTAGTCTAAAGAAAGAAATAGAAAACCAAATGAAGCTTTCCACCTGGTAATCACCACATTTACAAGAAAAAAAAAACGCAGAGTCCAGGACCGGCCGCCCTGGCGCCAGGCGCAGACGCCCCCCGAGCTTGTTCCCTGCAGTTAGGTGTGGCCGTGTGAGCCAGCTGGAGCCCCAGGGTGGAGCGGAGCGGAGGGCGCGCCTGTGGGAGCTCCTGTGCCGTCACGCACGCTCCCTCTCCCTGGCCCGGCAGCCAGGGACGTCCCTGGGGCAGAGGCCCTGAGCCCTGAGTGCCCACAGGCTGGCAACAGGAGCCGAGTGGGCAGGGCGTCTGCTGGGGGAAGCGGACCTGCCCTGTGTGAAGCCGCAGGGAGCTTAGGTTTGTGTTACTGCGTCGTAGCCCAGCGCGTCCTGGCGGGCATAGTCCACATGGTGGGATCACGGGCAGCTGTTAATGTTCGCGAGAAACCTGAAAATCGGGCCCATGGAAAACAGGTGGGGCACTGTGGATGGTGTGACTGGGTCTTTTCAAAGGAGACGGAAGAGAACTTTCAACATGTTAACACGTTTGTCACGCGGTCCTGGATTGCAGGTGAGTTTCATTTTCCTTTCACTATTATTTGTTATATTCTAATTTTGGGTGACAAGCCTGTGTTCCTCACATAACAGAGGGGCGAGCGTGCACTCACACACACGCACACTCCTTCAGCTGGCTCCCAGTAGCACGGGTGTTCAGCGCTCTATGTTCCGTGGAAAATTCCAGGAATTGAAAGCACAGTGGTCGCGTGGACCCTGGGCAGCCCCGCGTGGGCGAAGGGTCAGGGCTGAGCCCCACTGAGGTTCAGAGGAGAAATTCGCTCCCCAGGGCATGAGCTCTAGAGGCAAAATCCGCTCCTCTGGACGGGAGCTTGGAGGTTGAGGGTGCCCTGAAAACTGGCCCTTCGCAGCGACGACCAGGCTTTTCACCACGCTGAACAGGTTTCACCGCGGAGCCTGCGCGGCCGCACTGTGGCGGGCGATGTGAAAGAAAGGGAAGGTGCGTTCTTGGCCTGGACAAAACTTGCACATACGCTCATGACTGAAAATGAACAGGCTTGTTTGAAACTGAGCGTGTGAGCCCCTTACTTTCCCAGGTCCCGCTGGAGTCTCAGATGTCTCTTGGGGGATTCGGGTCGGCCCTTCATGAAGCGGGGTTCAGACTTCGTTCGTTCAGTGCACGAGCCGACTCCAGGGGCTTCGATTGCTGTGGGCCAGGCCTGACACGCGGCCGACACTCTGTGCGAGGCGGGCTGTGTGCCGGGCACTTCGCTGCGTGCGGAGCTCCGGTGCCCTGGTGCCCTGGTGCCCAGGCCCCCGCGGCCCTCACGGCCCCTCCTCTTGCTGTGAAGCGCTGCCCCCGCTCTCGTTCCGGGCTCTGACCCCACTCTCCCACGATCCCGCAGGATCGCGTCCCCGGTGCGCTGGGCTGGGATTGCTCGGGCCAAAGCTGTGCACCGTCCGGTCCTGCGCACGCCGCCCAGTCAGAGCCCAGGGCGTGGTCCCGTGACAACCCGAGTGTTTTGTCTGATTCCAGTTGTTGCCGGTTTGACAGGCCGCAAACGCTGCAGCTCACTTTTGCGTGTGTTAGTAAAACCCACGCTTTCCCCGTGGTATTGTACAGTCCCTGTGGAGAGTAGGGGACGAATTGCCTGTATTTGTCATTTTCCCATGTTTGTGTCATGTTGTAGTTTTTTGTTACTGATTTTTGTAGGCATGTTAGCCTTTTATGATTTTTTAACATTCGGACAGTTTTATTTTTGTTCGTTTGCTTGGTGGTGGTCATGATTATAGTTTAGTTAAACCTGTCCGACTTTCAGTTTCCTGCCATGCTTAAAAGGAACTTCCTAAGAGTACCCACATGTTTGCCCGTGTTTTCTTCTAGTGCTCTCATGGTTTATTGGTAACTTTTAATCTTTGATTATTTACGTTCATGGGGGTGTAAGGTGTGAGATTTACAACCTGCTTCAGCTTTTCTAGTTGGCATTTGAATAACCCGTTTTCCCCGCTAATCTGAGATGGCTGTGCTTGCGAGGGGGTGAGTTTTCATGTGCAACGCAATTTGCGTCTGAGCTTCTCATCGCAGCTCTTCCTGCCTGGCCTGGACTGTCACTGCCGATTGTTGGTGCTTCTGTCATATGGGTGCGGGCTTTTACTCCACTACTCATTCATCTTCCTTCTCCTGTCGCGTTCTCTACATTTAGAATGTTCTTAGAAGTCTCTCGCATGTCTCACTAAGCGTATTCCTGTTGAGGAGGAGGAGGAGGAGGATGGCTGTTGTGAATGGGATGTGTATGTCCCTCCCCCTTTGCTAGCTGACTGTCATTGGTACAGAGAAACTACTTTAGTTGTTGATTTTGTGGCTAGCGTTCTTCATGTTCATTTACTGTACTTGATATTTACTCACCAGAGGTAAGGGGTTTTGCAGGCCTATCTGTACGTTTACGTGTATACATATAATGTATCTCACAACCTGTATACTTATATTTTTCTGCCCTTTCCTAGGTTTATGTGTTTCCATGTGTTCAGCTGGGTCGGTGGCTTGAAACTTCCAGCATCCTTGGTTCGTTTGTAGTTGTGCTACAATGTTTCTGGTTGGCCTGTGATTTGAAAGAGGGCTAGTACACGTGTCTGAGGAAGGAGAACATTCCAGAGCTTTGGAGTCAGATGGCCAAGACTGCTGTGTCTTAAGCCTCAGCTCTTTGAGGTGGCGATAGCCCACCCAGGGGTCGCTGGGGGCTAAATGGAGACAGGCACATCGGGAGCACCGCCCGCAGCGAACCGGAAGCAGATGGCAGGTGGTGGAGTCACTCTCGTCAGCAGGATAAAGGTCATCAAAAGGGGGCATGTCAGTGGCAAGAGCTGTGTGTGGGCACCGTAATTTCACCGGCTGCATGTGAGATGGGGAAGAGCCGGAAGAGCTGAGGAGCTCACTACCGTAGATGGGAGCCTCCCCGGCCGCTGAGCAGGGTTCTGCTGTTCGAGGGGGCTCCCTGCTCCTGACGGGCGGGCGGCGACCCCCAGGCTCCCCGGGGGCCCGTGCCAGCGCGCAGCCAGCTGCTCCAGCCCCGCGGCGGCCGGTCGGTGCCTTCTCCCTGCTGTCCGTGACCATATGTGGTCATTAACGGGCTGGGATAGCTTATCCCGGCGTCTTTCACACGTCCTGCTTTGTGCTGCGGATTTTTAATCATTGTGAGAGGGGGCGCCCCGCTCCTGGCTGCCTTTGATGTCCCTCCTCGTCAGATGCTCAGCTCGAGGCGAGGCCATCACTCTTCCTCGTGTGTGTATTTTTCTGTGTCTCTGGGAAGCTTTGAAATGCTTGCTGATTTATGGGGAGTAAAAAGGGAACCAGACTTTCTCAGAACATTTAGAAAAGTGCAGACACTTAAAAGGTAAAATCAAACAATATTTGAAGTGATTTATACAATTTCGGCAATAGCTTTTTTCACCTAAGCCGAAGTGCAGTCTGAGCAGCCTCCCAGGGCACAGCCCTTTAAAGGGAAGCGGCGCAGCTCCATAAATCAGGGGTAGCTTGCACTTCCTTCATTGCTACTTTCTCCAACTCGCTCTCCCTCTTAAAACTCGGCATAGTCTCTCAAAGGTTTAGCCAGTGCGGTATTGACTTTAAAGTGAGGAAAGAAACAGAAGAAAAGATTTTAGAGGATGACAGACAGCCGCTGCTTGGTTGAGAGCATCGAAGGGAAGCGAGCGATACCCCTGCCGCTGAGCCGGCTCGCTTGACACGAGGGACTCGGGCTGTCAGGTGGTTTATCTCGGGGGTGACCGAGTGACAAGCACGGTCTCCGTGGCTGCGTGACCTCGAGTTTGCCTGCTGGCACCCATCCTGGGATGCCACAAAACACTTTATTCCTAGTTATTCTTAATCACCTCTTATTTTGAGTAATAGATGGAAAAAAATAGGAAAATACAGTGATTTTAGCATAGAAATAAAAAACATCAATTTTCATTTTTAAAAATTACTTGCTTGATCATTTTGACTGTATTTTATTCTCTCCTGCCTTGGCAATGCACTTACTTTTTTTTTTTTTTTTTTTACAAAAACGTGTGTTTGGCCCTGGCCGGTCTGCTTAGTTGGTCAGAGCGCCGTCCAGAAGATGCCGAAGTCGCAGGTTCGAATCCCATTCAAGGCACACACAGGAACCAACCAGTGAGGGCCTGAAGTCGGTGGGACCACAAGTCGGTGCCTCTCTCCCTCCCCCTCCGTTCTTCTTCCTCTCAAACAAACAGAAAGTCTCTCTAATCCAGCATTTCAGTTGTTCCCTTCGGGAGGTGCCTGCGGGTGGTTCTCGGCCCCTCCTTCAGTCACTCCGTTCCGCTTCCGCTTCCGCTTCCGCTTCCGCTCTGGGAAAAGGCCGCCACTTTTTCTTCTTCCAACTCTCCCCTCGGTTTTGGGATTAGTCAGCTTTAGTTTTGGCTTTTGTTTTCAATAACGATTACGTATTTTATTGCTAATAGCTGCTCTTTCTTTTCTGTAGCATCTCGATCTCCTTTCATAAGTGCAATACTTCTGCTACTAAAAATAGATACACACCTAGATCCCACCCCGAAGATCTTACAGTCTAGACCAAAGGCGACTGGGGCCTCAGTGGGCATGGGAACAGGCACGGACATAGGGGGGAAGTGCAGGAAGTGTATCGCGACAGCATCCTCAGGACTTGAGAGCTGATCAGCAGCACCTGGGTGAGGAGTCCAGGGTCAGTGCCTGTGACGTACCTACGACCTGTGACCTCCTAACGGGCATCGGGAGGAACCTCGGCTGCGTCGCTCGGTGGGGAGGCTGGAAGCTCTCCCCTCGATGGGACTAAGGCCGCATTTTCTGTTCGGTGCACTGCAGTCCTTAACTGGAGCCACCGTCGGGGAGAAGATATAAACACATTCGGGCTGGAAGGGGCAAGTGAAATGATCTCTGCTGCGGATGACGTCATCGAGTGTATAGAAAACCCTCAGGAACCCACAGCAAACCCTTAGGACTAATAAACAGGCCCGGCCAGACTGCAGGGTGTGAGGCAATGACAGAAATCATCGTATTTTTACACTATAGCAATAAACAACCCAAAACTGAAATGAAGAAGACAACTCTATTATAACAGCACCAAAAAGATAAAATACTTAGGAACAAATTCAACAAGAAGTTCAACGCTTATACACTGAAAACCATAAAATATTATTGAAAAAATGTAAAGACCTGCAGAAATGGAAAACTTTCTCACTTTTGTGGGTTGGAAGACTGTTCAAGGTGTCAGTACTCCCCGAATTGACTTACAGATTCAGGACAATCTCTGAAATCTCAGCTGCCCTTTGGTAGAAACTGACACGCTGTAATATTCATATGGAAATTCAGGGGACCCAAAATAGCCAAAACCAGTTTGAAAAAGGACGAAAAAGTTGGAGGGGTCACACTACCCAATTTCAGAACTTCCTACAAAGCTCCTGTGTAATCAAGACCCCGTGGAATTCCCAGAGTAACGTCACCAAATTGGCAACGTCGGCGACCCCAGTCTCCACCCTCCAACGAAGATCAACAGTTAGAGAGCTACCTGCAAACCAAAGCAGACCCGGCAGAGCCCTGGGGCTCGTTCAGGGGGCTTCAGTGACACCGTGGACCGGAACGGAAAGCTCGCACGAGCAGGGAGACAGCTTCACGTTGCCTTGCTCACGCCCTCCCTCAGGCTGGCAGTGCCCGGTGATGGGTGGGCTTCCCAGCGGGGACAGGGTCCGCTGCGGGGACAGACTCCACCACGCCTGCTGGGGCAGGAGGAGCAGGGGGTGACCAGCTTCCCCAGCTCTCGGGGTCCCTGCACAGAGGTCCCACGGGCTGGCAGAGCTGAGATGTTAGGAACATTGTCCATAACAGCCCAGAAGTGGGAACATCCCACATGCCCTCCCATCAACATTTAGATGAGTGGGTAAACAAAGTGTTGCCAGGCACCCAGGGGAGCATTATTCAGCCATGAAAAGAAATCCGGTACTGACTCGGTACAACATAAATGACCTTTGTCTAAGGGAAGGAAGCCAGACACCAAAGATCACCTGTCGTGTGATCCCACTTACTCGGAACTCCCAGAACAGGAAGGTCTGCGGACGCCAGAAGTGGATCAGTGGTCGTCAGGGGCCGGGGGCAGGCGGGCGTGAGGCTGACCGTGCGTAGGTGAGAGCGCTCTCGGGTGATGACGAGGCGTTGGGATTGCAGTCAGCGGTGACGGTCGCTGGACTCTGAATGCACGTGGAGCCCCTGGGCCGTCCACTTTCAAAGATCGGGTCTTGTGGTGTGTGAGCTTCATCTGATGTTTTTAAAGGAGAACGCAATGCCTCGGAGCGGGAAGGGTGTGCGGGGCCCCGCGATGGGCCGCTTCCTGGAAGGAGGAGCCTGGGCTGCCTGCTGGACAAGGCGGACACCCTCTCCGCTCCCGGGAGCACCCGGGCTGCCCCCCGGGCGGTCAGCTCTAACCCGGTCACCTGCAGATTCGGAGGGAACACGAGCCCAGCCATCCCTCATGCCCCGCCCCCCCCCCGAAGATGCCACCTTCAACTTCCACGTTGAGGGGATGTGGGAGCAAGACGGCCAGCGTGGAGCTCCTGTTGCAGCTTCGCAGAATAACGGGAGCTGGTATCTTCTTCACAGAAGGAGTTACATGGACACTTCGGTGGTGCGTTTGGTGGTGACTGCAGACTCAACTGATGCCGCTACGTTTGTCTGACGTTCTGTTTGAATTGCGTCCTGTTACGTCCTGCTTGGCCCTGCGCAGGCTCTCCGTGTGGTTCAAGCATGACTGCAGCAGCTCCCCCCTCTCTCTCTCTCGTAAGAAATTGCTAAAAGCTGTTGCATCAAGAATTTTGGACATTGTTCAGACGAGATAATCAGGGAGGACTGAAGACTTCTTGACAGAGAGCAGGCACCCCTGGTAATTTCGGCGGCTCAGCCACGTATTTCATTTCTGTCCGCCACCCACACAAAGCGCAGGTAGAGACATGCCCGGCCGGTGACACCCTCTCCCGGGCCCCGGGCTGCCCTTCCGAAGGGGCCGTTCCTGCGTGAGCGGCCGGGGCGCCCCCGCAGCGGTCCGGGAGGGCGGGCCGAGCCCTTCCCGGGGGCGGAGGCGTTCGGACCGTCTCCGTTCACTGCCTTTCTCTCACCAGGAGCGCGGGCGACCAGGCAGACCTCCTGATGGCCCGTGGGTGACTTTTCTGCGACTCAGGCAACATGAGTGAACGTACTCTTCAGTGATCTGGAGGGATCCTGCGCCGTGCGGATTGGAAAACAGGTCCGAGAGTAGCGGTATTCAAGCCAGCGAAGCAGCGTAAATGCTGGAAGTCAGCGGGTAAGGGTCGGTCGGTGAAACCAGCGAAAAGAAGGGGTTATCGTGCCGGCAGCAGTTTCACAAGGAATACGACCGTGGGGTCTGCATTCTTCAGCGCTGCCACACAGTGTACCTTGGCCTGCTTCGGTGGCAAGTTAATAAAAGTAACAATCGTATCTTAATTTTGTCGTGTCACCTCAGAAACTCGGGTGTGCGTGTACAGTCAGAAGTTAATCGGTCACTTTTTTACCTGCATGTTGACATCTTTACAGCTTTAGTGATATTGAAACTAGTCAAGTATAGAAACAGAATTTGAATTTACACATGTCTATTGTGTCTAAGTCGTAGTAATTTGATTCTCACTTTTCTACCCTGTTTATCATCTTGTTATGAGTATTTGTTGAGCACGCTGTTTGAGGCACGAGACAGAGAGAGGTGTGTGTTATGTTCCCGGCTTCTGTAAGACAGGCGTCCGTTTGCCTTCCTGTGCATCTGGCTGTCCAGGTTTCCCAGCACCATTTACTGAAGGGCTGTTCTTTCCCCATTGAGTGAGTGCTCTTGGCTACTCTCTCATAACTTATTTGACCCTGTAAGTGTGGGTTTATTTCTGGGCTCTCTGTTCTGTTCCATTGATCTACGTGTCTGTCTTTATGCCAATACCATGCTGTTTTGATGACTGTACGCTTTCAGTGTAGTTTAAGGAAGCAGGATGCCTTCATCGTGGCACTTTTAGGAATTGTCCAGTTTGCATGGTAATGTGGAAAGGGTCTGTGCTGATACGTGGCAGCAGTAACATTGTAACGTACTCTGTTGTCACACTTAGGATTCGTATTGTGCTTACGCTGCCTTCTTGCTGCTTGTCGGCTGTAGGCCAGCCCCGGTCCAGCAGTATCAACATCTGAATGTGTGACACACTCCTTTTTAGGCGTGAAAATAGCTAGGTGGTGTGTTTTGATGCATGTTTTATCCAGTATGATAGAAACGAAGCTACAGGTATCAAATATAAACACACAAGTGTGTCTTAGGAATTTTTTTTGGGGGGGTCAGGAATTTGGAGTCGAAGTGGCTGGAAGGTCACATGCGTACGAAGCAGCAGGCACGTCACGAGAGCCTTAGGATGAGCAGTGTGTGGAGGAGCGAGAGAGCGTGGGCTCCCGACTCGGAAGGACCCAGCTCCGCACCCACCGTCCCACGTGTGGCCCGTGTCACTGGCAGCTGGAGCACAGGCCACATGGCTGTGACAGAGTCCCCCAAATGCAACTCTTTAAATAAAATGATGTGTGTTGCCTTCTGCCAGACAAGGCCCGGGTGAGAAGGCAGGGCAGGGGGGCCTTCATCTTCGAGCCCTGGGTGGGCGTCCCACTGCTCATGTTTCAGGGCTGGCGGGGGGTGGGGGTCACCGGGGGCGGGGGCGAGCGGCTTTCTGGTGAAGGACTCCATGCAGGTGACCTCCACTCACATCTGCCTAGATGGGCAGCCGCAAAGCCGCACCGGGCCTTGGGGGTGATTTCATCCCTAAGACAGAGAAGGGCCTCTTTGGAAAATATAAGCTGTTAAAGTGGTCGTGAACAATTACGAAATATTTATAAAGTGTCTTTCCATGTAAGATTTTCATGCGGTCACTGGGTGCACGTTTAAGAACAACAGGTGTCCCTCCCGCGCTTTCAGGGGTTTCTCGTGTCCCAGTATTTCTGAACACAGGCCTCGTTTGGGGGCATAGATGATGGTGTTCACTTTCTAATGCTGTGGAACAACTTCCCGCGGACTCAGCGGCCCAAGGCAGTCCCCTCGCGCAGTTTGGCGGCTCAGGAGGCCGAGACCGCTTGGGCACAGCCCCCACCCGTGGCCCCACGAGCTATCTGGGGGTGGCCGGGCTTGGTCCCCTCCGAAAGCTGCAGTAAGTACAGACGACAGAGCCCCGGCCGCCTGCGTGCTCCGGAGCAAGCGCGAGTCCGTGGGGTCCCCACGCTGCTGCTGCGCCCGCTCGCTTTCTGTCCGTCCTGCGGGGCCAGCGGAGCTGTCTACCCCGAGAAGGGCCTGCGTGGCCGCACCTTGGAATGAACGGCGGTGGGATCGGGAAACCGACGTCTCTGGTCAGCGTGAAAGGGAAGCTGCCGGGGGGCCTGCACCCTTCGTTATAGGGAGTCGCATCCGCACGTCACACCGAAGGGGGAGCGGGGCCTCTCGTCCACCTGGCAGATGTTCTCTGGGAAGAAGGGAGCTTCAGTCTCAAGGAAGAGGCGTCCTAATCCCAGGGCTTAACGTGCCGCTCTGTGTTTAATTTTTCCCTGATGAGTGAGAAACGGCAACAAGAACCTGGTGCTTGGGTTGCATGGGCAGGGATTTCGCCTCCTGGGGTCAGACAGCAGGGACATGGCAGGGCGCAGTCCGCCGTGAACTTACGAGCCGCTGCCGCAGGTGTGTCAGGTGTGTGATTTATGCAGTGTGTCCTGAGGTGCCGACTCAAACCTGCCGTTAAAGAACCAGACACAGCCGGGTGCACGTGGGGCCAGGACCCCTGCGTCCAGGCCGGGGGTTGGTGCGAGGCGGGCACCTTGGCGGTTCGGGGAACTGCGCGTTTCACGAATTCTGATGACCCTTTCTCCACCTCTGCAAGGTCTGATTTCCATCACTCTGTTAGGTGGGAGCTCAGTTACAAGTTGGTGAAACTAAGGAACTTAGAAATTTCTGAGCTCAGATCAAATGCCTGCTTTCAGGACAAAACAAAACAATATTCAGCTCGAATCTAAACGAAATTAAACTCAGCTCACAACAGCAGAGGCTGGCAGACTTGTTCCGACAGATCACCAGGAAGAAAAGGTTCCAGAGACAGAGCCCCTCAGCTGCGGGCTCCAGGCTTGGGGCTCCCCGATCCCGAGACTTAGGCCATCAGCAGCGCCCCGTCCGCACAGCTGCCCGCGTTCCCTCTCACGGAAGTGCGGTCGCTCGCGCCCCAGCCGCTGCGTGTGAGCACGGCCACCCGTGGCCCGCTGAGCCCCAGCACTACATGGCGGCTGGCGCAGGCCGCTCTCCAGAATGGGACGGAGCGTCCAGAACTCTGGGTGCAGGTTGTAAATGAAGAATCGGACCCACAGGCGATCCTTGGCTGCTTGCCCTCCACTTAATTGCCACTTGCACACCAGTGGGGTGTAAAGCCTGCCCCTCCCTCCCATGCCCCCCGCGACCCGCTGCGGGCACTTGCTGGCGAGAGAGTGGGCAGTCACCTTCTCCGCGCCAGGGCAGGGCCAGGCAGACCTTGAAGGGCTTCAGTGCCGGGGCGAAGGAGGAGGGGTCCTGCCATGTGAGCACACCCCCAGCCCACGGCCACAGGGGCTCAGCAGCACACTCCTGCCTGCACCTCCCCCACCCCTGGGCTCTCACCTGCACAGCTGGCCCGAGGGGGGGGGCCGGCAGGGAGGAAGGGGCGCATCTCTTCCCTTCAGGGACACAGCTCTCAAGGTGCCCACCTCAGTTCCAGTCACGTCCACGCTGTGAAGGGGTGGTGGGTGTGGGGACAGAGCTCACCCTGCGCTGGTGCCCTCCCCGGTGCCTCCTGGGTCTGCCTGCCCCAGCACGGCTTCCTCGGGAGCGGCCCCTGCCCTGGTGGTGCGGGGCCGCGTGGAGAGGAGCCGGCACGGTGCCCCCTCCGCGCAGCCCCAGAGGGTGGGGGGGGTGGGACTCAGCATGTGTCCTAAAATCGCCACGCCGCTGCGGTCTGCTAAGCGCCTGTTTTGTTGGTGTCTGTTCCTTAATGTGTTATGTGGCACTCGCTTGTCCAGTTTATAGATTTGTGGTGAGGATTATACTTTGTGCGTTGTTTTCTAGGGAGTTAAAAGACTGATTCAGTAATGATTATCTTAGTCGGAAACTTAGGCTTCAGTTTATTTTCACAAGTCTGAGCGCCAGATCGAGCATGCGTTGGAAGGCCGTGGGTCACTGCACGTCAGGAGAAGTAAACATGTTTAAGTCCTAAATGTGTTCAGTCCGTTTCTGGAGCTCCGGCTTTGCTGCAGCAGGTGCCACCAGGAGCACGAGCGCCCCGGCGAGCTCACGCGGTTGCCCTTAGGGCCCCCCACCCCCACTCACGGTCCAAACGCACCACAGGTGTCTGCAGCTCGTAGGGGCAGAGAAGAGCAGTGCTCACCGGAAAGGGGTTTTCCGGAGAAGGGTGTTCAGGCAGGAACACCCGCGGGGCCTGTCTTAGCCTCCCCGTCTTCCCCGGGGAGGACAACACACACGGTGCCGGCCGGCCGTGTCCCCTGCTGCAGACGAGTGGTGCTCCCCGCGGGCCGAGCTGTGTGGAGGGGCAGCTCTGCTCCGAGGCCACGCGGCCGGGCTGTGCTCTCCGCACTCCCGCCTCGGGGCCGGACCCCACCGGCGGCCCACGTGGGCGGAACAGCTGGGTGTCGGGCCTGGCCCCCCAAGGCCTCCCTCCTTGGCCTGCAGACGGCCTCCGCCCTGCTGTGTCCCCCTGCGGTCTCTGCCCCGGCACCCTTCCCTAGCGTGTCACCCTCTGACACCAGTCCTGGGGGGTGGGGCCACCCAAAGTTCCTTTCTCACTGAATTGACATCTTAAAGGCCCTTCTCCCAATGCAGTTACTTCATGAGGTGCCGGGGTTGGGGCTTCCACGCAAGAATGTGGAGGGTCCCAGTCCACCCCCCACCATTGTATAAAACATGAAAAAGAATTACTGCCGTGGGTGACGTGGCCCGTCCGGGTGAGAGGTGCACGACACTCGCAGGCTCCTGGTGCGCTGGCTGTGCGTCCTCACCCGGAAAACCTGCGGTACGGAGGCTGACCCGTCCCGGCGCTGTGTTGTGTCTTTGCAGGCCTGGCAGCTGCGGTTCAGCCACCTCGTGGGCTACGGAGCCAAGTACTACTCTTACCTGATGTCCAGGGCTGTCGCCTCCATGGTTTGGAAGGAGTGTTTCCTACAGGATCCTTTCGACAGGTAAGAAGGCGGCAGGGCAAGAGACACCCCTTCCACGCCACCACCCCCTCCACCAACGTCCCGTGGAACCCAGCACAAGCACACAGGAAAGCAAGGCTCCGGGGGCGTTCCCGTCACGGGCCTGGACCTCGCAGGCCCTTCCCTCCGGCCCGAGCCCTCTCCTGCTTCCAGAGCCTTCCGCCCCACTGCGCAGCCCTGAGTGGCAGCCCCCTGCAGGTGGTGGCCTGGAGCCCTGTCCCCGAGCCCACAGGGACCTACCGTGTGAGCACCCCGAGCTCCTGCCCCAGGGGCCTCACTGGCACGTTCACCCCCTCCCTGCAGGTCCGCTCAGCTCCAGCCCCTCCTGTGGTCAGTGCCCGCTGCTCTCAGCACCCCCGTCCCGGGGACAGGGGTCCTTGTCTCCACACGAGCATCCCCCGTCCTGTCCCCTTTGTTGCCTAAGGGAGGACTTGGCACGTTCTCCAGCCAGTAGCAGGCTGCTGGCGCCTTGCGTGATGGCCCCTGGCATCCCGTTTGCTCTGGGCAGTTCACCCTCTGCCGGGCTCTGGAGCACTTTCCCCTCCCCTTGAGAGACCGTGCGGTCCTGAGACAGGCCTGCTCCACCTGCCGCCCTCACGCAGGCTCCCGCCCCGCGTGGCCTCCTGCCGCCCTCTCTCGGAGTCCTCACGGGACACACCAGGGTGCAGAGGACACAGCCCACGGCTGTGGGTCGGATCGGGCAGGGCACAGGGCTCAGGCCAGCCAGCGCAGGTGGCGAGCTTTCCTGAGCCCACGGGGAGAGAGCGGCTGGCGACAAGGACGCCCACACCTGCCCCCACGACAGAGGCAGGCCAGGGGGCTGGGGGCAGGGGGGCGCGGGCCTGAGAGTGTGGGCAGCACAGGAGAGCACCCGCTGCTCCCCGGCCAGCGACCGCCTGCCTCGGAGGGCAGGAAGCAGGGGAAGCTGGTGCCGGCTTCCGAGCCCTTGGAAGGAGCTTCCTTTGAAAGCAAACCGCTCATCGTGGTCGGGACCGACAGGCGGAGGAAGCGTTTCACCCCTCACCACACAAACAGACGCATCTCCGGCAGCGGGGGGCCGTTCCCAGGACTGCCTTCACGTGGCTTCGGACCGTGTCCCCATACAGATGCCTGGAGCCCGCAAGCTTCCCTGTGGCGTGCTGTCTCCCACCCGGCAGCCGGGGCTGAGCCGGAGCTGAGCCGGTGCGTTTTCTCGGAGGAGACCGCAGCCCGGAGAGGGCCGGGTGCTTGCTGAAGGCTCCATGGTCCACGGGCGGAGCGAGATGCGAGTCCAGGTCTCTTCGTCCGAGGGCCTCCTGCCTCCCCCTCCTGCACCCGCTCGCTCCCCGCGCGGCCTGGCAGAGGCTTGGGTTTCCCAGCAGTTAGTAATCAGGTTCGGTCCCCAGTCTTTTGAACTTGGATCTGATGTAATAGAATTTTTAAATGTTTTACAGCTTAGTGCCCACATGCTATTTTGTCTTCAGCCCTTTGCACGAGCAGGCATTTGGTCTGCTTTTCAGATTTTATTATTTTCAAAGGACCTAAAGCCAAAATTGACTACAGTTTGAGAGATTACATTTTTTACTGGATATTTCTATCAAATGGACAAAATATCTTGTTTAAAGGAACTACACTTTACTAGAAAACCACATACTATTAAATACACATATTTCCAAGTATTCATATCTTGTTTATGTACACGTTCTTGCCTAGACATGTACTGGCCAGAGTTTTATCGACATGTAAAAAGTGAGCTGGGAAAAACGCTCACTGACTAGAACAGTTCTAACCCCTGTCAGGGGGTCCTTTTGGACCCCACTTTTGAAAATGACCGGGCTGGAAGCTGACAGCAGGGGCCAGGCAGCCCCAAGCCGAGCAGGCAGAGAACTGTGGTGTGACTCAGGCCAGCGGTGCCCCTGGGAGGGATGCCACCGCCCCCTCCCCGGCGCGAGTCAGGCTGGGCCTCTCCGCTGCCTGTCCCCCGAGGAGGCCCGGCCCTCGTCCGCATTTCCTGCTGCGGGGCACCTTTTGTCTGGGCTCCCGCTGCCCGGTGCAGCCGGACCGGTGTCTGCGATGAGCCTGGTCTGGTGGGTCAGGCTGCCAGAAGTCCTGGTTGGGGATCACGCTCACAGCATCGCCCGTGCATAGAATTGCTGCAGAAACCTTGGGGTGGAAACATCGGATTTTATGTTGACACGGGGCATGGCCATTTGCATGAAAAGAATTGCGTTTTTCCTAAAACAGCAGCGCAGCAGGACGTAGCCTCCAGGTGCCATGGACTTGCAGAATTTCTGTCTGTAAAAGCCCTTCAACACCTGCCCCCTCGGGGTGCAGACTGAGTCCCCTGCAGACCCCAGCCAGCCGGGAGCATCTGCAGGCGAAAACGGCTGCTGCGTCCCCGGCCTCTGCCGCTTGTCCCTCCAGAGCCCGCTTTCTGTCCCCTCAGCCCGTCCCCTCAGCCCAGGTCCCCCGGGGAGTGAGTTCTCCCTGCCAGCTCTCTTCTCTTCACCGTCACGTCAGGATGTCACTTTCGTCAGCATTAGGTGCCATCTCCGGTCCTTCTGTGAAAGTCCAGACTGGCGCAAATCACTGCAGACCTCACGGTGACCTAACGCCGAAGGCCGAGGAGGACCGAGTGTAATCCCACGTATCCTGAGATGCGTAACTGAAGTGATCCCTTCTGCGAAGGGATGTTCACTGCGTACAAAGCAGCTAAACATCTGGGTAGCTTTTTACAGTGAACATACGATTTTGCTCATTAGAATAATTTAAAAATTGGAGTTAGGTTTTTAGAAGCAAGAAAGTAAAGAGCTGAATGGTCTTGTGGTGGCAGCTTCCCAGACTGAGACATCAGTGTGGCTTCTTTTAAGAAACTCTGGAGGGATGAGTGGGGCCCAGCAGGCTGCGCTCGCAGGGCCCCCAACGGCCTCTTGTCTCCCCAGGGCGACCGGGGAGCGCTACCGGCGGGAGATGCTGGCACACGGCGGGGGCCGGGAGCCCATGCTCCTGGTGCAAGGTAAGCCAGACGGGGCAGGGGCCTTTCCAAAGGGCCTGTGGGTCGTGCGTGTGAGCTCGGCCGTGAGTTTGCTTTTGGCGCCTCTCACGAAAGCTCTCTCACGCTCTCTCCCTGCGTGTTTCCTTTACAGAGGGGGTGTTGCAGCTGTTGCACGTGCTCTGAGAATCTATCTCATTGTATCCCGAATAACAGTTTTACTGCCTCTCTGTCCTAACATTCCTTTCTATTTCATTATACCGGACGAAACACTAATGTTTAGTTACCGTGTGTTACTTAGATGCCAGGATACAATGTCAGGCTTTAGCTTTCAAAACCTTACTAGCACTCTAACAGGAAGTTGTTAAGTTCGTCATAAACTTGTATATTTTTCATCAATTCTCAGAAAATCTGCCTTTAGATTTTTTTAATAGATCACAGGATATTTCTTTAGCCACCAGAATTCAGTTATTTCTTACTCCTTTATTTCTGGCTCTGAAAGTTTAGCTATACATTGGCTAGAAATTTAGAGCATCAGGTTGGACTATTTATACCTTGAAAACTTAGAACCTAATTAACTGTCCGTGGGCATCACCAAGCTTGTTTACATGTGTGATTGTGTTTGGTAATCTTTGGACGTCAAGCGTTTTCACTGAAAACGTAGCTGTACATGGAAGCCACTGTCAGGACTTTCTGTATGACGGTCTCACAAGCATTTCGAGGGAGGAAGATGTGAGCGCTCGCGGACGCTGCCCCTCTGGCCACCGGTGGAAGTGGCACCGGGAGCTGACTTCCAGGCTCGGGGGGTGTCGTCGTTTCTGTCCCTGTCGAGCGGGTCCTGGGAGTGCGGCTCTGGGGTCAGTGTTTCCTGGCCTGGATCTTGTTAGTCGGATGCCAAACCCTCTCCTTCAGCGGCGCGTTTACGAAACAGGAGAGCAGGCGTATGCTGAGTGCTGCCTGCGTGCCAGGTGCTGGTGTAAGTGCGGGAGGTGGAGTGGCGGGCTCTGGGGGACTCCTGCCCGGCCAGCGCCACGAGGTTCCTCCAGCAGCCCAGCCGGCCCAGGGTCCCGCGTCTGTGGTCACACAGTGCGGCTGTGCTGGGCCATTAACACTTCGGTTTCCCGCCGGCGGGCTGGCCCGAGAGTTGGCCCTCAAGGTAGAGAAGGCAGGTGACACCACCTCCCTTATCCCGTTGGCCCTTCCTGAACTCGCTAGACCCAGGGACTTTCAGATGTCCTTCCCGCACTGACTCACCATCTGGCAGCCCCGTGAGGCGGGAAGTGCCCCTGCCCCAGTTCCCAGCGGATGAGACCGGCAGCTCTGGCCCCGGTCCTAAGGCCGTGAGTAGGGACCCGGGTGCGGCCTGGGCCTGGGCCTCCTGGCGGCCAAGACGGGGCTCTCTGTCATCTCTGTGGCTTCCCCTGCATGTGGAGCAGAACACCCAGCGAGGGTCGCTTACGGGCTCTCGTGAAAGCAAAACTCACTGGCTTGTGACAGTGAGTCACAGACGGTGGAACTGCGTGCCTTTGAGCAGTGGCGTCGGTGCTGGGCAGACGGCCGTCGGAGAGTGTCCGAGCCGCCTCCCCAGGTGAGGGGCCGTGGGGTCTGCGCTCCTCGCAGCCGTGCCTGCCTCTTGCTGCCCGCGACGGGCCTGGGTGCGCCTCGCACATAGATATCAGCCTGCGTGCAGGTCCTGCAGCAGGAGAAAAGTGGGATCTTTTCAGTGTCTGCCGTTCGGTTGGTGTGCTTTTCTACTCTGCCTCTAAGAAGGTTGTAAAAAAAATCTCTCTAAAAGTTTTTATCTTTGTGTGAAAACTTTTTATGTTAAGAAGTTTAATATTTCTTCTGGGAACGGGGAGCTGGCCCAGGCACTTGAGCCTCCGTCCCGTCCCGGTGCCTGTGGGGTCCCTGGATCCTGTCTCCCTACCTTCAAACCTCGCACGTCCCTGACCTGATGACACATTGATTAACCTCCTTCCTTAAGACTTAGGTTTCAGCTCCAGGCCATTTTGTGGAGTCTGAGTACTTACTCATGGAGCATATGCTCTGAGTGAGACACGTCCAGCGAAATCGGACGTCTAATGCTTCGGTCTTTGGATAATCACCACTACCCCCGTGAGCCGGAGCTTCCGTGTTGATGTTGGGGTGAGTCACAGCGGCTCCGAGCCCGTAGCCAGGAGCCTGCTGGTGGCCCGCACCCGTCTGAGGACGTCCCAGAACCGCTGCCTCCCGCTCCCGCTCCCCTCCATGTGCCGGTGCACGCTCACCAGCCAGAGGCCCCCACCAGGCATCGCAGCAGCAGAAGCTCTTCCTGGAGAGCGCATATCTGCCTCCCCTCGACACGCTAAACACCGTCTGAAGGCGGCGGAGTAGGTAGGGGTCAGAGCGGCACTCCCCGCTCGGAGAAGAAAGGCGGGCGGCCCACGGCACCGCAGAGCTGGACTCGCCATCCTCGCTGTGCCACTTACGATCCTGAAGTTGCTGGAGAAATTCACTTCCCCTCCACAGGGAAGATAAGATACGATTTGACTCCAAAATACTCCTTTCTAACCTGCTTCTCCATGGCTGCTTTTTCAGTCCAGTCCCCGATCCCGAGACGGTACGAGTCTGTCCGAGCTCACGCCCTTGCTGGGCTGACTGTCCTCGACCGCCACAGCCGCCCCAGGTCTTCAAGTCCCAGCCTGAGGGCGGCCGGGCCTTTGGACCACGGAAGGCGTGACATGAGCTTAAGGTCCCCGTGCCCACCCCCGCCCCGGTCGGCAGTCTGCTCCCCTCCACCCGGAGAGGCCGCCTGCCCTCCGCTGGCCCGCAGCGAACTTATCCCTAAGCCGTGTTCCTGGGAGCCCTTGGAGACTCCGGTGGCTAAGCTGCCGACACCCTCCACGGTCCCTTTCCGTCACGGCGGTTCTGCTGGAAGGGTTCCCGCCACCGCAGGATGAGTGTGGCGCTCGGCAGGTCTCATGTCCCTAAAGCTTTCCTGCGCCCCCACCCCCCCCCACCCCCAGCCTCTGCACAGAGACTTGGGTGAGGGGAGGGAATGGTTACGGTCCAAGATGTTAGCATTCCAGGGATGATTTTCAAATGTCGAACAGCTTTACGTCTCTGCTCCTTTCTAGAGAAAAAGAAACTCTTAACTTTATTGTGACGTCTCTCTAACCAAAAGCAGCTCGTGAGTAGAGGTGCAAAGCGGTAACTTGGCGGAACTTAAAAAGGAGCCGGCATCAGATACGAGCGCGGATAAGTGAGTCAGTTTGCTGGAAAGTCCCTCAGGTTCCCGCGTTGCCGAAGCGACTCTCGGAACAAAGTCCAGGGGCCCTCGGGCGCTCGCTGCCGCCGGAAGCCGATTGGAATCGTCCCACCCGCCCTCTCCCTCTCCGACGGGCGTTCCGGTTGCAGGCACGTTGAGCGTCGCCGTGCTCGTCTCGTCTTGTGCTCCAGACCATCTCTCCCAGCGTCTTACATCCTGTTTGTGTCCAAGAAGCAAACCAGGGAATTGTGGCCCCAAGGAGATTAATACAATCTACAACTACTCTTTTTTTTTTTTTTAATCCTCACCTGAGGATATTTTTTTCATTACTTAGAGAGAGAAGCATCGGTATGAAAGAGAAACATCAATTGGTTGCCTCCTGTGTGTGCCCAACCAAGGATCAAACCCGCCACCTGGGTGTGGGCCCTTGACCAGGAATTGAACCCATGACCTTAAGGTCCACAGGACGACGCTCCGGCCCACGGAGCCACCCAGCCAGGGCGCCACTCTTCTCTTTTAATCAAGTTCTGGGTTCTGCGTCCTGTGAGCCGTCAGCACAGCCAGCGCCCAGTCATGGCCTCGTGCCATCCTGTGCGGAAAGCGGCCAGGGTTCTTGGAAGAATGGCCGGTTCCGGGCGAAGTGCGGGGCCCGAGCCAGGGCGTCCTGCGGTAACAGACAGAAGAAACACACAGCAGCGGGGTCTCTGCCAGGGGTTCCAGTGTCCTCTGGAGCGAAGAGCTCCCGGTGGCCAAAGCGCAGCGGTTTGAGGAACCAGATCGATACGGCAGTGTTGGAATCTAACACAAAGTAGAAGATACGTACCCGCGAGTCCGTCCTGATGTGTGTGGTTGGATAAATACATGAATAGATACGTACATGGGGAGAGCAGGCATCCCTCCCTGATGGCGGTGCAGCCCAGCTCCCACCCTCGAAGTGCGGGTGCCGCCGTGACTTCCTCCCAGAGAGGAGGTTGTGGGGAGGTCGGTCAGAATGACATGATCCTGGAGAAACTGACACGCACGCCCCTCCAGGGGCTCAGGGCTGTGGCGAGGAGCACCTCTGATGGAACCTGCTGAGGAGGGCGCTGCAGCCCTGTGTGCCTCCTTCCCGAACCCGCAGCCCATCCGGTAGTGGGAGGACCACCGGACAAACCCACACCGAGGGCGGAGTGCAGCCGCCACACTGGCCCGGCTCACAGCCTCCAGGGTCACTGAGAAACGGACTGTCGGCCGGGCCTGTGGCCGCGCAGCAGGTGAGCGCAGTGTGGTTTCCCAGGGGGGCCTGGGGACGGGACAGGACGCTGGGTAAAAGGAAGGCGTTCCAGACACAGGGTGGTGGTCGCGACCCTGCTGGACCAGAGCTGGCTGGTGGGCTGTGGTGCGTGGGCCGTGGCAATGCAAGATAATGGAGGCAGCGGGCTTGGGGGCCTCTGTACTGTCTTCACTTTTTTGGTAAATATGGAACTATCTTAAAGCCAAAAGTATAAAAGCAGAAAAGCCGCTGGGAAAATTTTCAGCGATGGTGACACGAGCACTCACAGTCCTCGCCACTTGGGCACTCCCCTGGCCACGTCCCCTGCGTCCTGGCCGCTGTTTCTGGGGCTCCGGTCCCCCCTGTGGGGTGGGGGGCACGCAGAGGTGCGTCATGGGAGAAGAGGGGCGATGTGGCACAAAATGCGCCGGAGAGGTGAACAGCATCGGGCCACGCGGGGCACTGTGGGCCGGTGCTGGGAGGGACTTTGGGCCTCTGTCCCCAGGACCCTGGGAAGCACCAGCAGTGTTTACCGGCAGGCAGCCTCCCGTGGGGGCGGGCCAGGTAGGTCTGATCAGAAGAGGCCCGTGCCGCTGGTTGTCACCGGGGGAGAGGAGGCGAGAGGAGGCGACTGGGCCGGGCGGGCAAGCCGCTGCGGGGAGAGAGGTTTCGTGGCTTACAAAGTGTTTATGAAGCAAAAGCCGAGTGTCTGGGAATTGGCTCGGCTTGGAGATGAGTGAGACGGCGGAGAAGGACAGGTGCCAGCTCCCTGCCGTGCTCGGCTGGGTGTGCGGTGCCCCTGGTGACTCTGCCCCCTGACCTGGCAGCAGCCTGTCGCCTTGCAGTCGCCGTGTCAGTGAGATGGGCCCTGCTCCACGGTGGGGGTGGCCCGCTGAGGTGGAGTCTCCGGGCGCGGCGTTATTCGAGGTGACACCTTTTTCCAAGTGTGTTCCATCTCACGGTAGATTCATTCCAAGAACTACGCTGATTGCACGTTTAGATTGTGTCAACATTCGCTACCTTCTAAAAGGAGTGTAGATAATGTTCTTTCAGCTCTTCTGACTACTTGATGAAAACACCATAAAATCTTCTTTTAAGATGCGTCCTTAGCATGTGGTTACAGGTGTGGGCTGTGGGCATCAGGTTGCAAACGGGTAGACGAGCAAGTCATTCCTCGAGAGCTCCCGGTTGACATTCTGAGCTTCACCCCCTGAGGTCCGGAGCTTCGGGTGCGGGGGAGGCAGGGAGCCGGCAGGGGCAGGGGCAGGGGCAGGACGGACGCTGGGAGCCACCAGTGAGTTAAACCTGCACCAGCGGAAGCAAAACAGTGACGATGGTCATGGAGCACTAGAGCCGCCCTCGCTGGAGGCAGTGAACCGAGCCGAAGACCTGGGGTTGCCAGCCCTTACTTTAAATGCTGCCAGAGAGCACGGAGGCAGGAGAGTTCCTCCCGGTTTGACTGGGTCGTTTCCTGGAAGATAACTTTTCAGGATTCCTTCTCTGTTTGTTTGTCTTTTCAACTATCTCCAAAGGAAACTTTTCCTTTTGACTGATGTAACTTTGCTCATAATTAAACCAGATTTAGATCACGCCTAAACCTAATTTTCTTTTCTACTTAGTCGTTTATCTTTCGTTAAAGTTTTTTAATAGAATAATTTCTCCTCTAGCTCAGTTTTCATACCTCAAATATTTGAAAAACACTATCAAGTTCTTTTCCTACCCCATCCCATCGTTTATGGGATGTCAAGTAACATGTGTTTGGTCTTTTAATCTCTTTCTCACGGGACAGAATGTATGTTTAGTTTGATTAGGATGTAGGGTCCGGGGGGGGGGGGCAGCTAAACTCCATTTACATTTTTCCTAAAAACAGTTTAAACAAAACAGAGCTTTTAAAAATTCCTAAAATCTTGAACGGCACACTCACAGTCACGGAACTGCCAGGACCACACCCGCTGCCCCCCTTCGTGCGCAGGCTCTGTTCACTGCAGGGTCCCAGTTTCACCGAAACTTGGCTGTGGCCTGTGCACTGGTTTCCCCAGGGGAACGAACACTTGGCTGGATATTAGCCAGTAAGACCAATTTCTGCTTTTCTCTTTTTTAATTTTTTTTAAGATTTTATTTTTGGAGAGAGGGCGAGGGAGGGAGAAAGAGGCAGAGAAACATCAGTGTGTGGTTGCCTCTTGAGCACCCCCTACTGGGGACCTGTCCCGAAACGCAGGCACGTGCCCTCACTAGGAATTGAACTGGCGACCCTTTGGTCCACAGGCTGGCACTCAATCCACTGAGCCACACCAGCCGGGGCTCATTTCTGCTGCTTTTACATGTGGCACGTTGAACAGACAGAATGACAGCAGTAGCAGCAACAGCCATCATGAGAATGCTGACAGTGACCCCTGCTAAGACCTTCGACGAGTGCGCTGGATGGGCCAGGCAGGCGCGAGCACCTTGCACGCCTCGCCTCGCTGGGTTTTCTCCGCAGGCCAAGGGGTGCAGGCCAAGCGCAGTTTGGTAATTGCGCTTGAGGTCCCACGGTGGCAAGTGGTAGAACTAGAGCCCAGTCCAGGCTGGGACCGGTAGGTAACCTCGACCGCTCCGTCAGGGCTCCAGGCAGAGGGCAGCCCACAGGCACAGCCGAGCAAACAGAGCCCCTCCTCTTGGGCCTGCCGGGCTGTTTGCTCAGTGTAGCCTCTGAAAGAGCCCAGAGCCTTCTGGAAGGCGGGAATGGGAGAGAGCACCTGCGTTCTCAAGGCTGGGGCCCGCCCTTCTGTGAACGCCCTGAATTTTTGGAGGGTGTGTGCCTGCTTAATGGGTGGGTGTGTTTGTTTAAGGAAGACATTGAACTTCAAAAGGCACAACGTTTGGAACCCAGAAATGCAATGGTAAATGGAATTACTCAGTTGAACAACGAAATTAAAATAAACTAATTTGTAAACAGAGCACGTCTCAGGGCCCCACCGGGCGGGCCCGCCCCATCCAGCAGGAAGCTCTGCTCGGGTAGGTGTCAGCTGCCCCAGGTGCAGCGGCTTCTGTGCGAACGGCAGCAGGTCCCAGCCCAGCCCAGGGGCCAGTGTCGGTTTCCAGCTCAGGAGGAGAGGAGCTTCGCTTTCTGGCTGGTGCCCTCGTTTTCTCAGGAACCGATGGCAGATAGAGGGAGTGCACCCCAGGAATGGGTGTGGGCAGCCACGGCCCAGCAGCAGTACAGAACTTCAAAGCAGGGAGGGCGAGCCCCACCGTTGGCCTGGGTGTGGGAGGGGGCATCTGGAGCGTGGCTTTGCAGACAGCCGGGATCAGTCTGAGCCGAGATCGGCACGTGTAATCATCTCAGCCGCCGTGAGCTGAGCGGGGCTTCGAGAACCGTGTGCCAGGCACTCGCGGGTCCTCCCCCCCCCCAGCCCGCCCCCACACCTGCAGGGACCGCTGGTCGCGTCTGGTCCCAGAGGGCGGGCAGCACCCAGCTGGACGTCTGGGTGGGCCAAGGCTCTGTCGTGCCACTTCGGTCTGTTAGAAAATCGTGGTGCAGCATACGTAACGTACAACTCACCATTGCCCCGTCTTCTACGCACGCAGTGGTGCGGCGGCGCCCACAGTTCTGCGCGCTCACAGCCTGCGTGCTCGCCGCCGCCGCCCCCCGCCTCCAGGGCTTTCCCGCCACCCCGGTCTCTTCCCCACGGCCTTCCCTCCCAGCTGCCAGCAGGCAGAAAGCTGGGCTTACTGTCGTAACCCCTCTTTCCTTTCCTTCTTTCGGTGGACGGGTGGTTGTCCTGTAAGAGGCGGACGGCACCTCCTAGGGGAAAGTGCAGCAAGCAGTGGCGTGCTGGCCGGATGCCTGTGGCTGGGGGGGCGAGGGCGACACCCCAGACTCTCACAGTGGGAGGCCAGTGCTCAGGAGTCCTGCTTGTGGGGGGGGCGGGCGGGGCCTCATCCCTCAGCTCCTGATGGGGCAGCTCTTCATAGACCTCTGGACCTGATGTGCACCAATCAGGGAGCATTTTCTGTGTGTTAAATGCACTATCTTATTTACTCCCCGTAACAGCCTGGCAAAGTAGACGGCCTTGTGCCAGTTTTGTGAGCTCCCAATGCTGCACGTCGCTCTGACACGTGGCACGTGGCCTGCCCTTGGGAAGGTCCATGGCCGCCGTGCGGAGCCTCGGACGGACTTGGGGCCTCGCTGCCTGACCCCCCGGCCGGAGCACAGAGCGCCTTCTGCAGAGGCATCTGAACCTCAGCTTTAGAGGAAGGGTTCATCCTCCTCTCTTCCTCCTTGGCAGTGCTTCAGAGGAAAACCTTCCTGTGGTCACAGGAGGAGAACTAGACTGAGATTTTAAGTTACTGAAATGCTGTGCTGAGCCAGGTGGTGTTCCATCCTGCCTGAAATTCTAACCTGCTGCGACCTCGAGGCTGTTTCTCCAGCCACGGGTGGTTCCTTTGCCGGGGTCCACCAGGCCTGGCTGCGGTTTCCCAGGACACTTCCCCTCTGAGGCCGAGGCCCGTCCAGGCCCACCACACTGTCCCCTGAGTAAATGCCTGCGGGCCTGCGGTGTCAGAGTGTTACGGGCCTTTAACGAAACTTCCGAAGAACCGGTGCCGTGCCTGTCCCAGGCCACCCTGGGCTCCGACACCTGGCTCCAGCCTGCGGAGCTCCCGGGCCCCCGCCCTCCTGCGGGCCTGGGCTCACACCCCGCTGAGGGCTGCCACCGCGCCTTCGAGACCCACAGCGGGGGCACGTCTCCTGTGAAGCCGGAGAGCGGGCAGGTGACGGTGAAGCTCACACTTCAACTCGCCTGGACTTGCGGAGGAGAAACATGGGACCTTAAACAAAAAGGCCCGCCCCCAGGTGTCACCAAATGCCTTCAATGACTTGTGAGCTGATCTTTTCTCAACGGGGCATCTCCTTGAGAGAACCAACTCTGGCTTTCCAAAGCGGGAAAGGAACTCGGGGCGGGGGTGGGGGTGGGGGACAGGCAGTCTGGGAGAGGCCAGCACGTCAAGGGAGGCGTCCCAGCAGGGCCCACACTCTGGGTGGCGGGAGCACGGGCTCTGCCCAGGGTGCTGGTGATGGGGTAGGGGAGCCCCGTCCTCCGCAGACCCGCCTGTCTGTCATTCCGCTCCGGAGGCAGACCGCAGGGGACGCCCCAGCAGCAGCTTCGGGCTCCTCGGCCAGCTGACCTCTGACCCTGCACATGGCAAAGGGTCCAGCGGCTTCCCTGGCCTCTACCCACTGGACACCAGAAATGCTCCCCAACCCCACCAGGGCGACAACCAGAAATGTCTCCAGACACTACCTAGTGTCCCCTAGCGGGCAAGGGAGGTGGGCAGAATTGCCCCTGTTGAGAAACTGTGACCCGAAGGAGACTCGGTCCTCTCACCAGAAGGGAAGTGGGTGCTGGCTGGCAAGAACAGGCGGTCCCACGGCTTCCCTGTCTCCAGGTTTGCGGCCCGGTCAGCGTGCCCCCAGCCTGTAGGCTCGCCGTCCTGGCACTGCTCACCGGAGACGCAGCTTCCTGACAGTCAGGGAGGTGCAGCCCCCGCCCGCACTCCTGTCCACAGGCCATCGGGCCACCCTCGCGTGAGCCACCCCTGCGCTGCGTGCGCGCTCTTGTTCCGCACAAACAGAAACGCATTTCCATGGTTTTCTCCCCAAATATGAACCTCTCAGAGCGCAGTCGGGCCTCACTCGGGCCTGTGTGCCGACGGTGTGTCTGGTGCGCAGCACCTGGCACGGGGACTCGGCAGGTCCGTCCTTCGTCAGTGTGCGAGCAGACCTCCCACCGTGGTGGGGGGCGCGAGGCGGGGTGTGGTCCTGCCCGCGGCAGTGCTGCCCGGAGCTGGGCGGCCGGGGGCCTCCGTGTCGGAAGCCCCAGCGGGGGAGGGTGCCAGGAGTATCCCCCTCTCCCAGGCTGCAGCGTTCCCGCAGAGCCCCGTGCCTGTGCTGGCTCCCAGGGTGCCTCTCCGGGGCCCCTGCCGACTGGGGTTCAGTGGTGGGCCTCCAGCCCGGAACTGCAGGACTGCTGCTCCCAGGAGCTGCCACGACGCGCTTCTCAGCCTTCCGCACGGGAGAGCTAGGAATCAAAAAGCCACACGCTGTTCCCAGGCGCTGCTGCTAAGCAAGCAGATGCTGCCCCTTTTGATAAAAACTCTGCCGCTAACTTACAAAGCTGGCCCTCATGCCTGGCAGGTCCCTGGTCCTCTCAGCACCCAGGTCTGCACCTCTCCGGCCGCTCCCTGCCTGCCCCAACGCCCAGGCCGTTCTCCTGCTGAATGCACCCCACCGGCCCTTCCGGGGGCTCCTGCCACCTCTGCGGCCCCTCGCGGCAGCGTGGCCGTAGAACCCAGGGCGGGGCCCCAAACATCCTTGCTGTTGTTTCCTAAGGTTGTTTCCCGTTCCATTTGAGAAACAAATTTGATCTCTAGTTAGGTAAAGACTCAGTGCGTCCTTCTTGCTCAGTAGTCTTCTTCAGGTTGCGGTTTTCAGCTGGGAGCAGCTTCGCCTCGTCTTCCAGGTAGTTCGTCGGCTTCCCAAGGCCTGTCGGGCATCCGTGCGTGCCGGCCCCGCCCCAGCTCCCGCGTCACCCTCCGCTGTCACTGCCCTGCTTCTCTGAGGCTTAAGTTAACGCTGCTGTTTTTGGCAGCCCTGGTAACCCCCGTGTATTCTCCACATCGAATGACATGCAGGCGTGTCACCCCCGTGTTGAGTGACGGGGCCGGGACCAGATTCCCTGTCCGGCAGTGTGGCTCAGAGACCTAACCAATTGCCGGCCCGTGGTTCTCAGCCAGGTTTTCAGATGACTGTGTGAACTCTGCACCCGAACAGTCACGCAAGAGGCTGAAGAGTTCATGCCAAGTGCGTGCTGTCGTGTAAACCATGGTCTGGCTAGAGTCTCATTACACGTTACAGAATAACAGGGTGTGAACTTTCAGCCTGACGCACGCATTGCAGCCGTCCCGGGGCGGACGGGGGTTTTTCTTGGTGAAGGCGCAGCAGTGGCGGGGCACGGAAGTGGGGCGCAGTGTGGGCGCCGTCGCCTGAAGGGCAGGGCTCTGCTGGCTGAGTCTTCACGGCAGCGAGGGGCAAGTGATGAGCTGGGTCCTGTAGCCACGGCTGGCATCAGCAAACTCTAGACTTTTTTCCAGAGTCTCTCCACACATTTGGCATTTGTCGTGTTCCGGATGCTGGTGTTTCATTTCGGGCCTGCCCGACCGTGTGCGGCTGTGCAGGACTTCACCGCGTCCCATGCTCTGCGGGCACAGGCTGTCAGGCCAGACGCCGGGGTCAGACGAAGGGGCTACATGGTCCTGTGACCTCTTCCTGCTCCCTGGTCTCACCTGTAAGGTGGGCTCCTCCAGGTGTGTGGTGAGGATTGGATGAGTCAGTCCTGGTCCCCAGGTGGCAGCCCTCGTCACGTTGCCTGTGCTGGTGGCGGTCTGTCCGGCAGCCTTGTCTGGAGCAGCTGCCGGTGGCCAGGCCCTCACCCCCCGGCGTTTGTCCCCACTCTGTCCCCGGCTCAATGTCCACAGTCACTAGAGAGACGAGCACGTACACAGCGTGGACGCCTTCGCTGCTTCAGAAGTCAGCCTTGGAGCCCTTGCGACAGCGCCCCTTACTGTCCCCAGGCCTCGGACGGTCGCCCTGGGGCCGCAAGCCATCGGTGGGAACGCTCCTGCTCTCCCTGGCCTTTATCAGCCCTTCTGCCTCTCGGGTAAGAAGAGGAAAAAAGCACACGCAGTCACCATTCTTCGCCTGCTCATTGCGTGTCCGCCACACCCGGGAGGACAGGCGGGCGGGACCCCGTGAGCGGCCTCTGTCCAGACGGACCGGCGGGTGCAGCGGGGCCCTGTGCCTCTGCGCTCCCGCCACGGCGCCCCCCCCCCCGCCCTGCGCACTGCCCCCCCCCGCCCCGCGCACTGCCCTCCCCCCGATTCAGGTGATTTCCACAGGGACATGCGGTTGTGAACCCCGCCCGCTGACGGACTGAGCAGCCCAGCCCTCTCCCGGGGGCTCCGACTGAACGGCAAGCCTAGTCATCACCCTTCTGAGATTAAGGCTTGAAGACAAAGGGGACATTTTTGTCAGCTTTTGAAAAAAAAATCAAAGAGTTTTCGGAATTTTTTTTTTTGATTGCACACATATAAGAGCTAACTTCAATTTCTCTTATTTGTTGAACTGCTTGAAAACACTGTGCTTTCCGCCTGATTCTGGGCAGAAGTTAGTTCATGCTGGCACTTGCAAAACGTTTAAATCTAATTAAGGTGAGGACGCTGCAACAATGTGCCGCGCAAGTTCTTGCCCCGGTAACGATTCTTTTATCCCTTCGGCTCTGATTTCCTCTTTTCCGAGCCTTCATCTTTAGCGCTCACATCCCAGGAAAAATTACCAAACCACTGAGCTCTGCCCAGGTTTTATTTTAAAATGCCTGAGTGTGTATGTTTTTCTTTCGCTGTGGCCAGGGTCGCCCTTCTCTGAGAGGCAGCAGTGCCTGCTGGGGGGGGGCGGGGAGGGGGCGCGGGGGGGGCCGGAGGAGGCTGTGAGCTGCCAGGCGGGCTGCCCAGAGGGGCAGAGCGAGGTCACGTTGACCTTGGCAGGCAGCCGGCGGAGTTGAAGCGAGCCACATCAAAGGTACAGGAGGGCCAGGCGGAGCTGAGTGCATTTGCTCCGAGTAAAGTGGTTTTAACTCCTGGCATTGCTAGTCACCTAATTACAGAGTGTCTCACAATCCGAAGGAGTGCGGTGTGGTGCAGAGGTGCGTGGTGCCCACAGCTGTCCTGGGGGGATGGGCAGCGTGGCCCATCAGCAAGGCTCGCCGCTTCTGTGACCAGCCCAGCGGAGCCACGGGCAGCCCCTCCCTCCTCCGCAGAGGTGGTTTTACTGTAAAAAGAAAGTTGTGCTTTGGGCTTTAGCATCGCAGGGAAAGGCAGAGCAATGGGGATTTTCTCTCCGCAGCTGATCCTCCTCTCAGGTACGTCCTGAGATGCAGACCCCAGAACCAGGCGCGTCCCTGCCTTTCCGATGTTCTCTCCCCGGAAGGCCCTGATGGAGCCCAAACCTTCCCGGTCTGTCGGTCCGCCCAGGCCCCAGCCGCTCTGCCCGGCCTCTGAATCTCCCACTGGGGTTCCTCCTGCCGCTCCCCCCCCCCCACTGTGCTCTGTGTGGGCCGGACGCCCACAATTTGTCGTCTGGATGTTCGGTGCCGGACACTCCCCACCACCCACAGACTTGCCGTCCAGACCCCACAGCACGCGGTCTGCTGTATCCGCGTCCTCACGCAGGCAGCCCCCCTTTCTTCCCGCCCACCCACCGTCCAGCGTGCACTCGCTCCAGGTCGTACATACGTGGGCGTTTTTCGGAGCAGGTGGCAGACGGGAGCACCTTCACCCCGGACACTTCTACCCGTGTGGCATCTCCCGGAATTGAGTATCGCCTTCACACCAGAAACCCCCCGCCCCGTGTCCCCTTCCTGTCACTCGCCGTCTCTGCTCTCGAAGGCAGCCGCCGTTCCGGATTTGCGCGCCGTGTCGGCCGTTTTTGAACTGTGCGCAATGAAAAACAGCGGCACGTCCTCCCTGCGTGAGGCTCCCCGCGCTGGGCGCGCTGTTTGCGGCCCATCTGCATCCACGCCGGCATCGCCGAGTCCTGCGCCAGGGCACAGATGTACCCCTGCGTTCAGCCGAGTCCTGTGCCCGGCAGCCTGCGGGCTCCCAGCTTGGGAGGCGAAGTTCTTCCTGTCGGCTTGTTCTCCCCGGCTCGGGGTCACTGCCTCGGCGGGAACCGCTGGTCCGCAGGGCAGGTCGTGCCTAGTCTCCTAAGGGACTGCTCAACCGTTTCCCAAAGGAGGGTCAGTTCAGGGGGACACGAGATAGGTGCCCGCAGCCTGGTCGGCGATGCCGTGGTTCTTGCGGCTGTGCCGGCAGGTGCCACTCAGTGCCCGCCCCCCTCCCCCCCCGCCCACAGCTCTTGCCCACTTTCCCCTGTGACAGTGACCTCAGTCTCCACAGTGCCTGTTAGACTTTTGCGTCCGGTGGATGTCTTCTCTCGTGGAGATCTGCTTCACTCTTCTGTCCATTTTAACTTTTTTTCAACATTTTTTAATGGTGAGTTTAAGGGTTCCTTTATGTATTGTGGATACCACTGTTCTGAGAGATACTTTTAAAGAGTGGAAGTTTTTAATTCTGATAAAATACATCAGTTTTTGGTGGTTGTTCCTTTGTGTCCTAAGAAATCATTGCTTCCTTAAAAGTCACGAAGCTGTTCCGTATTTCCTAGATACTTCATCATTCCAGCTTTCACAGGTAGGTCTATGCCCATCTCAAGTTAATTTTCCTGCACAGTATGTGGTGAGGGTCAGGTCGGTTTTTCCGAGTCCGGGGTGTCCAGTTCCCCAGGTGTCCTTAGTGACGTGTCCTGCTTGCCCTCTGGTGTGACTCCGACTGTTCGTCTTTGGACTTGGAGCGATCGTGACCCGGCCTGATCCTTAACACACAGCAGGTGCTCGTGACATGTTAATTGAGTGACGTTAGAGACTCGGAGGATAATTGCAGACTCTGGCGATGTTCTCAGGCCTCGCGAGGTGTTGGAATTAGGCTTATGGGCTCCATCCCCTGAATTAAGTGCCGGAGTACAGAGCCCTGTTCAGCCCTGAGCTAGTGTCACCTGCCAGGAACAGAGGTTGGGGCAGCGGGGTTGGTGGGTTGGGTCTGTCTCTTCGGAGTGAGAAATGGAGGCAAACCCGGCTTTTATTAAACGTTAGTGTGTGGGAGACATGGCGCCTCCTTCCTGTCCACTGCGTCGTCCTGTTCTGTCCTGTAGCAAGCAGCCTGGTGCGCTGGGTGAGGACGTCCGAGGGCGGAGGTTTTCCGTGACTTCCACGTTGTGCAGAGTGGCTAAGTTGCAAAGCTAGGAGTTCTCCAGGAGAGGAGAGTTGGAGGAAAGCCAGTCACTTGACTCTGTAAGATTTCTGCCAAAAAATTAACACTTGGTTGCTTTTAAAGTGCGTAAAACTGAATAATACAGCCTGGTAAGTCATCAACATACTGCATTCTGAGTCAGCCCAGTCGAGGCTAACTTTGAAAATGCGGCCTTCTAACACCACCCAGGTGTACAGCGATAGCCGCAAGGTGAAACCCTCGGGAAACACGTTCGGCCTCAATCTCTCCGCTAAGTCTTGACTGGAGAGGCGTTGAAGCCGTGGCCACCTGCGGGCCCCACGCAGGGCTGTGGCTGCGGGCCGTGTCCTCGCGGTCAGGTCGGGTCGGGTCGGAGAGCCGGGTTCTGACTTCCGACGCCGGATGCTCCCCCAGGGTGCGGCGGAGCCTCCTCCGTCCCTCCTCGCCATCCGGGCGGAGGCCTTGGCTGACCTTGTCTTTGTCGGCAGGGATGCTGCGGAAGTGCCCCTCGGTGGACGACCTTGTGAGTGCCCTGGTCTCTGACCTGGACCCGGACTTCGAAACTTTCCTCTTGGACTCCGAGTGATGGAGATGCCCGCACCTCCGGATCACAGTCGAGTGGACGTTGACACCGCTGTAAATACTGCGGCGGCCAGACCACGCTTCTGACTGCAGCAGTCACCCCTGCGCCGACTTCTGAAGAACCTCAAACAGGTGGACCTTGGAATAAAGAGCCTGTTTTCATTAATCTGGCTGTCTGTCTGTGTGGCAGAGTTGTGGACACACGGAAACCCACTCCGTGAGCTGGTGAAAACTGACACACAGGGTTCTCAGGTGTGCGGTCTGGGCCTTCCCTAGTCCCTCCGCGCTCAACAGCCTGTCCAAGCTTTGAAAATGTGATGGGGTGGGGGGGCGGGGGGGGGGCTGTTACAACGACCAAGAAACCAGGTGTGGTTTCCAGAGCCCTTGTCACCGACATCACTGGTTTTTCCCTGGGTGTTTCGGCACACGCGGTAGACTCGGAGCAGACAGGACTGAAACACGTGCTTCTCCGGCTCAGGTCCCAGTGCAGGAAAGTAAGCGCAGGCCCAGCCAGCCAGCGGTGCGATGCGATGCACAGATGCGCAGAGAGAGGCGCAGCAGTCGCTCGGCAGGGAAGCAGTCGTTTCAGGGGTTTTCCCACCATCAAAGTCAAGAATTTAATTACAGACTTTGAAATGGCATCTGCTAGAAGCTCCTTCCTGCTTCTCGCTTGAATAACCAATGATCAAAAAGGCAAGATCAAAACCCCCCCAAACTAGGACGCATGCGCAGCCTTTTAGCAGAATCTGGAGGAATTTCTACCAGAAACACACGAGACCAGATGAGGACAGGCCAGTGACCGCCCTGCCCCCATGCCGGGTGCACCTGGATCCAGGGGACCGACCCTCCCTCTCCCCCAGCCCCATTCACACTGCGAAATCCAAAGTGGGCCCCAACCAGAAAGCAGAGCATCGGGCACCACCCCCCCACCCCGGGCACTGCTCTCCCATTGGCCCCTGCGCCCCTTTATCCCTCTTCCAGCTGCTCCCCAGGAATCGCTCAGTCTGAAAACCTGGAAACCACCTTGCAGACAGAGAGTCTTCAGGCAGGAATCAGAGCAGGGCTGCTGGTGCTGCCCCCCAGCACCCGGGGGCAGAGGGGAAGGCGTGGGGGAGGGCCAGGCTCGGGTGGCGCTCCCCACCCTGTTGGTTCCCAGTGTCCAGCTCAGGTGAGGAAGGCCCTCACCGGGCAGACACGTGCCACACAAATGCCCGCTCTCTTCTGAGAAGTGGGCTTGGAGAAGTTGATGGGACCCTGCCCATCGGTGGCAGGCGCCTCTGAAAAGGTGCTTTCACTGGCTCCCAGCAGTGCCGGTGAGGAGGGAGAACGGTCTCCACGGAGCCTGTGCACACTCGTCCTTCAGGAAAGGGAAGGGCAGGGCTGCTGGCAGGAGCAGAACTAAGAAAATCGTCTTGTGAAGGGGGTAAAACACAGTGTAGAAAACCTGCTACTATTCTTAGTGAGATTTAAGGAAATGCAGCATTTAGGGAGCTGAAAGCCAAGAAGAGCAAGCAGGAATAAAAAGACAATAATAGCGTAAGCTGAAAGAAGATTGGTGGGAGGGAAGGAAGGAAGGGGAGAGAGAAAGAGAGAGAGAGGAAGAAAGGCAAAGAAACTAAAACGCACGCAGTAGTTGAAAGCAGTTTCAAAGCCAGAAAGGGCAAACGTGAGGACTGTCTCAGCGGGCAGGTGGAGGGGGTGCGGGTGCTGGTGGGTGGGCAGGGGGACGCCTGCCTCGCCAGACGCGGAACTCCTGGGGATGGGAGGCCGGACAGGGAGCAGGGGCGGTGCTCTGAGCGATACCTGCTCTTCCGCGAACTTAAGAAAACTTTTTTGAGATGAGAGGAGAAAATGAGCGTGCAGTTTCAAAGGGAATCTTTGATGGTTGCCCGATAATGTGACCGCACTTAATACCGCTGAACTGGACACTTAAAAAATGGGTAAATGGATAAATCAGTAAATTTGTTATGTATATTTTACCACAATTTTCTCGAAAAGAGAGTGAGAGTCCTTCGTTCGACCAAAACAAACAAAGATGAGAAGAGACCCTTGCCTAGACACTGGCCTCTTCTTTTAAGAGTTTAAATGCAAACACAGTTAAAATTATAAGCCTGCATACCCCACACTGGGCTTCGCAGCCCACTCTCCAAGATGTTCCTCCATTTTCCGTGAACTTGGAAAGACATTGGGAAACACCAAGTCCTTGTTGGACGTTCAGTGCACACATCAGCAGCCCTACGCCCGCGAAACACGCACCCAGCGTCTCCCAAACATTCTAATCGCAGGACCCACCCCCTTTTTGGCGCACCTGTTGGTGACGTTCTTCAGGATGCTGGGGAACCTGTGCTGCAGGCGTTGGGCTAGGAAAGGACGGGCTCACGTGTGGAGGAGCCCGCATCCTGGGGCTCTCAGAACCATCAAGACAGCAGGGACGGATGGCACGTCGGTCGCCACGAAACGCCCAAGGGCAGTGAACACACGGCTTTGAGAGGTGGGGGCTGAGATGCCCAACGGCCCACGCAGGTGACGCGAGGGCTCCAGAAACGTCTCAGGCATGTGCCCTCTAAACACTGCCAAAGGGACGAGTCATGGAGGCAAAGCATCAAAAGCAAAGCAGATCTCTGAGGAGCTCCTAAGAATGCGGAGGGGACCACCGCCTCTTTTCAAACAGCAGCTGGATAACTCATAGCAGCAAACGATTGCCTTGCGAATGCTTCTCCTGACGGCGGGAAGAAACCCCTAAGCCCACAGCAGCTCCGCTGGGGAGCGTCCTCCGCTGCAGCCAGCAGCCAGCACCCACCACCAGCTCCCCGAACCCCGATTTAACGTCCGTAGGGCACGAGCACGAAAGCGATACTGTGCAGAAAGACCTCGGCGGCAACAGCATGTGGACGTGATCGTTTTAGTACTAACACCCCAGTCTCAGCCTGACTTGGCGAAAGTGACTGCAACGTTCGTTAGCAGCCACAGCGCTTGACGCTTAAAGGGCACTTTTACAGTTTGCAGAGAACGTCATGCAGTCATGTCATAGTACGCTCGTCACCTGTGAGACAGCACTGTCACCGGCGAGGCGGACAGGCTGGGCTGACGGTGCCCCCGAGCTGGTCCCCGGCACCGCACCAGCCAACAGCAGCTCCCTCGGCTTCTCCCCCACCGCCCGCTGCCCTGGCCACCTCCTGCCGGTCCTCAGGCAGCCGAGCTTGCTCTCTGCAGTCTCGGGGCTGCGCGTTTAGACACCGACATGGCGTGTAGAGCGTGTACGACCCACACGGGCCCTGGGGCCTTCTGTCCTGCTCCGCCTTTCTGCCTGAGGAAGCTGATGCCTGTGGACGGGCGGAAGACGAGGTCGGACGTAATGTAACGTTACATCAGACCAGGAGAGACGAGGGCTGAATGAGGGCGCTGTCGGGGTAGGAGGGTGGAGAGGAGCAAGCAGACACCCCGGAACATTCCCTGGCAGAACTTGGTGTCAGACTGTGTGAATGTGCCACCTGTGTGCTCACCTGAAGCGTGACTCAGACTGGACTTTAGAAAGGAAGCACACGAGGTCTGACCGGGAAAAGTCCAGCCGTGGTTAATAGAACGAGAACGGTTTCCACATCAACGTAACCTGGCAGCCAAGGAGAGTGGACTGGAATGCGCATGTGTGAACAATGACGACTTCACTGTACTAGTCAGTGGGGGCAGCAGACGCCATTGAGTGAGCATGTGCACTGTGTGGCCGTCATACTCAAAATAACTGAGCAAGTACAGCAACAAATCTGCATCAAATTTTGTGTTAAGCTTGAACATTCCTCCATGGAAACTATTCAGATGATTCAGAAGGCCGCAGCTGTGGGCAACTGGTGATTGGCAGCTTCATCACCACACCCCACTCATGCATCACGTCTCATGTGGAGTTTTTTTGTGAAACATCAAGTCACCCAGGTGACTCAGCCCCCCTACAGCCCAGATTTGGTGCCCTGTGACTTCGGCTTTTCCCAAAACTAAAATCACCTCTGAAAGGGAAGAGATTTCAGACCCTCAATGAGATTCAGGAAAATACAATGGGGCAGCTGATGGCGCCTGGGAGAACCGTGTGAGGTCCCCAGGTGCCCACTTTGAAGGGGACTGAGGTGTCACTGTCCTGTGTACAGTGTTGTATCTTGTATCTTCAGTAAATGTCTCTTTTCCGTAGTCCATGGCTGGATGCTTTCTGGACACACCTTGTATGATTAAGTGGCTTTAATTTGTGACAGGTGCTGCGGAGACCTCCACGCTAGCCAGGCCCTGCCCCTGTGCCCCCCACCCCTCCCGGCCCTGTCCTCCCTCGCAGCCTTCCTCCAGCAGGGCCCCCAACCCCCACCCCAGAGCACACCCTCTGGTTCCTGCCGCTCAGGGAGCCAGTGTCTCCACGGTGACTTGAAACTTCCCATCCGCTTTGTGTTCAGCCTCCTGTCCCCTGCTCTTCCCGCCGAGTTTGACCATAGGTGGCAGACCCCCCTTCGGCCCTCATGACCCGTGTTCGCTCTGTGCTCAGGTCCGTGTTTCTGACTCAGGCACAGGTGTGGCTTGGTCCTGCTGCACAGGGCCCCCGGGACTCAGAGGAAGAAGCAGAGCCCACTCAGCTCGTCCGGCAGGAAGGGTTACGCCTCTGCCCCCAACCTGGCGCTGAGCCCCCGTTGAACATTTGGTAAAACGCCCGACTGTTCGGCAGGACCACGGCCCGCAGCAGGCCTCCGCACCTGGCGCCTCCCCTCCCCCAGGCTTGCCTGTTCCCTGCGGCCGCTTCTGCCAGGGGCCGCCTTCCCTGTCTGGCATGGCCAGCCCATCAGGGCTCTGTAAGGCCAATGTCGTTTGCCTAAGACCAAAAGGAGGTTTCCGTCCTTTGATCTTGACTTATAGCATGTAATTAGATCTTTTTAAAAGCTCCAGCACTTTCTGCTTTATAATGTATTTATTTGTGAACATGTTTGCACCCTCTAATTCCCTGAGGTGAAAGGCCACATCTTGCCTGTTTTGGGGTGGGTCCCTTTTATCACGTCTTGCTCTTTGTAGAAGCCCAGGATTTAATTAATAGACAATGCACATTTTATGGAGTTCTTGTGCAATCTGCATGTCACTGTGCAAGTTCTTCTAGGCCCTGAGAGGGACGAGCCTGCAGAGCCAGAGCGGAGGAAAGGAATGTGGCCGTGAGGTCCGAGCCCGTCCTGTGCCCCCAGCACCACACAGGGCCTGACCTGCAGCCGTGACAGGCTGACAAACTGAACAGATGGGAAGTGGATCTTGTTGGCCAAGGGAGGGAGGGACCCAGTGGGGGATGGGGCTCGTGTTCAGCGCTGCCCAGGGTTGGGGAATGCTGGGCCACGCTCGCCCTGAGCCTGGGAACTAGCAATGGTGAGTGGAGAAAAAAACCAGACAGAAGAAGCTAAGGCGATGGAGGGAACGAGTAGAGATCATTCTCTCCAGAACCCTGACCAGACCGTGGGAAGAAGGGAGGGCATAGGGTGTGCATCCGACCTCATGGCCACCTGCCTCTGAGGAGCACAGAGCTGGGACCGGTGCAGGTGCAACAGCAGCCGCCGAGGCCGGCTCAGAGGTGTGCAAAATGGGTGAGATGGAGCAAAGCCCACTCCACGGCCGTCACAGACCTTCATGGTCACACACCCGAGTGCTGTGTTCCTGCTCACGCACCGCATCTCGAGGCAGACACGAGGACAGTTCATTGTACACGGCAACCTGTCTGGGCTGCCGCGCCCAGAGGCGCAGTCAGACATCGTGCTGGCTGTCTCAGTAAATAGCATTTTTGGGTGAAATCAGCGTGCAACTCAGTAGGTAAATGCTGAGGGGAGTGGATCGTCCCCCAGGACGTGGGCAGCCCTCGTCCGAGCCACCGAAGTCCCAAACAGAACAGAAGGCTGAGCCCCGGAGCATGTGATGGGGTGGGGGGGCCTGCTGCCGCCACTCCGCGGCCTCTGAACTTGCCGGCACCCGTAATCATGGGAGCTGGTTCCTTCAGATCAGCCAAAATCGACTCCCCACCCGGCTCCCTCCCCCCACACAGGTACGCCTGTTGGTTCGGTTTCTCTAGAAACCCCAGCTGAAACGGACTTGAACAGACCTCCTCCAAGGAGCAGACTCAGTGGCCGATGGCCGCAGTGGACGAACAGGGTGGACGGGCTGGGCTGAGCCTGCGGGACAGGAGACAGCCTGCCATCCACATTCCGAAGCTGTGGTGTGGGAAGAGGATCCCACTGCCTGTGGTCCCCGGAGGGCAAACCTTCACGGCCTAGAGGTTGCCCAGCTTTTGACTCCATGTAAAAAATTACAAACGTTTTACAACTGTTTTTAAAAGTTCATGGAATGTACCAGAAACCATGAAATTATACACCTAAATGGGCGAGTTTTACGGTGTGGGAATTACATCTCAATAAAGCTGTTCTTAAAAATACGTCTATGCATTCACCCCTTTGTCTCCGTTTATTCGGTGAATAGGGTCTGGTGTGAGGCGCTCGGCTAGCTGCATCTTGGTCAAGGCTTCGCTGCGGTTTACACGCTCGTGCCCAACGATCTTCGGCCCCAACAGTTTCCTCCCTGACCCTTCCCCAGCTCACGTGGGGGGCAGGCTTCAAAGGATGATGTATCATTTGCAGTGCAACTGTTTCTGTCTGCTGAGCGCTGAAACATTTCCATTGTGTGTGAAATTACAGCTTCCGGAGAGTATCCAGCGTGTAATAAAGGTCGTGCTTCTCACTCCCCTCCCTGTTCCTTCCAGTGGCTGCCCTGCCCCTGTTGGCCTAGAGTTACCGCCTCAGACATAGTTTCAATAGTCAGGTAGAGAACGTTAAAATGGAGATTGATTTTTCTCTTGTATGCAAAATAACCCTGCCGACGTATCCTCTTCCTGCCTGACTCTTAATAACGTGAACCTCATACGTGTGCACGCCCTTGGTTGCAGATCAGAGTGCGGACTTGAACTAGCTCCAGTAAAATGGTGACTTTCTTACAGGGACACTAGAGCGTCTCATGGCCACGCAGGAATGTCAAGAGTGGGGAGGATGCTTTTGGCTGGAAATAAGATAAATCTGAAATCAAACAGTGTCGAACCGCAAGGAAGAGACTGTTAGGTCACATGGTCCTGGCTGACCACCGAACAGCAGGGAGGGGCTTTGAGGGAGACCCACGGGGCACCCACATTTATGTGCAGAATTCTGTGCGTGTGTGCACTTCCCCGAGGGAGCTGGCAGCCGGCCTGCGACCTCCAAACGGCTGAAAGCCCCAGCAGCTGCCGTCATCTCAGGCCTGCATCTGCCCTGAGCGGCTACGGAAGGAAAGGATGGGGCCCGTCTGGGACTGCGGCTGGACGCTTCTCAGGACCAGTGTCTCTCAGACAGAGCCTTGTGGTTGTCACAGGTCCACCAAGGACCTCAGGTGCCACCGTGGGAGAGGGTGACAGCCACGGGGAACAGAATTTACGCACTGGGCTTCCACCCAAGGTCACTGAAGGGGTGCTGCCCACCACGTTGGGAAAAGGGAGTGGGGAAATGGATGGAGCCCCTCCTCCAGGTACGTCGGTCGCAGGGCAGTTTGTTTGGCGAGACTTTGAAGAGTCCGTTTCACAGGTGTTTATGGTGACTCAGCAGTTCCGAAGTCTGGGGCAAGAGAGCTCCCGGTGCAGAAGCTGCTGCCTGCTGCCCTGGGGGCAAGGGGACGGGGAGGAAAGAGCCCTCTGGGGTGTGCTCCGGGCTCTGCAGAGCTGCACCCCAGCCTTTCCAGGAACCAGGCCTCAGGAAGCCTTCAGTGACCCTAAAGTTCCGCGGGGCCCTGCCCCATGCCAGCCAGCCCAGGGCGCCCGGTGGGCCAGGCGAGGAGAGGAGCAGGAACGAGAAGTCCCACAAGCCCGCGGGTGTTGGCTGCCCCGGGCACGTGGGTCCCCTAGGAAGTGCTGTGTTGGCTGCCGTTGGCTGTGTCTTCTCATCCTGTCACTGGCGGGTCACATCACCCTGAAAAGACCAACCGGCACCTCCCTCAAGGGAGTGAGGACCCCCGATGCCTCAAACAGAGAAGACCCATGCCCAGAAAAGGGACCCTAAGGAGACCGGCAGTGAGCAGCCGGCGCACGGCGCTGTAACCCACGGGACCGCCCGGCCTCCAGGCGCCACTGCACTTCCTCCCGGGCCCACGGCAGAGCCTGCGTCAAGGCTCCCAGCTCCCCCTGGACAGGGCACCCAAGGGGCTGCGTCCCCTGCCGGGCGCTGCGCTGCCTGAGGTTTCCGTTGCCCAACATCAGGGGCGCCCTTGGAGGCTCGCTCACAGGCCCCGTGGCACGGAGGGGCCCTGGGCCTAGGGTGTCACTGGTCCCACCCGGTCCCTCACACTGCCAGCGGTGGGAGCACAGCCCACGCACACCTTTCCCGCACCTCCTCCAGCTGCTCCCTAGAGAGACGGCTTCCGTGGCCGACCGCAGGCCCACCGGCCCACGCCTGGCGGCCGCCTCGCCCCTCCTCACTGCAGCGCGGTCCCTGGCGTGCGTCACTTGTCTGCACAGTCGAAGTCGCATGAACGACAAGAACACATGGATGGCTGGAGGACACTGGTGAGTTCTGTTCCCTCCTGTCTCAACCATCGCAGTAAAATGTGCCTAACATACAAGTTACCGTTTCAACTGTTTTTAAGGGCCCGGTTGTGCGGTTACCACGCCCACCCAAAGCCAGGGCTTTGCGTCCTCCCCACCCCCTCCCTCGTCACCAAACACTGACCTTCGTTCCCCTCCCCCAGCCCGCAGCCTCCATTCCACCCTGTGTCCCCGTGAAGTCGCCTGTTTTAGGGGCCGTGTGAGAGTTTGTTCTTTCAAATTGTCAGTGTTTGTTCTTCTGTGTCTTTAGCTGATGTTGGCAGCTGCCTGGCTTTTTCACTGAAGGGGAAGGCAAGAAAAGGAACGGGTAGCTAGGTGACATTTTTTTCAGGACTCTGCCTCTGTTTTTCTCTATTTTCTAATGATTTATAATGCTGCAGGGAAAAGGTTACTAAATTATTAATTACGACAAACTTGAGCTCTGGCCGGTGTGGCTCAGTTGGCTGGAGCGTTGCCCCATAAACTCAAAGGCTGTAGGTTCAATTCCCGGTCAGGGCAGGTGCCCGGGTTACAGGTTCAGTTCTCCACCAGGGTGCAGGCAAGAGGCAACTGATCGATGTTTCTCTTTCTCCGTCCCGCGTCCTCTCTCCAAAATCAGTAAGCATGTCCTCAGGAGAGGACTAAAAAGACACTTTTTATGGTCTCACTCTCACGTCACCTGCCTCTTAAGTAAAAACTTTGCCTTGTGACTGATAATCACTAAACTCTCTCATGTGTTCATTGTAAGTGAAACCGTTTGCGAGCCAGCCCCTTCGGAAATCTCCCGCTGAGGAGACGCTCGTCCCCTCTCTCGTGCTGGGACAAACTCACGTGGGGACAACACTCCGGGGGGTGCCGAACCAGCGCGAGCTGTCAGGGTGCAACCGCAGTCCCGGAGGAAGATGAGGAAGATGGACCTTCCTCCAGGGCCACGAGCTGGAAGAACGTGGAGGGGTGGGGAGGGGAGCACAGGGTGGGGGCGCAGACCCTTGGAGCAGGGGGACACCTTCCCTTCCCCTGGCGATGGCGGGAGGGTCCCGGAGGACGTCACAACGTAGCGGTGGGCCAGGCGATGGGGAGGTTCGGTGTCGAGTGCGGGACTGAGTTGCTTTGAAAGCTGAGGGCAGCGATGAGGCAGACGGCCTAAGACTAGCGCGCCGTCCTGGGCTGCAGAGGAGCCCGGACCGGCCAGGAGCTCCGGCCGCGGGGCTGACAGGCCTCACGGCCAGACCTTGGCAGGAACTGGATGATGGGGAGGGCGGGTGACAGGGACCAATGGGGACAGGCAGAGGCAGCCGGGGGTGGGTGGGCTCCTGAGCGCGGCAAAACCCCAGAGACCGATGGCTCCATGAAGGCCCCCACACCGACGGATTGGACCCGAAGCTTTCCGACAAGTGTCACAGGCTGGCCCAGCTCTGAGTGTGGCGGGACCGCTTCAGGCCATGGTGGCTTTGCGGAACGTCCTTCGGCACGGTGCTGAGCCCCAGTACGGCGTGGCTTTCCCTCCTTCCTCTCTAATTTTGTTACCCATGGCCGTTTTATCACTTTTTAATTTACTTTAGTTTCTAAGTAACTCTTCCGAAGGAAAAAATAAAAACCCTGCTGGTTTGTGCAGGAGGAAGGAGTGGGTTTTCGAAATTGAAGGTCTGTGAATGGCATGGCCCCGGGCCGTTCGCAGCCAAGCGTGACCACGGCCCCTGGACCTTCTGGGAGAGGACGAGGCCGGGGAGGGAGGCCTGGCCCTGCAGTCTCTTCCTGCCTTCGTTGGAGACTATGCCCTCGCAGCCAGGTTTTGGAACCTCTTGGATCGTCTGACATATTTGCGGTCACGTGGTCAGCTCCCCAGACAGTGTGCAGCTGCCTGGCACCCAGCTGCGTGGAGACAGAGACCTCAGGAGGGCGTCCTCTCCGACCGCGAGCGGTCAGGTGTGCCCTGCGGTCAGGCCACGGGTTCTAAACGCGGCTCTCGTCCAGGATGATGGTAACCCCCCGGAGGGTGTGAGCAGGTCTCCAGGAGCCCGGAGGGAGTTGGAATGGTTATGGAATCATCCTGGTTGTTAGAGAGGAAGGTCTGTGCGTCGGACGGCGACCCCCAGCGTGTTCATGGACCCTGAGTCTCTGTGACAATGGTGGTGGGGAGCGCGTGCACAGGAGTGAAGCATGCCCATCTTCCCCTCCACGGGCTGATGCAGCCCTGACTTGGTGGGGTTGTGTGTGTGTGTGTGCGTGTGTGTGTGTGTGTGTGTGTGTGTGTGTGTATGCGCACACGTGCTCTTTCCTGGTGTCTCAGAGGCAGGTGTGTAAAATTACACGACTAATAAGCACCGAAGCTGGGACTTGGACCCAGTCTGTCCGGCTTTAGAATCCATGCTCTTAACCTCCACAGCACGCAGCCTCCAAAGGGGGTGCCCTCCCGCCAAGTGGGGAGCCTGGGTCCCCGCAGACCAGCCCGGGTCACCAGTCACGCACAGCTCTTCCCAAATCCATGTTCGCCGGCATCACCTGGCGCGGCCGCAGGGAGGGTGTGTTTGCACCTGGAAACCAGCAACCAGGGCCCCAGGGCTCCACGCTGAGGAGCCGGCTGCGGACCCCCATCCGCACGCAGCGGCCCCTCCCAGCATCAGCACTCCGTCCACACTGGGCTCCCTCCAACCGGGACAGACACCGCCAGTGACCAAACCCCACAGGACCCCGAGGACTCCGGCTTCACCCCAACACCTGCCTCCATTACGTCACCACGGGCCTAACACCTGCCAGGGCTTCGCGACCAGAAGTTCACGGCCTTGTAGGTCTTTCGACAACAGCCCAGTGGCAGCGACGTGGACTTCTGTGCCCGGAAGACCTGGTTTCAATTCTGGCTCAGCCCCGTGAGGTTGGTGGCCTTAGTGGTACTGGTCCAGGTCCCCGCCTCCTTCATCCACAAAGTGGGGTGCAGCCATTCACAGCCACTCTGCAGCCCGTGGTGGGGACCCGGCGTGAGGGAAGAAGCGGACTGTCCACACGCCGTCACCTCTCCTGCGTCCCTGGGTGGTTTCCTTCCTGGCAGCCATTGGCACCAAACACCACGTAGCCTGTCTGTGTATTTCACGGCTGGAGAACACCTCCCTCGCTACTCACGCAAGCCGCTTGGTGGCAAAGCGCCGTTTTATCTATTGCCGCATCTCTGGCACGTAGAATAGCCTCCCTCGGGCATCGTGGGCCTCAGCAGAAAGCTGCTGACGAAGGGCCGGTTGTCCTGAAGTTCCCCACACAGAGCTGGGTACACGGTGACCGAGATCGCATGGGCTAGGGATGGATGGGGCCCCTGGCCAGGGGACAGTGGGCCAGTGTGCTGGCCGGGCTGGACGTGAGCTGCCCCTTCCAGCCCAGGATGCACTGCTCATCCAGGCCAGCAGGGTCGGGGAGCGGAGCCGGAGTGGCCTCGTCAAACCTTCACGGTAGACGTGTGATCTGCAGACTCGCGGTTCCAAGGAGCGCAGACCCAACCACTTCTTTCAAGTGGTCTCTGGCGCGGCCCTCCGCCTGCCACTGGCTGGCGGCGGGGACCTGTGGGCAGAGCGACCGCTGCCCTGGAGACCGAGTGTCGGGTTTCCTGAGCTTTGAGCACTTTTTGAAACCTCTTCCCATCTCAACGGCTGCTGTGCAACAGAAGCAGAGGAGTCCCTTCCCTGTCGTTACCTAACCTCGAAGGTGTGGGGACATACGGCTTATTACCCGGCAAGTGCCCACCCAAGAATGGGCGTCCAGACACCCCTGCCCTCTGCAGTCACTTCTCCAACCACTTCAGGAGGCCTCAGGGATTTCCCAGCATCCCCGGGGAATGAGGCAGTGGTTGTTCCGAAGCCTGTGTGGCAGGGTGTCGTGGAGAGGCCTGAGGGAGGTCACGTTCACCTGCAGGAGGTCGAGCAGGCATTTATCTGCCCGGGGCCTGCCGCTTGCTTATTCTCCACCTGGAGACCAAGCAGGATCGGAGAGAAAGCTGGCCCGGGCCCGGGGTGGGGACACATCATCCCCAGGCCTCGATAACATCCATTCTGTCCCTCCTCCTGTGTTCAGACAGTGTGGTCATCTTAACTATCATCACCCCCCAGTGCCAACAAGGGCTTGTGGTGTGGCTCCCACGAGATGGAAGGCCAAGCGGGTGGCGTGGTCATCAGGAGATGGACTGAGCTGCCCGGGTTGGTGCCGGGAGCATTGGTTTGCAGGGACAGACTCGGTGGGGACGTGGGCAGGGGCTGGTGGGGTGCGGAGGCCTGGTTCCCCAGAATCCGCCATGTCCCCCTGCTCCCATTGTCAGTGCTTGGGTGACGGGGGAGGGACCCCCTCCTGTGCTGCAGGGACCGGCGATGACAGGGACCTAGGTGTGCTTTGGCCCAGGTGGCTGTGACAGCGTGGTCGTGGCCTCAGCCACTGCAATCCCATGCTCTTGACCAGCCTGGGCAGCGACCCAAGAGGGAGGCCTCCACCCGAAACACAGCAGCCAAGTACAGGGCGGCAGGAGGACCTTCGGTGCTGGGCTTCGAGCCCTTTGGAAAGCAGGTTGACGCAGGCGCCCACGACCCGGCCAGGGCCTCCCCTTTGCAGGCCTCCCCCCAAATCTTAGCCGGCTGCTCATGCAGAGGAGATGAGGGCCTCCCGTGCTGGAGCACAGAGGGCCGGCCCGGAGCCAGCCAGGGCAGAGCAACACGGGAACAAGGGGCCAGCTGGGGCCTGTCCCCACGCGCTCTCCAGCTCCTTCCTGCAGAAGTCAGGGGCAAGGCCACGCACAGCCGGGTGCTGAGGCCCAGAGCTCCCAGGGGCTTGACCGTCGGGCCCTGACCCCTCCTCACGTGCAGAAATGTAGCTTCCGGAAGGCGTGTATGTATTTGAGAAGCATGGGTGAGCGTGTTATAAGTTGATTGAAAAGTCAGTGTCCTCTCCCTCGTCTGAGAGACGTATCACGATTCCGCCCGGGCGTCCAGCTCAGGTCCCCCGACCCAAGCTCCCTCCCGCCCTCTTTCCCGGCCGCAAGCCTGGCCGGACACTGGAGCCTCTCATCCGGTGGAGGACTTCACAAGCATTGAAATGCGAACTATTTTTGCTTTGGTTACTAATTTTACCGTTTTCAGTAACCCTTTTTTTTTTTCTTTGTAGAACTCATTTTTCTCCTTACGCTGCCCTAGCATTATCTATTTTTTGAGCCAAATAATTAAACTCTGACATTTGTTTTCTGTTTGTTCTTTTGGCCACAAGTAAATATGTGTTTAAGCAACAGCTCTCGAATTATGCAACATAAAAATACCAGAGCGTTTTAATTTTAGTTTTGTAGGCCACGTAATTGGAAAGCAATTTCAAAATGCCATTTTAAAGGTCGTATATTTTTAAATCTATAAAATAAGAAGTAGAAAGCTACGCCTCCTCCGACTCCCCAGGACCCCCCGGGGCCTGAGCCTGTGGGCAGCACCCCTCCCCGCCGGTCCCTCCAGCCGCTCTGCCGTCCACCATCCCTGGGTTCCTCCAAGTCCTCCGAGTACAAGACGCGAAAGACCTTTGCTCGTCTTTAACGAGCACCTTCTTCATGTCACACTGAGTTCCAAGGGCTCAATGTACACATTAAGGGCTTTGCCCTGGGACATGCTCAGCGGGAAGGGCACTAGGGTTCCTCCCACCTTTCCAGATGACCGCCACGGTCACCCCATCGAAGGCTGAAGCTCCCGAGGCCCCGGCTGCCTGTTCCCGCCTTCCATCACCAAGGCGCTGCCTTTGGGGAGTGGCAGCCCGATCAAGGTTACTCCTCACCGGATCTTTCTCTGGTGAGCTGTGTTTTCTGCCCAGGTTTTCACAAAAAGCCAACAGAAGGGCAGGAAGCAGTGGCAGGGATGGGGGCCAAGGCTTGCATCCTCAGAGCCACCTGAGAGGTGGGTCCTTTTTCGTTCAATCCTCATCAGAGGATGTATTCATTAGTTTGAGAGAGAGGAAGGAGAGGGGAGAGTGAAGCGTCAGTGTAAGAGAAACATCGATCGGTTGCCTCCCGTACGCACCTCAACCTGGACTGAACCCGAAACCTTTTGGTGTACGGGCGGGCACTCCAACTGAGCTGCCACCGGCCAGGGCAGACCCCATTTTTAATCCTTATTTTATGGCAGAGGAAACTGAGGCACAGGGAGAAGGGAAGTCGCTTGCCCAAGGTCACACAGCTTCAAATCCAGACCACGTGGCTCCAGAATCCACGATTTTCATCACCACGGGTCACGTCACGCCTTTGCAGAGCGTCCCCCTTTGCCTCCCCGCTGCCCCTGCCCGGCCAGCCCCCGTTCCTCTGCAGGAGCCCAGGGGCCCGCAGGTCACACCCTCTGTGGCGTCATCCCTGTTGGCTCCAGAGGCCCCGCGCGCCCTGACTCAGGTCTCCTTTCCCACCTTGGTTCTCGCTGACCCCCTACCTCCATTTCGAGGGGCCCTGTCCCGCTCCCCACGGTGGGTCACGCCCCTCAGTTCTGCGCTGTGAGTGTGGAGCGCTGTGGTGGGCCTACAGGCTCCATCCCTGTCTGCACGCGGTTGAGGGACTGGTGTGTCTGACACAGCCAAGGAGGCTTGCTTGGGCTGGAGCTAGGGAACAGGCCCTGGGGATGCTCGCTGCCTCCTGTCTGCAGCCAGATGCCCTTGGGGGCTGCTGAGGGCCACTGGCTCCCTGCCCAAGCCCTCCAGGCCCCACAGGCTTGGCCCCCCACATGCCTCCCCACTCCTGTTCCTGCTGCCCCAGGGCCTTGCCCCCCATCCCTGCCACTGTTGCCTCCTCTGTCCGCCACTGCTTCCCGCCCTTCTGTTGGCTTTTTGTGAAAACATGGGCAGAAAACACAGCTCACCAGAGAAAGATCCGGTGAGGAGTGACTTTGATCGGGCTGCCACTCACAAAAGGCAGCGCCTTGGTGATCGAAGGCGGGAACAGGCAGCCAAGGCCTCGGGAGCTTCAGCCTTCGATGGGGTGACCGTGGCGGTCATCTGGAAAGGTGGGAGGAACCCCAGTGCCCTTCCCGCTGAGCACGTCCCAGGCCCTGAGGGCTCCACTGCCCCGGCTGCAGGGCGGACCCGACCTCATCACGGCTGCGATGCCACCTGGCCTCTCCGTATCTCAAAGGGCCATTCCAGCCGGGGGTCCCTGGGGTCGTCTGCTGCGGCCACACTGTGAGCTGACTTACCGGGTCCCGCTGCCAGCCTCCCTCAGCAGCCTCTCCTTTGCCCTGGGGCGGGGCCTTCTCCCGTGTAGCCCCCGCTCACACATGCTTTGCTGGTTTTCTCCAAAACCAGTGCCTCCCACCCCGTTCCCCAGCTGGTGCCTTCCCTCCCAGCCCCTCCCTGCCTTCTGAGCCCCCTGCCATCCCAGGGCCCGGGATGCGGTCTCAGTGTGCGCGGGGGGAAATCGCTCTCGTCCCCGTCGGTGACTCGATCCCTCAACTATGTGCTCCAGCACGGCTTGCGTGTCGTGTGGTCGCCTCGGCCGTCTCGCGTTTCAGGCTCACATGTAATTTGCCGGCCTTTTTTTCACTCCCCTGAGGTCTCGTTCAGTGTTGGTATTTTCCAGAGGCTCTAGCTCCCTGCCGTTAATAACCGTGTTTGGGATTCTCGTCCTCCCTGCATTTTTTCCGAGTTGGGCCTCCTTTCAGTTGCCGCCCTCGGGACGGCCTCTGTTGACTTCTGTCCCCTCTCCCGCCTTGAGTGGGGGCTTACTCAGCTGCGGAGCGCGGGGCGGCCGCCCACCCCGGTGCCGCCAGCCAGCGCCCCTCACAGAAGCTGCCTGAAAGACTCAGAGACAGGACCTCTGATGAAAACATAAGAAAACTGGGCCCTGGCTGGTGCGGCTCAGTGGACTGAGCACAGGCTGCAAACCAAAGGGTCACCAGTTCGATTCCCAGTCAGGGCACATGCCTAGGTTGCAGGCCAGGTCCCCAGTGGGGGCCATGTGAGAGGCAACCACACATGGATGTTTCTCTCTCTTTCTCCCTCCCTTCCCCTCTCTCTAAAAATAAATAAAAAATATTTTTTAAAAAAGTAAAAGAAAACATAAGCTAACTGAGGCTGCTTATCTGGGAAGTGGGTGCAGGGACCTGCTGAGTTCTTTTTGTGGGTGAGGGGTTATTACATCAAGGACAGATGAGCTGCGTTTGCCATTTCTTTTACGTGATGTGAATGGGTCCACGCCGGAAAAAGGGATGCATTTAGGTTTAAGCTCAAGCTCCTCTGTAGTTAATCCTACGGCCTGGCATGGGGGATGCAGAGAGGTTTGCTGGGGGTGGGGGAGGGAGGGACAGTGTCTTCCTGCTCCTGAAAAGTGACGTGCGGGTTGTCCTGTGGTGCAGGAGGCTCGAGTCCAACCCTCGTAAAACGAGATCCCGAATACAGCTTAGGCTCTATCAGCTTCCTCTGGCTTTGGTCCCGGCCCTTTGGACGGCCTGCTCAATAATCTTCTTTCCTCCTGGCTTGCATTAACCACTTATCTCAGTATCTTTAGAGTTATATCAGGTTAGGAGCATGCCATAAATTGCAAAAGAGTGGTTTACGACGGATATTTTAAAAAATATTTTGTATTGATTTCAGAGAGAGAAAGAAAGGGGAAGAGAAGGAGAGCCATCGGGCTGTTGCTCCACTCCCTGCTTGCTTCTTTCTAGTCTGTGCCCCAACTGGGGATCGAACCGGTGGCCCTGGCTCACTGGGATGACGCTCCAACCAACTGAGCCACCTGGCCAGGGCCCCGTAGACGTTCCTGATCCTGGAACTTATTTGATCTCCATGCACCTCATCTCAGACTTTGAGGGCGGTTTGCACCTGCTCATCTCCCGCCAGCGATGGACTACGCCGGCAGAGACCAGCCTCTCAGGAGTCGGTCGCCCTGGGGGAGGGTCTCCGCTGGGCGAGGACTCAGACAGGGACCCCTTCGCTGCTGACCGTCCTTCCTGCCCGAAGCTGCCTGCTCCCCCGGTGGGGCGTGGCAGACAGGTGTTCGAAACAGGTTAAGCGGTTAAACGACCGACTTTGTCGGTGGTTTATGGGGATGATGACGTGATGACCGAAACCATCACGTGTCACTGCTTTCCCGCTGGGGCCTCACTCTTCCCACACTGATCTGCGTCTATTCTGGACTTCATTGCACTCAAGGCCCTTTCCGGCCCTTGGATTCACTCCGCAGGTCTAAGCTGGTGAGGTGGCATTCCTCCCCTGACCCCCGACCCCACCCCCACCCAGGTGGAGGCGCACAGATTGGGTGAGTTTCCTCTCGGTGAAGTGGAGGGTTCAAGATCCGGCCCTATCCCTCATGTGCTACTTTTTCAGCCCTTTTACGTTGGAGAAAGAAGCAAACGGAGGTCACTTTGGGGCACAGAAAGGTCCGACGGAGCAGTGAGGTCCTAGTGTGCCCTTGAACCCTTGATCCAAGTTGGTGCTTCCCCAACTCCCACACCTTCCTTCCACCACTGCTGCCCGCCCCCCAACCCTGGCCATCAGGCCCCTGTGGTTCTAAAGTGCAGCAAGTGGAGAATGAGCCCAGTCTTGTCTCAACACTGCGGTTATTGGAAACCCACCATCGGAGAAAGCGGACTTGGCCGTTAGGCGTTCTCAAGCCAACCTGGACCTCAGACCTCGGAGCTTTACAAATGCCGTCCGGTTCTCAGTCTCTGGAGGATCCACTCGGCAGGCCACTTCCTGAGGCCACGTCCCAGCCACGGGGCCCCAGGAAAATCCAAGGGGCAAGACATAAAGATCTTTGGAGCATCCGTCCCCGAAAGCCAGGGCACGAGGAAGGGAGCGCCTCGCAGGAGGGAAACAGGACTGCGGACCGAGCCGGCCTTGTCTCAGGCCCCGGGCCCCAGGCCCCCACCTGAGCGTTGGCTGCTCTGCCCGGTCCTCGCCTTTGGAGGGGGGTGTCGGACATTTCGAGGAAGACTCTCCAAAATACCGGGGCTCTCTGAGGCGCGGGGCCGGCGCCGGGCGTGGCTCACCCAGGTCTGAGGGTGGTATTACATACAGGCAGCACTTGGTCTCTGAAAACGGTCAGCACTCTCTGAACGCTTTCTCCCAGGACCCTCGGCCTGAGCTGTGAGGGTGCCAGAGGCCCCACGGAGGTGGGCGGAGCATCGTCCGCCGCTTTGATGTGAGCAGGTGGTACAGCCAAGTCCCGAACATGATACGTCCCAGCCCTCGGGTCCAGCCCTGTCCTCCTCCCACCTTGAAATCAGGATGGGGCCCAGTGACCTCAGTGACAGAGAACAATCTCAGGCTCCCTGTTTTCAAACTGGGGACTGAGTGTCCCCCTGTCCCCCAGGCCGGGTGGCCAATGTCCTCAATTTCTAGGCTAATTCCACTCGGAAGGACTAGAGGTGCTGGAGTTGGCCACTGTGTCACCCATTTGTTTAAAGGTGAGTACATGCCCTCGGGGCCAGTTCAAAGCCGGGGGCAGAGCCCACTAGGCACTTGTCGATTGGGACTTGGCCGCTCCCTGAGCCCCAGCCACCGCCTGTCCTCACGGCTCTCAGGACAAGCCCGGCCTTCGAGGTGCCGTGCGGGCTTTTCCCGCCCCACCCACCCCCAGTGGGGCAGGAGCCAGCGCCCCGCTCAGGGCCCACCTGAGCATCAGCCCCGAGAGCTGTGCTTCCTGACCTCCCCTGAGGACAGCCCTCGGCCCTGGGTCCAAGGAGAAGTTGGCCTGTGACTTCACAGTCAAGACCTGTTGTATAGAACCTTTACAGGCTTGTTTCTGTCCGACTTCTGCCTCACCCGGGCCTTGCTTTTGAGACTGAGGACATACCTTGTCCGGCCATGTAAACAGATGATCACTCCCGGACAAAGAAGGACGGCCTCTTAAGAGTCTCCTGGGGGGAATCAGACTTGTATTGAGAGCATCAAGGGAAACCGCCCCCATCTGATGCACGGGTGGTGAGGCGTGGACCTCTCCATGGGCAGCCCGCCCCCCTCGGGGGTTCCCCAGGCGCTGCCAGCTGCGTTCCGTAGATCTCCCGTTTACCGTAAATAGTCGGGCGAGGAGAGAAACCCCCCTGCGCAAGGTCCTGCCGGCCAGCTCCAACCCCAAACAGCAGAGGTAGGGCGCAGCCGTTTCTGTCTTCAGCAGGGACCCTTAATTCCATTAGAAGTGAAGATAAAAAGAAAGGAGGCTCTGTCTTTGTACAATACACTCATTGAAACCTGCTTCAGGAGACCACCCATGGGGCCGGCCAGAGAAAGGAGATCTGCCGGTTAACTTAAAATTCGAGTCTTTTGGAGGGGCTCATGGGAGAGCAGCTGTAAATCACACTAATTCTGATGCCGTGGGTGGTTTGGGAAAGGACCCGACCTGGCCTGCTTAGTCTCCTCGAGAAACCCAGTGACCTTCAGAGGGCGGGAACTCGACGCAGGCAGCGTCACGGCGAACTGTTGGCGCGACTCGGTGTGATTGTATCTTACAACCACACACCAGGTCTCACTGAAACGTCTCATGTTGCGGATGACCAAATGATACATTTAAGCTGTGTTTATATACTTGTATTTGTATACCGTCTATATCTTCTCGAGTTAAAACGGGACAAATTCAGGATGACGAGTAGCCAATAGCAAAGAGATCTTAATGATAGTGGCAATAATGAACACAGGCCATTTGTGTGGCTACTATGGAGCACTTACGACCTCCGGTGAGAACTCACAAACCTGGAATTAACTTTTCTCAGAGCTGCGGGCACTCATGGGTGCCCGGCCCATCTGCATGGGCTGCTGTGTCTGTGTGGGGGTGGGGGTGGGGGTGGGGTGTGCGGAAGGGGAAGGAAGCCACTGTCCCTCCCCGAGGACACCAGTGCCCTGCAATGCCACAGGCTCACCAGTGGAGAGAATATAGTGTCACTTTCCAATAACCCATTTTTCCCAAGAAATTTAAACTCCCCTCTCAAAATCTAATAACAGTTTGTATTAGGGTCCCCGGGGGAAGGCAGGGAAGGCAGAATAAAGGGCTTGAGAAAGAAGGAGGGTGAGAAGCTTGGAAGGGAAAAGAAAACTTTTACAGGGGCCGGTGCTGCTCTGTGGGAGTCTCTTTCTTCCTTCTTCCCGCCCCTCCCCCTGCAGGAGTACACCCTACAGCCCCCCACAAAGAATGAATCTAAAGCTTCTTCAGTTCCTTCCCTCTTTGCGTCTTAAAATGAAGGGGGAGAAAAGAGATAATAAAATCTTGATACCAAAGCTTCTCAAATAACTCGAAGCATTTTCAGTAGCTCCATGTGTCTGGGAAATATCACCAGGCCAGTCCTTGTCGCAGGGATTTCAATCTCCCCCGTAAAGTTTGCGGGGTCCGACAGGGTTTATGCCGGAAAGACCGGAACGGAGCGAGGCCCTCCCGAGACAGCGAGTGGGCATGAGTTCACACCGTCTGTCACTTTCTCACTGGACGTGCAAATAGGAATCCCAGGTAACAATTTTATTGACAAATTTTTTAAAAAGGCATTACAAAACTATTCATATAAGAAAATTCCAGTATGCAAAGCAATAATAATGAAAACTAAATTGAGTCAAGCTGACCACCTTAAAGCAATAACCATTTCTTTTTTCTTTTTTTCTGTTTTTTTTTTTTTACTAGCTTAACCTAGGTAACAGCAACATTAACACTTTCTCTAGCATAGAAACATTTATGTTTGAAAAATATATTCTATATTCACACAATTAGAAAACCCTGCCTCGACGTGGTTGCTTTTTAAGTCTCCACCTCATTCTTGTGGACAAGGTCCTGCAGCAGGAAAAGTCAGCAGGCCGCACCTGCCATTGCTCCGCGACCCCGGGCCCCCGCATCCTAGCAGCTGAGTTTATCCACGTGCTGGAGGGAGGGTGTTCCAACAATGTGAAATGCAAAACGGATTTTTTCTGAAGTGTTTACGAAGAGTGCAGAATATAACACTGTATGTTCCTATAGTAGGTGGGGGTAAAAGGTTTTCATCTTGATTAAAAACGAAACAACAAAAAAAAGCTGGATTTTTCAAATGCAGTGTCAAATTGACTTTCGACCCTAAGTATTTTTCTACTGATCAAAAGCCATGTTTCGGGACTTCTGGCCAAAGCCTCACTCTCATGAATCCAGCTTCTCCAGCGAGTGCTCATCTGTAAAGGGAACGAGGGCTCCGCATGTGGGCCACCTAGTCAGGTGACAAACAGGCGCACAGCCTGGCTGACTTTGATCTTCCCTCTGTCGCAATAAAAACAACCCGATCGCAGGCGAAGCCCACGCATGTGAACGACCGCGGAGCCAGGCTGCGGGCACGTTCACAAACACCTCACGGTCAAGTCCGAAGTGTTTCACCTGAGTTTCCCAAAGGCACTTCTCTAGGAGCTGACGAGCACCGAAGTTTAAGACCTGTTGGCTTCGCTTTAAAAAAGGACAAGAAGAAAGTAGGGCTCAATCACTGATGACTGGGCCCTCGATGGACACAGGAGGCCGGGAGCCACCACGAGATGCTCCGCTGTGTCTCCTAGTTCAGGGAAAAGCTCGGAGGCCGTGCGGGGGCCCAAAGCGGGCAGAGTGGCACGCGCAAGACCTCAGGCTGGGGCCTGAGAAGCTGCCCCAGTCACGGGAGGAGGCCCACGAGGGTTTGCTAATGTCTTGCAGAGAGAGAGAAGCATGCGGCCCTAAGTTAGAAGATAAAAATGTCCAAGGAAAGACAGGCCTCAGGTGTTCAGTTTGGATAAAAGGCACTGATTTGGGTGGGGTCGTTCTGAGCCAGAATCTCTTAGTGCGCTCTGATGTTCCAAGGCTTCTCCTTTTTAACTGCAGATGGGGCAGAGCTCACACAGCCCGTGAAAAGGCCGGGGCAGACCCAAGCATGTAGGCTCAGGGAGGAAGAAGCCAACTCCTGCTTAAGTGACCCTGCTCCAGCCGCAGAGGCGAAGAGAAAGGAGCTGTCCTGGGTCACGACTGAACTGGGCTGGCGTCTGTCGTGGCTGTAGCCACATGTCCAGTGCGTGAACACCCCGGGGCGGGGCTCGTGCCGGGAGAGAGGCGCCACACTCCGAATCGGTGTCGTCTACTGAGATAGGTCACTCTCGTCCGCACTCCGCCCACAGGATGAGAAGGCGCACCGTCACATCCGGGTCCAACTGCGTGCCGCTGACAGCCGGCTCCTTCTCCTGGTCCTAACACGTGGTGTGGTCTCACAAGACTGCTTGCTTGGTGGCGGCCCGTTCCAGCAGCAGGGGGCCTGCTGTGTTGTTTCTAGAAGCCTTCGTCTGATGCACAAACTGAAAACTGAACCCCCAGCCAAGCTCACAGACACAGAGAGCAGATGGGTGGTTGCCAGAGGAAGGGGTGGGGGGTAAGAGAAACAAAAGAAGTCATTACCTGTATAAATACCACTTTTCTACAAAACAGAAATGCTGCATCTTCTAAGCTCAGTCACAGGAAGAGAGTAACAGATGCTTCTGCCTGAACCGATTTTCACAGAAACGCGCCCGGCTTTGGACACAAGCACCGAGCGCGCACGCAGGGAGCCCTCTCGGGACCGGGGGCCGGGGGCCCTTCCCCGCTCCGTCCCTGACTCAGCTCCCCCACCGCCAGGTGCTTGTGAAGTAAGTGGTGGCAGAGTTGGAGTGTGGGTGCCTTGAGAGTCCCGTCGTCCCCCAGTTTCTGGGGAGGCCCACGGACTCCATCCAGTAAACCCAAGGGGGAGGCAGGCAGTGCGAAGTCAGTTCCAGCCTCCCCCGCCCATTGGTTTAGATGACAAAACGTGACCTTTCTCAAACAGAAACACAGATTGTGGAACCCTGTGTACATAAAAACCAAGGTACCTAATCTAACATCAACTTTGAATGGATAACCAGCTATGTGAAGTCATTTTTGGCAGAAAATGCAGATGAAGCTGTGGACACCGCATCCTCAGTCTGGTAAAGCCACACTCGCCACAGGTACAAGTGTGACTGCCGTGCCGGTTCTCAGCATCGGCTGGCGTCTCAAGGGCTGCCGACTGGACGCACCAGCCTCTGCAGTCCCACCTGCAGCGTGGAAGCCTCTTGTTTAGGGAAGACGCAGAGCGCCATGGGCGCCTGCAGCCCTGTCTCGGTCTTCTTGAGGTTCCAGCTTACAGCTGGTCTGGCTCAGAAGCAACGGGCTGGAAGGCTCCAAGCCATCAGTTCTGTTCGGATGGGCTCTTCTCCACAGAAGCCACGCAAGGTCCAGACTGCGCGGTCCGAGAGCGTGCCGGGGGTGTGCGTGCCCTTGGGCTCCTCACGGGCACTCCTGTTCCTAAAAGAGGGACAGAAGGACAGCTTTAAAAACCATGCCTTACAAATTAAAGCCATGAAACCGGAACTGTGAAAATTAACATACATAACTTTTACTAGCAATGCACATGAATTTGATCACGTACAAGACAAGCAGCTCACACGATGGGATTCAAATACCCAGGTACCCGTGTGCTCTGAGAATGAAATAAAGATTCCCTAACAACTCAGAGCTGCTCAAGATTCACCAATAGCACCTAAAAGACGATAATGTGATCCACAGCCAACAATTCTGCAGATTCTCAACCTCATTCAAACATCAGAAGCTTGTTTCTGTGTTGTGCTCCTTTGCGGGTCCGGCTCTCAGGAGCCTTTGGCTCCCGTTTAAAAGAAGGAAGATGATTAACGAACAAGCCACTCTTCTTTGACTTGAAAGCGTGCGTCGAACTGTTGGGGAAAGTTCTCCCTTGGGCCTCCCTGGAAGACGGACGCTCCTCACGGGGTCAACGCCCTCTGCAAAGTGGAGCCCTTAGGTCTGTCCTCACCACGAAGGGACAGTGACCTCACTTCAGGAGGGATGGGCAGGGGGTCGCCCAGCTGCACGTGACTGCCACGGAGGACATGAAACCTTCCCCTGCAGCACTGACTCGTCCCGAGCCTGTGTCCCAGGGACGTGGCATTGGTGGCATGTCTGGTGAGTTGATGAAGAAGGTTTTTCCCCTGGGTCTAAGGAGATGATCTGAAAACAGGAACTTCCGAAGCACTCCGGACGAGCAGAGGGCGTCGGGTCAGATACGGCCAGCAACAGATACAGAGAGGTCCACATTCGCACCACCGTGGGAGGCAGACTGCACTCATTTTGCCAAAAAGGAAATAGAGATTTTAACAGATCCAAACACTAGAAGCCAGGTCACTTCATATCTTTCCTACCATTCCTTCCATGGTTTTATGCTGACAGTTAAAATGTTGGTTGAAAAACACAAAACACCAAAATGAACTTTTTCTGTAAGTAAAGAGGCTGGCTTCATTCTCCCAAACATCTTAGGAAATGCTGTCCCAAATATCTGAGGTCTGTTCCCTTCCGGGGAGGGTTACAATGAACCCGTCCAGACCTGCGAAGGCTCTGACACCGTCCGCTTTGTCCTGAGCCCTGACCGCCATCACCAGGCGCCGGGTAGTCTCCCAGCACCCACAGGAACACCGACTGCTATGTAACAGCAGAGTTTTCGGAAACACACACAACACGCATTGGAAATCTGAGCTGCCCACCAAGTAAAGAGCGAAGTGCGGTGGTGCAGTCCACAGCACACACACCGAGCAGACCACACCATGCGTCTTTAACTCGTACGGTGTTGTGTGTCAATTCTCCCTCAGTAAACCTGGGGCAAGGACGGGAACGAATGTTAACACACTGAAAATATGAGTGAATGCCTGGGGAGGAATGCAAAGTTTTATTTTAAATAAATAATCACTTAAAAAAATTGAAAAAGGCCCTTCAGGCTTATACATCTCCCAAATGGAGACCCAGGGCTTTCCTGACTCAGGAACGAGCCCATCCCTGAGAGCCAGGCCGAGGGAAGGTGGCCCCGGGGAAGTGAAGTCCTTTTCTGTGGCTCCTAATCGTAAGCTGCTGAAATTGGATTTTTATGAGAAGCAAGTATATTCTCTACCTGGAGAAGTAGCCTGCTGAGGGAAGTGTGAATTGTCTTTTAGAATCGAATGGATTGAGAAAAACAGAAAGTCAAGTTAAATAGTCCGCCGACCCTTGACACAGAGAAGAGGGCCTGTTCCCCAAGGATGGGCACTTGCTGGCTCTCTGACTTTTTTTGAAGATCAAGCTTCCGTCAGTAAGTTTCCCACATTCAGAAAAGGCAACGGAAGAGAAAATGTGTTTCGGAATCTGGAAGAGATTATCGCTTAGAATGGGCTCAAAATATCATTTGCTGTTTTCAATTTTAGGGCAAAAATGGAAATGATTTACATTTTAACAATTTCTTTGCTGAATTCAAAGTCTTATTTGGATTTGCTGAAATTATGTAATTATTATAAAGTAACACATCTTGGAAAACTAATAAAGTTCCACTAATAAATTACATTGTGCGACTTGAATGTAATACTTTCTCATTTATTTTATGTGTAATTGTAACTTTCTTCCCTTGATAATTTGTGTTGAGAATACCTTTATAATCACCTTGAGAATGCTCTTTGAAAAGGAATTCATATCATTAGACACTTCTTGCATATACTAAACTACATTTCTAAATTTTTAAATTCTCGTAACTGTGATAATACTGCTTATCAACCCGATGTGCACCTGGCCAACAACCTAACAGAAAAGGGGGAGAATGCGTTGGCTTTTACACTATTGGTATCAAGACGTTTTGTTCTCTGCATCGCAAAACTGGAGACCAGATACAGAGTTAAGACGAGTGGTCGTTCTGTGGACGGGCAACGCTCTGAGGAACTGGAGCTCGCAGGAAGCGCAATCCTTCCAGTTGCTTGGACGCCCGCCCCCGAGGGACGAGTGCGGGAGGTGACACGTCTGCGAAGGTCGCGCAAACGTTTGCCGTCGATGCCAACTGCCTTGACGTAAAAGAAACTTCAACCTCCTGAAATGAGAGTGGCGCTCAGGCTGCATGTCGGGGGTCCTAAGACTCATTTGGGGTTGCCTGGCAGGCGCCCTGCAGGGCAGCGGGGCTGGAGATGGAGGCGGCGGGGTCCTCCCTCCCCGCCCTGCCTAGGCCCGTGCCGGGGTGCCTGTGCAGACTTTCATGATCGCCGTGAAGTCACAAAAATTGTGGGACGGCGAAAAGAACACGGTCCGCGAGCAGTCTCCCCGGCCGCAGCGCAACGCCTGCTTCGTGACTCCGAACCGTCCGCTCTGTTGGCCTCTCTCGCTTTCCGTCTCCCGCCCTCACTGCCTTACTTTTGAGAAAGCCAACGCTTTTTTCTCCAAAGTCAATGCCATTTTCAATAGAATTCCCTATGAATTCCCTATGAATGTAGTTTATAAAAAGGACTGCAGATTTAGATCAATACATAACGTAGGCACTGTTCTTACAAGGAATACAACTCCAACTGCCCTGCCACGTCGGCCTGGTTCTGACGTCACGTGGCTCGGACGTCGGCGTGGTCCTGACGTCAGCCTGGTCGTGACATCGGCGTGGTCCTGACGTCGGCGTGGTCCTGACGTCGGCGTGGTTCTGACGTCGGCGTGTCCTGACGTCGGCGTGATCCTGACGTCGGCCTGGTTCTGACGTCGGCGTGGTCCTGACGTCGGCGTGGTCCTGACGGAAGCAGCGAGGGCGCTCGCGAGGCGCTGTGTCCACCCCCAGGGCCCGGCTGGGGCAGCACGGGCGCTGGTGGGGGCCACGCTGGTCCTGCGGGGCCGGGGGACCCCTGCGCGGGGACGCTGCCAGTTCACATCCCCGAGCCCGGCCTCCCTGCAGAAGAGCGTGCACCGAGGGCGCGTGCGCACATGGAGCAAACACTTGGAAACACCGAGTCAGATTCAGCCAAGGCCACAGCGTCGCCTGGAGGATAAAGCAGGCTCGGGGCCCAGGTGTCCCCCGTGCCGGTGCCGCTCCACCTCCGGGCCGGCAGCAGGCCAGCCCCCGCCTGCCCCCAGCCTTGGGGCAAAAACGGTTTGATCTAGAAGGTTCTGACATTGCAGTAAGTCTCACTCAGAAGCAGCGATCGGTTGCCACCCAAACTGACGGGTCGGTCAAGCGGATCTAGACACACCAGGAGAAGAGAGTCGGGGAGCGTTCTGGTGAATGAAGTGCCTGTAAGTGTTGGGCGTCAGACCAGCACAGGACAAAGGAAGGCGAGGAGCCGCTTGCAGACCCCCGCGCCTGGCCCCTCGGGGGGTCACGGAGTGCAGTGGGGGCGGGGCGCTGGCCGAGTTGTGCTGGGCCTGGAACGCAGCCGTGGGAAGCGCGCGGGCTCACCGCCGGGTGGATGTTTTTTCTGAGACCTACGTACAGCACTGTAAGTATATTTTCTCCTGTGATTTTCTTTATAACATTTTCTCTAGTCTAGCGTAAGAATACAATATATAATCCATAAAACAAAATATGTGTTAACCGACTTTTATGTTATCGCTAAGGCTTTACTGGTCGATGCAGGGGTGGGAGAAAGTAGGTTTACAGTTCTGAGTACGGGAAGCGAAGTTTATTCTTGTATTATTATTTATTTCCTATACAAACAACTGTAGACCTGCTTTTGCCCACCCCTGTGGTAGGCTATATTAGTTCAGATTTTGGAAGGTCAAAGTTTTACTTGGATTTTCTAACACTACTGCATGGGGCGGGGAGCGGGGGCAGGGGTTGGTGCCCATGTCTCCCACGTTGTTCAAGGTCAACTGCAGTTAGATTTACAACGAAGAATTTTAAAAATGCAGCAAGGTTGTGGGTTCATTCCTCGCTCAGGACACATATGAGAATCAACCAATGAGTGCATGAATAAGGGGAGCAGTAACTCAATGTTTCTCTCTCTCCCCCTTCCTCTGTTTCTCTAAATAGTAATAATTTTAAAAAAAATTTAAAATACAGCTTCCCTTTATAGCCTTATATATCACCTATTAGTTTTTCAAAATCTTGAAACTTAATTTAAAGTATCCTCTTCTATAACACACAAGACATTAGAACAGATGGCAAACCTCCCCATCAGGTTCCCCCACATGTTGTGGCTGGAAAGGAATTCCGCTCCCTCGGGTCCTCCGCAGGGAATGGGCCCCGGGCTCACCTGCAGAGGCGTCTGAGCGGCGGGGTCGGGCTGGATTCTGCCGGCGGGCGCCTCCTGGGCGGGCGCCGATTCGGCTGGTGATCCGAAGAAATCAGTAGTTTCCGTACAGTTTTCAGAGGGAGCTCGGATCGCGGCAGCACCGCCAGCCAGACCCTGACTACTGTTTGGAGACAAGGATCCGTCTCCCAGACTGAGAGAATGGGCGTCTCCGGTGAGTTCCGTGCAAGAGTCAGGAAAGGAGATGTCGTCGTCGGAAACGGGGCTCCGCATCAGAGGCCAGGCGTCCGAAAACTCGCCGGAGACGGACAGGGAAAGGGACCCGAAGAGAGCGGGCGCTGTCTCCCCCCGCGGACCTGCGTTCCTGAACACGTGTTCAAAAGACCTTAGCGTGGTCTGCGGGGACCAGAAACTCCGTCACAAAGCAACGTGAACTATATGCTTTTACGTTTTCCAAGGGAAATAGCCGTTTATTAAGTCAGAATTCTAGTTGTTATAAACCAGCTCCAATACAATAATTCCTCCATTTACTGTAAAACTGACTTAGTATACCTACTTTTAATCAATGTAGTTATATTTCATACAGTGCCTAAAACATGTGGTTTCTCGTGTTTTAACTGAATTTCAAGGCTGTTCTAAAATTCCATGGGTATATGACATGTTACAAATTACTTGCAGATGACAGAAGTGTCACAAATCATGACTATAAGACAAAAATAAACTGAGTGTAACAAATAAAAAATGTTGCGCTGGGTATTAGAAACCCTGAGGGACGTACCCAGTTCTTGCCAAACACTTGCCCCCTCCAATGACCAGAAAGCCATTTCCGACATTGAAAAGGGGCGCCCCCGGGAAACATTTTTAGGTGTTTGGCACGAAAGCTGGTAAGTGAGGATCGCGCCTGCTTGCACACGGGATTATCAAATTATGTCCCTTCAGAGATGCCCAGTTACCTCTCCTGAAGCGTGGCCTTGGAGTACGCCCTGCCGCCAAGCGCCGCCGGGTCCAGGCTGCAGGTGTCTTCGCAGCACAGGGACGGGATCAGGTGGACAGGCCCTGCGGGGGGCAGCAGAGGTGTGAGGCACGGCGCTCTTTCTGGGGCCATCCTCTCCAACGCCCGGCCAACCTCGTGCCCGAACCTTTCACTAGTCCCCTTTGGGTGACTATTTAGGGAAAGGGATAGGAGGCCTAACTTTTTTCTTTATTTTATCTTAAAAAAAAAAATGATGAATGACTCATGATGTACCTGGAGTGGTCAAATTCAAATTCACAGAGACAGGAAGTAGGATGGCAGTTGCCAGGGGCTGGGGGGGAGGGGGCACAGGTGGGGAGGAGGGACAAGTCCCGGAGATGGCTGGTGGGCACAGCCGCACAGCAGTGTGAGCGTGCTTAATCCACTGGACTGTGCACTTACATTGATGGAAGAAAAAATTTAGAAATAGAGAAATTAGATAAATGCAAAATTAAATCTTCCCCAGCCCTGTAAACTAGAAATAAACACTGTCAGTACTGAGCGAACAGCTTATTAGACGTCCCACCATACACACGCATAAGCATATAATTCTAATTTGGTAAAACCATGAACACACTACAGCGTACAGCTAAATAGACACACAGAGAAGAAGACTTGAAGTAATATGTTTACATGTACAGATATGTGTATATTCAAACTTAAGATGAAGATTCATAAACAGGAAAACATTAATATGAAACTAATACTTCCTTTTTGAAAAACGCATGTTGTGTATTGAGATGCAGCTGCAGATCAGTGTTGACAGGATGGACGCCCAACCCGCTGCCGCCTGAGGCCTCGCGACGCCTCGTCTTCGGCGTCTGCCCGCGCAGAGGCCGCTGCGACCGCGGGCACCGGCCTGGGTTCTCTGCCAGCGCGCTCCCTGAGCACGTGTCTTGCTCGCTGTGGCATTTCTCCAAGTCACTTAAAAGCAGAAGGCGCCACCATTCCTTACAGAAATGGCTGGTTCTGGGGCTCAGTCGGAAAGTGCAAGATGGCCTGGAACGCCTTTTCATACCGGGCAGCAAAAAGCGCCCGAAGAACAATGGAACGAGTCAGCGTGGCTCAGGAGCCCGCTTCATTGGCCTCCCACTGGCCAAGTCTGGGAGAATCCGAGCATCAAAATAAGTGATGAGAGCCAAGGACTGTAACCCAGTGAACGGGGCCCATGAGTCCACACTAATTAAAGTGACTAAATGAATAAATACATGCGGAAGAAGGGGAAGTGCTTTCTGACCTTAGGAAGCCAACTAAATAAACGCAGAAAGAAGGATGGAATTAGGAAACCTGCCATTGTTAACCACCCAGTAATGACTGGCCTGGGTAAGAATCACCAGAGAATGCTGAACTCCTGAGCTGAAGCCTGGAGGCCATAGGATGTTTTCACAGTCTCAGGGAATCCCCTCCGAGGTTTGACTCATTGCAGAAGAACGACAATAGTTCTACAGCAGAGAAGGCTGCTGGAGGCGGCCCGGCCAGGACTGCGAAGGACACCCCAGCACCTCGTGGGTACTTCTGAATCTGCTCATCACTAAAGGTCAGAAAACCCAGACTGGGGGTCACTGGATGAAATCACTGGCCTGTGCTCATCAAAAATATTAATGTCATAAAATACCAAGGAAGATTAAAGAAATATTCCAGATTAAATGAGAGTAGAGAGAAGAGAACTAAAGACAACAGTGTTATCTGGGATTTTCCTTTGCTACAGAGGACATTATTTTTTTTAAAACATTTTATTTATTTTATCTTTAGAGGGTAAGGGAGGGAGAGAGGGAGAGAAACATCAATGTGTGGTTGCCTCTCGTGCGTCCCCTGCCAGGAACTGGCCTGCAACCCAGGCATGTGCCCTGACTGGGAATCAAACCGTGATCCTTTGGTTCGCAGGCCCGCACTCAATCCACTGAGCTACACCAGCCAGGGTCAGAGGACATTATTGAGATAATTTTAAACATCTCATTGTATGCTGTAGATTACATAATAGCAACAGACTTAATGTTAATTTCTTGATTTAATAATCCTGCTGTTACGTAAGAGAATGTTCTTCTTCTTAGGAAATAAACACCAAAGTATTAAGGGGTGAAGGGACAGCGTATCTGCAAATAATTTTTAAATGGCAGGTGAAAAAAATATGTATATATGTTTATATACATACACATATTGTGTGTGTATGTATATAAAATATACAAAACATGTATTTTATATATATGTATATACACACGACTACCATACTTAGACATAAAAATGATAAAGCAAATATCAGATGAGATAAACGTTAATATTTGGGGAGTCTGAGTAAAGCGTATGTGGAAGTTCTTCGTCCTAGTCTTTCAACATCTTTGGGAGTCTTAAAATGTGTCCAAACAAACAGGTAAAAGCAGAAGGGCGCTGCCATTCGGGAGGAAGCGGTTTCCGTGGAAACCTCCCCTCACCTGGGGGTAGCTGGGCGGCTGAGCGCAGTGTTCTGTTAAGGGACACGAGGCAAGGTGACCTATGTAGCTGATTTTCTTTGCAGACACAAGTTCAGATGAGGCAGAGTTCACCAAAGCTGGCTTTTATTACATTTAAAATTTGAGTTCATCTCTCAAGGAATTGTCCTCCGCTCCCCGAGTCTGCGCCAGCATCACCGTCTCGCGTCTAGGAGACAGTGCCCGGGCGCGGTGCGGGCGTGGGCACAGGCAAAAGGAGACCCCCCACGCACCACAGAAGCCTTACATTTCATTCTTGGGCCTAGTCCTACAATGGAATATAGTCATGGCCAGTAGAATAATAATTCTGTTGAAAACTCCTCATTTCACATGTAAAATATTAGGCAGAAAAACCAAATCCTCCAATCTCTTGAAAAGAAAGGTTGGACAGTGCCAAGGGGTAAGTCCGTCTCGTTGGGACACGTCTCACGCAAAGAGTGAGAGTCCTCAGGGTGCTGTTCGTGGTGCCTCAGAGGCACTGGGAGAACTGGGCAGCGGGAAGAGGGCGCGGCCGGGCCGGCCACCGCGAGTCTGGCTTTGCGAGGAGACGGGGACGGTGCGGTCGGGACAGGCGTGGAACCTCGTGTCGATGAGGATAAGTAAGTGCCACAGGAAGTTGGCACAGCCCTTGCCCCTGTTTCCCACGTTAGAAACCAGTTCCCATCTGGAGCCCTCCCCTAGACGCCCGTTTCCGTCCGTGGCCTAGCAGGCGGTGCCGGCGTGCGGGACAGCACCCGAGCTGCGCCTCCCTCTGCCCTGAGAAGCCTCACGGCAGCAGCGTAGCTTTGCGGGCCTTGGCGCGCACCCACCAGGCGGGAGGGGCGCACACTCCTGCTGGGCACAAGCTTGATCGCATCTGAGCTCCACCGACTGAGAACAACCAGGCAAACCTGCCCGAACAGTTGCTGAGAACTTCTAGGATTTTTAATGAGAAGACTGTTCTCTTTTTACCATTTAAGAGACGCACCACATGCCACACACTAGAGTATGGTGGAGAATAACAACTGTGGAGCGAGATGTGAGTTAACTGGAAACCAAGCGGAGCAGCCCCCTGGCTGTGGGACAAACAGGAGCAGGTCTCTTCAGCTTCGCTGTTGTGCCTCCGGTCCCCCGGGGGACTTACCGCAGGTCGGGCCCAAGTCCCGGTGGCACTGACAGAGGGCTCGGGGAGCGGACTTGTGGAGCTGAGGTCTGTCGAAGCAGGACAGTTCCGAGCCACTGTACTGAGTGTCCTGAGCTCTCAGGGACCCTGAAGGAGGGGGACAGCTCCGTCAGTGAAGACAGTCCCCTCTGGCAGGACTTCCCTCCCAGCGCCACCCAGACCCAGCTTGACCCCGCATTTGCATTGTTAAAGAAAAAGAAGGTTGTCCTTTCTTTTAAGTAACATCTCAAAACACTTCTCCCTACATGGAGGCACAGATAATGATGATGTAATTTGTCAAGAAAAACTCAAAATGGAGAAGACTTAAGTTGTCAGGACTTGGAATGATTTTTATTTTTGCCTGTGGCCAGAGGACAGCCCTGCCTATTCAACATCCTTGTAAAATATCCGTGCCACCCACCAATCTGCTCCCTCTGTGCCCCTCTGGGACCGAGGACTGTGAGACCAACCGTCATGGGCCCCCTGCCCTTTAACCCGCAGGTGCCCATGGTGGCAGACGCACATCCCCGCACCGAGAAGCGGAAGGAGCCCCAGACTCACAGCTGGGCTTCTTCTCCATCAGCTGCCTCTTACAGTAGATGCTGCAGAGGATGAGCAGGGCCAGCAGGACGGTGGCCAGGGCGCTGCAGATGACCGCCGCCAGGGCGGTGTCCCTCGGGCTGGAGGCCGCGGACGGGATCCTCACGAGGTTCACCTTGCTGGTGCCTGGAAACCAAGGCAATGGGATCAGCCACCCAGGAGACCCAGAGAGAGGCCTGCCCTGACCCTGGCTGTCAGCGCTGGCCGTGGCCCTCACGCAGAGAAGTCCAGCCCCAGGAAACCAGCGGGAGGTGGGTGGAGACGGCTCGAGCACTCCCTCCTCTTGGTTTCTTGAACACAACACCCCCACCCTGAACCCCGTGGCTATGCTGCTCCCCATTCCCACAACCCTGCATGCTGGAGGGCAGGAATGGGCCTCTGGTCCCCTAGACCAGAGCCATTTGCCAAGTCGGGAACTTGTCATCTTTACCTCCGTGTCCCCAGTCCTTGGCAATGCATTTGACTCATGGTAGGTACTTAATATTTATTGAATTGTTATTAAATTGCCTAGCCTTTTAAGCAGACTGAACTGAGGTACGCTTTGGTGGGGGGCAACTTCAGGGAAAAACAAGGAGTTAAGACTATTCATGACCTCTCATTACGGCCCCCAATTTGTAAGACAGTAGACATTTTTAAATCTTGGCCGTTCAGTTGCTGATTTGATCTAAGGTGTGGAGAAAAGACAGACGCTGCTGTCCTGTAAGGACAGGCAGGCACACCCGCGGGTTAAGAAAGCGTCGAGGCAGAGGTTCTGTTTTGGAGGACGGAGCTGCATGGGCGAGGGCTGAGGTCCTGGGACCTGCTGGCTGGCTCAGCGCCAGAGGTGTGACAGCTACACGGTGTCTGGGAGCCTCCAGCCCACGTCTCAAACGGAGGTGCTCATGGGGCCTGTGTCACCTGGCTGGTGGCAGAAAGAAACCGGTGACCAGGAGAGCACCTGGAGCCGCCCTGCACGGTGATGCACGAAGGAGAGCACACCTGGCCCGCTGTCGCTGGGGTGCCGGGACGCGCAGACGCGGCCCAGAAATCGCTGTCCCGCGTGGCCTCATCGCATCCTGGTTAGCCTCGAAACGATCTCACAGGTGGGCGCCTGTGTGAGGGGGTGGCTCTGCCTCCTCTGACTCCCAGGGCCCGCCCTCCAGCGGAGCAGGGGACCCCGTTTCCCTCCCTTAGGTGCTGCTGTCAGCTCCTTAGTGATGCCGGCACACGCTCCCCTCTGCCAGGGCCTCCGGGCCCCTGCTGCCTGAGAGGGGCAGGTGCCTCTCAGTAATTTTAAGTGGTCAAGAATCCACATTCAAAAAGTAAAAATAAACAGGTAAAATTAATCTTTTTCTTAGCCCAGTATATATCCAGGTATCACCATTTCAACATGCAGTCAACATCAACACTGGTTTGACTTCTGCATTCTCTGTTCCGTACAAAGACGTCAAAGCCGGGTGTGATTTCTCATCCATAGCGCATCTCGGCGTGGATGGGCCACACTGCCAGCGCTCACCGGCCACACGTGGCCCAGGGCTGCCCCGTGGGTGTGGCAGCTGGCGGGACCAGAGGCTGGCAGGTGCGTTTGTGCACCGAGGCGTCCGCGCCGAGCCCGCTCATTAGCTGGCCCCTTCTCCTCCTCCCTGTGGCAGGCGGCCTTCCCCTCACAGGACTGGTCTCCACTGTGTGACACCGGAGGGCGGAGCCGGAGAGAACCGTTTGGGTTAACGTTACTGAACCGTAACCGTAGCAGAAGCGGCGGCCTTGGAGCGCGGACTCGCGGTATTTCCCGGCTCTGATTCTGGGCCCGGCTGAGCGAAGCTTCTCACTGCCGCCTGGAAGGACAGCTGGGCGTTGAGGATTTCTGTAAGCTGTGCGCCTTGGCTAAATACGGAGCCTGACCCAGCCCCACGTGCTCCAGAGTCTGTGTCCGCGAGCACAGCTCATGGCCCGGAGCCGACGCTGCGCCCTCAGACACCCCACGGTCGCGATCACGGAGCACGTGCTCAGTGTGCGCCGCGCCTCGGGTAGAGGGACGAGTGTGCACCGCTGACCGACAGGTCCCATCTAAATCTGACGCGGCCTCTGTGGGGACAGACTCTCAAGGACACGGGAACTCAGGTACGGCTGTACAAACACGGACAAACAGGTGACTGACGGGAAATCCAAATCCTGCGCCGGTACAATAGCGGGCCTCACGGGCGGGGAAGCGGTTTGGGAAGCCCGAGGACTATCTGCGTGGGCCGCCCGGGAATGCCGTGGAAGACGGCTGCCCCTTTCCCGTCTGGCAGCAGGCCCCCGTTCAGCTGCCGGCTCCCGTCGCCCCCAAAGTGAGACAGAAAGTGTGATGTGAGTAGAAGATGTCAAGGCATCTGATCACGTGGTAACCACCAAGCTAAGGGTCATCAATTAACACAGCACTGGGTGCTCAGAAAACCCCCACTGAGGGCAGGGATTTTAGGTTCGTGATGAGAGTCCTGTAAGCTCTTGTCTACGATCTTTCTAAAATGTGTTCGTCAACTTCGTTGTCTTCGCATGAAAAGGAACTGTTTCTGACTTACAAATAAACTAAAATGCCCCCAAATGGGAATCTTATTTTTTATTTGGTGGTTGTGATTCAGGATTTATTTTCCCCAAGCCAAGCATAAAAGATAGAGAACAAATACTCCAATGGCAGTAAGTCAGAGTTGCCATGACAACATTGATTTCAAAGGAAATAAGCCTCTTCTCACCGTGTCTGCGGATGAACCAGGAAAACGCTGCAGGTTCACCGCTCCATTTGGGACACCTGGTTAACTCCCCCTCCCCCTCCGAGAGCCCCCGAGGGTAGTCGGGCTCTGGTTCTTGTTCATGTTTACGACACAGCCCACCTGATCTTTTCTGTGGGACGTGGGCTCATCATTCTTCAGTTCGCTTGTCACAAACAGCGATGCAGACCGGCCCACCCCGGATTCTGGAACAACCCCAGAAACAGCCACAGGCATGCCTGCTAGAGGCACACTCACTTTCTGACTTGAGCAGGAAAAAAAAAGGTGGGGGAGGAGGTTGGTTCTAATTACAATGAATGAAGTGGCCCCTCTCCTTTGTTAAGTTCTGGTTCATTGAGAAGCTGCTGAAGACGCCTCAGAAAAGCATTTATCGGCTGTGAACTACGCAGTATTATTTTGCTGACCTGTGGCTGTGGTGGCGATGACTTTGAGATTAAAGGGCCTTCCCACCCGCGTGCCTTCACTAGACTCCCTGCTCATAGTTCACCGAGCACATTAAGTGTCTGCGAGGAATCGTCCCCAGACCTTACAGTACGCTGACCGCACTCCTGAAGCGTTGGGGATGGAGATACATTCTTTGGAAAGTTTTAACTTTCTGGAGTACGAAGGTCTCTCTTCCCCTAACCAGTTACCTTACCAACTTCCTCTACAATCTTAGCACTACCTTGTGGCAGTTCACTTCGGCGAGAACTGTGCTCTTAGCTTCCATGTTACGTCACACTGCATGCATGACCTAGGCTCAGCTTTATATCCTACGTGTAATTACACTCAGTGCAGCTCAGCTGAGGTGCCGCGTATCTATCGTACGTAAGGCATCCTGCATGTTGACATGTCGAATGAGACTCTGAACAGGAGGGCACAGACGAAGGTTGGCAAGTGTTGTTACAAAGTCTGAGTCTACTCTTTGGAGTGTGACCGAGGTACATGGATCCAAATGGCAGCGAGGCCCCCTCCCGTGTCCCCCTCTGAAGAGCTTTGGAAGGTAGCTGGAGAGAGAGACAAGTGGGTTGAAGAGACCTGTGTGATGGGACCCTGGCGAGCCATGGAAAAGCCTCAGAGGGGGGACTCGTCTGCAGCCCCCCAGTGGGCTGACAGGGAGCACTCGCTCCTGCAGACTTCAGGGGGCACTTATACCCCCTGGGCACTACTCACACCCCCTCCTGCCAGCGGGCGCTGCGCTGACTCCCATCGGCTGGATGCAGGGTGGAGACTGTGGGAGAGCCAGAGTCAGGCCTTCCGATCCCTTCTAGGGGACCACAGTGCTCCAGGGATGCAGGGAACTTCTAAGAGGGTAAAATATTCTGCGAGAGATCAAGAAGCAAAGCGTGACTCCAGGCTGCTTCTGGAAGGCCACGGTCAGACTGTGGGGAGAAACCAGCCAGGCCACAGAGGGGTCTCGTGTGTGGGAGCCGGGTCCACCCAGTGCCCCTGCCCCGGGGGAAGATGCAGCGTCCCTGCCTCCGTGTGGGTCTCAGTGTCACAGAGTGAGCTGCCATGAGCAGCGAGGGAGTGTCACTAGGGCGGAGCAGAGGGGAAACTGCAGAGGTGACTGAGTGGGGGAGGGCTCCCCGGCCGGCTCTGCCTGGGTTTCCAGGCCCCTCCTTCGTGTGAGCGCAGCCTGGCTTTCCACTGACCTCCCTGCGTGCTCCGCTGCTCCCGCCTCCTCGTGGGCTGTGCGTCCGTGCCTGCTAAACCAAAGGGCCTATCAAAGGGCCCTGTTCAGGGAGGCCTGGCTTGGGAGGAAGAGAACAAACCTCCAAATCCGGCGCTCACCCCTTTCCACCCTGGCCGTGAACAAGACTTCCCACCTCTGACTCTCAGTGTCCTCCCTCTCATCTGTCCCCGTGGAGCTGGTAAGATGACCTTTGGATGCCTGAACGTGGAAGAGAGATTGGACTGGAGATACAAAGATTTGAAAATCATGAGCGCGTAATGTCCAAACCCGTGGGACTGGTAAAATCACTGACGGGGTGTCCAACCTTTTGGCATCTCTAGGCCGCACATTAAACACACAAGCACAACGAAAACTGAGGAGCAAAGGTGCTAAGTAAACGGTTGTAAATACGTTGGGCCGCGTTCAGTGCCATCCTGGGCTGCAGGGCCGGACACCCCTGGCTGCAGGTAAAGAGGAGGGCCTGGGACAGACCCAGGCACTGTGAAACTCGGACAGGAGGAGAGGGGGAGCCAGCCTCCGAGATGGGAAGGAACACGCAGGGATGATGCCGCGGAAGCCTGGAAAGTCGGCGGCGGAGCCAATCTCCTGATGCTCAAGTAACGAGGCTGCCTCGAGATTCCTCGTTTTGGGGATCAGTTACGGAGAGCAGATCTCAACACTGCAGAGGGGAGTTAAAAAATTAGTGACCTTGCGCTTTGTAGCTGCCTGCAAATCGACTGCCGAATAAATCTTTGCATTAAACTGAAACCAAGATGTCGTCTGGAAATGTGGCGGCGCAAAAACAAGAGGAGCAAAGCCCGGTGGGAGTTGGTAATGAGGAGTCAACATGACTTAACTGGGGTCCCGTTACTTAACAAGCAAGATTAAGTAAATTAAGAAAGTACCTTTGTTTCCAAATGATTATACTGGGATTTGCCTCTTTTTCCTAAGGAGTCATTCAGATCTGTCTTTTCAGGCACACCCAAACATGTACACGGATTTTTTTTTTGGCTTGGCATTTCTGTTTACCAGCATTTGAGATTAGCAAACATTGGCATCTCTTCTAACATCTGTATCTAGAACCAAAAAAAAGTTCTTCCTGCCAGACCAGTTTCCAAACATTCTCTGAGGGCTGTTTCCGAGTGAGGACTCTGAACCGTTTGTACTGACTTTCCTTTTTGAACAAAGCGCATCAGAATGCAGTCCAGCTACGCAAGCGTTTCCCTTTGTTGAGCAACACTGGAACGTTTGTTGATAAATACGAATTTCTAGCTTGATGCCTTCTTTTTAAGTTCCCTCCCGGAACGGCCCTAATTGCCAGTTCTGTCATGATTTCAACGCGAGTGAACCGAGGAAGAACCCTAGGTAGCCCCGAGCTTGCTTGCTTTTCGTACTAATGCACATGAGTCACGAAGATGGCTTATTATAAGCAGAACCCACCCCGACAAAGTAAACTCTTAGATCTTTATTTCCCACCTGGCCAAGTTGTATCTAAGAGCTAAGTAGCGAGCGTACGTAAGGTGAAAGGTGAAAGGACACCCCCAGAACCCAAGAAACCCATCGTGTGCTCCCCGATTGCAGCGGCAGCTACTGCCACGTGGCATGGCAGGGTGGGGCTGACTCGGCTTCCGAGAGCACCTCAGAGCTCAGCCCCTCCGATCCCCCAGGGCCTCCTCTCCAGGGGGCAGTTCTGACTCGGCCCCTTTCTGTTTGCCTCTGGGATGCCTGCTCATCATCATTCTGCTCCCATTCTCAGCCTGTTCCCCTGTTCACTGTGAAGAAACCATGAAGAAATTGTTAAATGTTCTTCCTGGAACTGGGAGGCAGGTAGGGGGAGAGAACGGGGAATATCATTACAGTTGACCCTTGACCAGTATGTGTGTGAATTAATATTTGGGTTTTTCTCAATAAGTACCTGTACTGCTTTCGGCCCACAGTTGGGAGCCCGCAGGTACAGAGGGCTGACTGTGCGCATTGACCTACAGCTCCTCCACATACGGGACCCAAGCATCTGTAGATTTGGGGGTCCTGGAAGCAAAAGCTAAGTTTTGAGGGAGTCAAAAGTTGTATGAGCCTTCTTTGGAAAAGTGTCCATTCAGGCAGGTCCTCTGCCTTTGTTTTTTTTTTAATCAAATTGCTCGTTTTTTTGGTGTTGAGTAGAAGAAATTAAGACTCGAGTTACCATATATATACACCCAGCAATCCCTCTTTGGATGTCTACCCGGAAATCTGAAGCCACGTGTCATCCATCAAGGCACATGCACCCCTGCGTCCACTGCCGCGCGCTTCACCGCACCCAACACGTGGAGACAAGCGAAGCGCCCTTCGGCGGATGGCGGGCAGAGAGGACGCGGTCCGTGTGCGCGACGGAACACCACTCGGCCAGGGGAGAGGGCGCACTGCCGTCCGTGACAGCGCCGGTGGACCCGGCGAGTGTCGCGCTGAGCCAGCTTCACTGACATGGATGTAAAACAACAAGCAGCCAGCAAACGTACAAGCAACAGCAAACCACCTCACCGATTCAGACAGCAGAAGGGTCGTCAGCAGCGGGAGGGGGGCTGAGAGGAGGGCGAGGAAGGTCCAGGAGGTCAAGTTCATGCTGGAGGAGACTAGACGTCGGTGATGAGTATGCTCAATACAGGATACAGGTGTCGCATTATAAAGTCGTACAGCTGAAGTTTACATGTTATCAACTGACAGTACTCCAATAAATATCTTACATTACAATTTTAAAAAAGTTATGCACAGATTTTCAACTGCTCAGGAAGTCAGCTCCCCTAACCCCCGCGTATCTGAGGGTGAACTGTATGCAGTCTTCAATTTAAAGCACTTAGAAGTCTTCATGCTAAGGTTTATTCTCATATTCTTATACGAAGAGTCATTTAAATAACAGTTTCCTTTAGATTATTAATAGACATTGCTCTCTAAGACTTTTAAAAAGATATGATTATAGCCAATATTCTAAAATGGTTCCAATTATCCCATATCTTTCCAATAATAGAAGGGAAGGTCCAGATCTTGCTACTAAAACATCAGTGATACGAATCAAAGCCTCTTCTTGCGTTCTGCAAAGTTTCATCAAGAAGTTTTCTGAATTCCTTGTAACAGAAGAAGTATGTAATTAGAAAAGTAGAAACTTCTATAAGCCTATCAGTTCTTGGCTCTGTAAGTGGAATAAGGTAATAAAAGAAACAAGGTAATCGATTGTTAATAGTTTGGTGCTGACCACTGTTACACATCAAAGGGTTAAAAATAAGACTGCAATGTCAGTATTTTAATTACAAAGAATAGTTGCTCTTAATTGGACCTAGACATGAGGAAGCAGAAACTGGTAGCAGTGACAGCCCAGCTAAATTAATGCAAACAATAACAAACAGTTCGCGGCTCCCCGCGGCACGCAGCTCACCCACGTAGCGCGCTCAAGCTGTGTTCACAGGAACCCGATTTTACTAAGGGGGGATCCGGCCAGTAGCATCCACGCTTCAGGGGCCTGGCGGCCCCTTTGGGCGGCACTCCAGACAGACTGAGCAGCCGCTGGGAGCACTGGGAGCATTGCTGGTGGGTTGGGTTAAGCCCTTTGCTTCTGAAGGATGAGAGATACAATTTTAAGACATATCCACCTTAAAGACTGGAAAACTCTTTGGTTCTACTGCCAGTATTTAAACAATCTTACCTTATTGCAAATTATGGCATGGAAAAAGACCCGTTACAGGGACGTCGCTAATTGTCTTCATGGACAAGTTATTCACAAAGGGGGCTCGGGGACATGCAAATGGCGTCTCTGCAACCCTGGGTTGCCAGCTCGGGAAGAGGAGACTCCCGTCGGAAGACTGCGGAAGACTCTGGCCCCGCAAGGTGCTCATACCGGCGGAGATACACTGACCCGTGGGCAGAAGCCTCATCCACTGCCGTGATCCTCCATCCTACCCACCCTCTCTCCCCTCAGTGTCACCTTTTTGTTTTTGCCTGGCAAGAATCAAACTCTCACTCAGAGCTGGGTGCATGGTAGCAGGCAGGGACGTCTGTGAGAGTCTTCATCTGGCAAGAAGCTGGCAGAGTGAAGTTAAAAGGAGATCTGGCAGCTTCTAATTCTCGTCCACACAGCTAGCCCCATTTCTGACTTGAATTACTAACCAATGTGTCTACAAACACTGATTTTGAAAAGTAGGGCAGAAGTCACCCCGTCTCCCCTCGGTGTGCAGACAGGGTGTTGACCCCCCCATCCAACCGAGATGGGTGTTTCCCACTGCAAACACGTCTGAGCGGCGTCTCTGGGCAGCTGAGCCCCCTCCTCCCTGGAGGAAGCACCGTCTGCCGCCCCCCATTCGCTGCCCCGGGGCTCGCCCGGCTGGTGAGCTAGACCCCTGCAAACACAGACTCTGAAGGACGGTCCTTAGCAACTTCGGCACAAAGCATGTTGCCCCGCCAGCACTATTTTGTTTGGATTCTTGGTCAGGAAACCACAGGGTCATCCTTCATTCTGACTGCAATAGTGAGTCCTTTGTATTTCAGCCGTTGGAACAACAATGGCTTCAGCACATCCCTTCACCTCCAGCTGGGCACACTGCTTTGAAGACCTTCTTCCCGAACATGGGTCCCGCTCCTCTCCCCCCTCCCTTCGGGGACCTGCCACCTGGCTGGGGCTCATCACCTCCTGCCCAGCTGCAAGGCCTCCTGCCTGGCCCGTGTCCAGCCAGGCCCGGCTGTGCGGACCTCTGCCCTTCTGCCCACGGGAGCCACAGGGGCCCACTTGTGTGGACTGCATGGAGCAGCCTGTGAAATAGAGACCAAGTGTGGACTTGGAGAGCCACACTCGTCCGCAGTTCGCAGGGAGACCCCAGGGCCAAGGGTGGGCAAATCTGCCCTCGGTGGGCCTGTGGTGGGGCGCAAGCAGGGCTGTGAGGGGCACCGCCAGCCCGTCGCCACCCTAGAGTGTCCTAGCTGAGCACTCGCCCTGTGAGCAGCAAAGAGTTTTTAAACTTTCTTTGCGTTTGGCTTTGGGTTTTATTTATTAGTACCAACTGTGTCTTTGTCCAGAAAATGAAAATGAAGAGTATTTATGAGGCACTGAACTGAACAGTTGTTATTTCTTCTCAACAGGACAAAAGAAAGTGGCAGGTGCAGGAGGGAAAGAGTCCCCCAGTCTCTTGGATGCCTGGGTCCTGGCTGTATTGCCGGAGACGCCCAGCAAGACCGAAGGGAGACAGGCCGCGGTGGTCATCGGCCCAGGGACACGACTGCACAGGTGCGCTGCGGCTGGGTGAGCAGAGGGGTCGGGGTGTGAGGAGGCCGGCTGGCCCTGGCCAGAGGGGCTGGTTTGGTTGGAGCATCTTCCTTGCACAACAGAAAGATTAGGGGTTCGATCCCTGGTTGGGGCGCCTGTGGGAGGCAACCAACCAGTGTTCCTCTCTCACATCGATATTTCTCCCTCTCTCCCTGCCACCCCCCCCCCGCCCCCGACCGCCAAAAAAATCAACACACAGGCCTGGGAGGCAGTGAGAGCGATTTAAAGGGCTGGAGGGATTCCCGAAGTTCGGAGGCGGCTGACAATCACAGCAGCTGAGACTCGGTAAATTACGTAACTAAATTCCGTCTCTGCTGTTCTTAATCTTGCTTCCAGGTCACCCGGCCTAGTAACCTGTTTGCCACCCGAACCATGTAGGTCAAATATGATGGTCATGTCTTTAAGGGAAGAAAGGGAGGGAGGGGACGGAGAAGGCAGTTATCACAGGACAGTGGCTGCTGAGGCGGGGAGGTGACCAGCGGGGCCCCCGGAGCACGGGCCTGCAGCTGCTGCCCGGAGAGAGTCGGTTAGGCAAGAGTGCAGGCGCATTACTTTGCATTTCTCTCTGGCCCTCGGTGGGTTCTAAGTATAACTGCGTGGTACGTTAATTAAGATAAACACCACAATTAACATCGAAAAGGTTATGAGCCACAAAATGGCAGCAGCTTGTCTACAGCATCCCCTGCAAACACGGTAAAGTAGGAGAATTTTCTTCCTGCTTTCAAGGATGTTTTCTTTCCTCTTACTGTCCCGCGGTCCTATAAGGTCTTGCCGTGTTCATTTAATGAAACAATGAACCTTTCAAACTTCTGCACCCAGAGGCAGAAGAGACACCATAAAAGAAACACATTGTTACGGCCTTGAACGTCTGGGCCGGAGGATACACAGGCTCCGAAATAGTTCTGCTCCAGTTGGGACCAACGGACAAGGCTGCCATCTGGGGATTGAGACAAAGATAGGGAGCTTGGAGCGGCTGCCCTCTGGGCTCCCGCAGGGACTCCGCTTCACCCCTCGGGCGCCACGCTGCGCGCCGAGAGCCCTGGGAGAGCGGCCGGCCGCCTGCCGTGCCTTTGGAGGAGGAGGAGGCGCCGCGGGGCAGGCGCACCTGCCCCGAAGGACGCTGCATCCTGCCGTCCTCAGGCTCCCTGCCATTAGCAAAGGAAATAATTCGTATTTACCTCACTGCAGCATTAGAAGCAGTAATCTTCTGTGAAATTACTCTAAGATGATGAAACTCAAATGGCTCCCACCCACTCACTACCTCCTGAGGGGGAAACGATGGTTTAACAAGGCTGGGCCCGCACCGATGGGGCAACCTGGGTTCAGACTTGGTTCTTGCTGCCTCCGATTCCAGAAGAGTTGACCCTGCTGTCGGTCCTTACAGTTCTACAGGCGACAGAGCTTATGGTACAGGACAGACCTCTGGGTGAGGTCGGCAACAACACACTTTTCTGGGGGCTTGGAAGGTAGAGCAGATTCAGAATTCAGCCAAAGCTTTATCCCTCTTTTCTTTTTGTCCTCACCCGACAATATGCTCATTGATTTTAGAGAGAGAGGAACTGATGTGAGAGAGAAACATATCGGTTGCCTCCTGTATGCGCCCCAACCAGGGATGGAACCCGCAACCCTTTAGTGCACGGGACACACCCCAACCAACTGGGCCACTAGCCAGGGCTATTCATCTTTTTAAAATTATTAGGATCTTTATTTGGTACGTGAAACAACCAGGGCAAAAGTTAAACAAAACAACTTGTCTGAAAGTTGGGTGCTAGGACCAGGACTCGACATCAGAGCCTCTTCGTGGAGAAGATTAAATGAGTTGATCCAGGGTGAAGGCGCATCGATGCTGACCCGCGTGAGTCCGAGGACGGCGGAGCGAGACGGCCGTGAGAAAGTGGCCTTCCCGGGGGGTCTGCGTTAGAAGTCAGAAACCCCCCTCGATGGTACTTTTCAGATCTCTGTCTGTAACCCCACAGCCCAGAAGGATGGACACCATTTACGATGAAGTAAAATCTACGGTGCAGTGTAACATCGTAAGCTAACGCCTTCCAAATTCGTGTGTTGTGCGAGTTTAGGGGAAAAAATCAACCAGATGCTACGCCTCTGTAATTTTCTTGGCATCACACAGAACAACCAAGGCATAACAGATACTATATTATTAGGACTAATAATTAAGTAAATTAAATGTATTTCGATGAAATTAAATTAACGAAACTAATAATTAACGCTGGAGAAAAGGGTGGAAAGCCTGTTCTTCAAAGTGCGCCCATTTACCGTATCAGCTAAAATCACTGAGTTTCACTCGCCGCCTGGCTTCTTCCCCTGCTGCCCTGAGTCTAGTCTCAATGGCAGCCAGAGCATCTCTGGAAAATTTCAGCCCGATCGTGCCATTCCCGTAGTTCACACTTTCCATCGCCCTCAGAGCGAAGACCAGTCCTTTCCCAGGCTTTCAGCCCTGCTGGGCCTCCACCACACCCCCAAGGTCACGGTCCCCAACACTGCGCCCTGGCCTCTGCTGGTGTGCAGCCCCCTCCCCCTCCTCCGGGCCCCTGCCCTGGGCTCAGCTGCTCAGGCCTTAGCCCTGAGCTCACACACACCTGCATGTGGGAGCCTGAGTCCTCGCGGACTAGGCATTCAGTCTGGGCTGGTCACTGCGGGGTCCTAGTGCGCACTCGGCGCTCACAGTAGGCCTTCAAGGTACAGGTCAGTGAACCTCTGCGACCCCAGTCTCTGCAGGCAAATAGACACAGAGAAAGGCCTTCCTGCCAAGACCTGGGTGAGCCGCGGTGCACTCCCGGACCAGTCTCCCGAGTCAGGCCGCCCAGTGCCAGGGCTTCCAAAAAGTGATGTGTCTCGTCGGGAAGGAAAGCAGGCCTCCCGGGTCCACTGAGACATTTTCTGCAAACCATTGATTTTCAGTGACTTCTTTTAAAGTTCGATACTGAAGATTTTGCAGAAAATAATTTGAAGACACAATCCAACATTTAATACCATAACCCTTTGGTCTCCTGACAGAGAATGAAACATGGGCAGAAAACACAAACACACACACACATGAATTTTAGAAAACAGAAGAGAAAGGTGTCCAACTGCACCTTCCAGGCAGTTGGCACGAGACAAAGAGAAGCCTCTGCGTCTATTCCCAAGTCACCGTGTGACATGACCACCCTTCCGGGGGTGAAGGCAGGAAGATTTTCCATCCTCGTTGGGGAGACGAGCATGCAGGTGTGTAACACCTGTCAAAACTCACTGAATCGTACACTTAACATGGTGCCTCTCCTTGGAGGTCAATTATATTTCAGTAACAGTAAAAGGTTATTCTGCAGCAGTTAAAAAATACGCACTTTCTCCCTTTAGTTATAACTGTATGTATGTTAAGCAACAATGTTTCTTGAATGTTAAATTCAGAAGACGGTGGCGCTCTCCTCCCTTCCCAAAATCATGTTTCTCACCTTCAGTGCCCGTCCTGAGTAGCTGAGGTGGGGCGTGGCCAGGCACTCATCTGCATTTAAGGACAAAAGGGTCCTGCACCCCTGGCCCCAGCTCTGGATTCCGGTCCCCTCCGGAACGTGGGCCCACAGAGGGCAGGAGCTGGACCCCTGGCAAAGTGTGCGCCCCGACACTCAAGAGAGTCAGAGTAAATGTTCTGTGTACCAAAAGGAGTGATCTCGCCCTGGCCGGTGTGGCTCAGTTGGTTGGAGCATTGTCTCATAACTGAAAGGTAGCGGTTCGATTCCCGGTCAAGGCACATGCCTAGGTTGTGGGTTCAGTCCCTGGTCCAGGCGTGTATGGGAGGCAACTGATCGATGCTTTACTCTCGCATCGATGTTTCTCTCTCTCCCATCCCCTCTCTCTCTCTAAAAGCAATGAGGAAAAATGTCCTTGGGTAAGGATAAAAAATACTGGAAAAAAACCAGGAGTGATCTCTAAGCTTAAACTGAGTATCTCCACTATAGATTTGGCATGAACTGTTAGGTTGCTTTTCTCCACGCGTATTTGCTGTAAGCATTTAATGGGCACACGCAAATCACTGCTCCATTTGTTAAAGTCCACAACCTAATGGAACAGGCCTGCTGGACTCCCTATTTTTAAAATAAACTGTACTTAATCTAACATTCGTTTAATTTAGTGACGGCCTTTAACAAACCACAACCTGTTTCCTCCTGAGTAAATATTTAAACCAGCTCACCGACTTTACATGTCGAAGGCAGACTGAAGATAAAGGTGGAGAAGGGAGATTTATAGCCGACTAGGCAATAATCAACGGCTGCCGTTCTCGGAGGGCCGATCAAAGCCTCTCGCCTGCCAGCCTGCGGCCCGGATGGCCGGCCCAGGTGAGCAAGGGCCCCCGGAGCAGCTCCGATCCCAGGCACGTGCGCGCCGGACTGGTCAGGCATTTACACTGTTCTCCGCTCGGAGCAGAGTGAATGGCTTACAGACATTCAGCAACTCCGTGCAGGGAGAAAAGAATGAAGGTAGAGCACGTGGGTGTAAGGAACTCTCCTAGGAATTCTTTATCCCTATAACCTCAGTGCAGCGAGGGCTGAGTAAAGAAGACTCTCTGACGTCGCTAGACAGTCCCCGAAGCAGGGCGCTTGCAACGCGCGCGTTCTCTAGAGGGCCAAGCCGCGGAGACCGCCGGCTCTGAGCTCGCCGTCCTTGGAAACGAGGACCTTGCTCTGACCCAGTTCCAGCATGTTTTCAGGTGACGGTTGCTCACCTCGATAAGCAAATAAGGTTTAAAAAAAGATTATGCTCAATGGAAGTCATTCTGAAATGAATTACAAGTTTTCTGCCTTCTTAAAAAGACTACAGCAGAGGTGTAACCTGATCGTCCCCCGCCCCCTGGCCATGCCTGGAATAATAATGAGAACTGTAATTATCGTACTGAGTGGTATTAGAGAGAAACCTCAGGGTCGGCCATCGGGCCACATGGGTTTGTTTGCTCTACACTCAACGGCACGAAATTACAGCGTTTGCAGTTCTCGTGGCTGCCTCGGTCCCTGGTTTGCTACTCCTCCTCCCTGCGGCCTTTCACTTGGTGCCGCATCCGTCCCCCTGCCTCTCGTAGCCTCTCCCCTCGCCCCCTCCCTGCACCAGGGCGGTCTGGTTTGGCAGAGCAAGCATCTGACGAGAGCCCGGGGGAGCCCACGGAAGGGCCCGCAGGCGCCCCTCTCTGCACACCGCCCAGGCCTCGTTCCACAGAAGACCTGCTTTTTTGGTTTCCACAGAACCACCTTCACTACTAGTACGTTCGTTTCTCAATAAAATAATGAAATCTTGACAAAAGGGAAGAGTGGTGGAAAGGACAGCAGGGAGCTGTAGAGGGGGGAAGGAAGGGAAGGGCAGTAGCTCCCTAACCCAACACATGGATTGTGAAAACGGAAGGAACCTCAGCTTCAGACATCTGCTCTGCTCGGGGAGCGGAGGGGAGGGCTGGCTTGCCCATCTGTCTGCCACCAGCCTGGGGCTGTTTTGCCAAGTTCTCTTTGATCACCTGTCCTGTCTGCCCCACCCCCCCAACCGGAGTCTAACAGGAAGGAGCTCCGTTGTTAAGTTCTCCAGGAAGCTCCCCGTCCTGCCCTGCGGCTGAGTCCTGCAGGACCAGCAGCACTCATCCGGCCCCCACGCGGGCTCCATCCCGCAGCGCCCAGCAGCAGGCCCCTGGCGGACACCTAGGGTCTCGGCCTGAGGACCTCAGGCGACCTGAAGACCTTCGGGACACGGAACCCCTGACTGGGACATCCTGGCTCTGGGGGCCCATCCTGCAGAGGACCCAGTAGGCCCCTGGAAAGCCGGGCCACTAAACACCGGCGCGCTCATCAGAGCTCCGCCGCAGGAACGGAAGCACATACCTACATGCAACAAAAATCCGATAATCCTCCCTAAGCAAAGGGCCGATGTGTTTGGGTTTCATGCCTTCCTTCTGTGTCCCCTTGTATGGGCATTTGCTGTGCCCAGCTTCAGTGGGCGCTGGATGCTCCGGGGGAAAGGAACCGGCTCCTGCACCTCGCGTCCCCTGCCCAGGTCACGGGGTGCAGGGCAGTCAGCCTGTCATTCACCTCGCCTCCTCTCCCTCCTCCTCTAAAGAAAACTGACGACTTATGTTGGTGTTGATTGCAAAACACTCCCAAAGTATTTCCTTTTAAATTTGTTTTGTTTTCTTTTAAGATTTTATTTATTTACCTTTAGAGACTGAGGAAGGGAGGAAAGAAGAGAGGGAGAGAAACATCCATGTGCCAGAGAAACAGCGACCAGTTGCCTCTTGCACGCCCCCAACTGGGGACCTGGCCCACAACCCATACCTTTGCCCTGACTGGGAATCGAACCAGCGACCTTTAGGTTGCAGGCTGGTATGCAATCCACTGAGCCCCACCAGCCAGGGTTGTTTTGTTTTCTTTAAAAGAGGCATTTACCAGATGCCCTTATTTTGAAAGAATTTAGCACTACATGTCAAGAGACAGAAAATATTAATGCGTCTGGGGCCCATAAGCGCACCGTGGGCATCTATTCATTAGTGTGCCGATCGGAAAGACACCTCTACAGAGGAGGGGCAGCAGCCGTGTGGGTGAGAGCAGGCCCCGGCCCCACTGCGGCCCAAACACCTGCTCAGTGCTTCGCTCGGTAAACGTCAACAGCGTTGAAGAAACGTTTAGCATGGGTGAACAAAAATTTATGGCCCCAGCGGGAAAAGGATACAAAGTAACCTGCACGGCATAATGACATCAGTTTTTAAAAATCAGTGCCATAGGCAGAAAAAAGACAAAAGAAAACCCTCAAAAGGCTGTAATTTGCTTTGTATGCACTGATGCTGCAATATTTTCTGTACGCTGTTCTCCCCATTTTTCTACCAAACTTTAAAAATTATCTTGAATGAGCAAGTATGTCTTCTAAGAATTTGCTGGGAAATTGCTTTGATTCATTATCCAGCAGACATGTTATGTTTCCTTGGGAGAGGAATTGTTTAAGCATGTGATGCGTTCTAAGGCTTGCTGGTGTGCGGAGACCTGCTGTTTCCTGTGTGTTAAGCCCGAAAAATTCCTAAATAGGCCGGGGCCCACAGACCGGCCTTTCTTCCTCCCACACGGAGACAGCTCTGATCCTTATCTCTTTGTAATCACATGGCTTGTTTTACAAAGCCCCCAAGAACAAAGCAAACATCTAGGTTAAACACACTTAAATAAGGCTGGACGGGGTGAAACCCGCTTTGAATTTTTTCAAAACCATTTGTTCCGACCACAGCGTTCGTTCCACATTAAGTAAACACTGCTAAAAGAAATCAGGCGAAATCTGCAATGCTTATCAGACCCGGCCAGAATGCAGTTCTAAAATTTCTTGTGTGCTTTTGTCTGCTTCTCTTAAATGCTCTAAGTGGGCGCATGTTACTAGGAAGAGAAGGGACAGAGAGGAGTAAGGCCTGAAGCAGAGATTGCTACGACAGGGTCCCTTTCATTCACCTGTGATTCAGAGAGACGCCGCTGGCCAGCCCTGGGCACTCAGGAATGCCTCCTTAGCGGCTGGCAAAGAGGCGACCGGTCCTTCCAGCTCTGGAGGGGTGGGGAGCCTGAAGCCCAGGCTGGCTATGCACAGGGCATGCGGCCTTGGGCCCCAGGACGGAGAGGAAAGACTTCAGCCTAAGTAGGGTCCCTTTGGCCTCCAGTCTAGCCATCCGAGGCACAGGCATAAATCTACCACAGCCCCTTTCTGGACGTCTTCCGTGGCTCGCCCACCCGTGGAGGGAAGGACCAGCAAGGCAAACATCCACGCCAACTGCGCGGTGAGGGCCTCCCTCGAGGGCAGCTCCCAACTCCACGGGGCACACCTGGTCAGGGCGGGGCCCCGGGACGCGGGCAGAGGCAGCGGGCAGCCAGGGGTTCCGCGTGCTCGCTGTGGCAGGGCACCTCTGGACACTCCCTCGGTCCCGTCTCAGATCTGCCAGCCCAGCACGCTGCTGCCCACCCTCCAGGGAGCAAATGGAGGTTCGATGTCCTGAGGGAATCTGCCCGCCATGACGCCCTCGGTCCAAGACCTGGAGTGAACCCAAGATGTCCAGCAACGGGTCTCCCACCGCGTTCTGCTCTGCACTACCGCCCCTGACAGACGCCAACTTGGTGAGGATGTCCGAACACTGGGCTGGTAGAAACTAGCATGAGCAATCGAAACTTCTTTCTTGTTTTTGAAATCACACCTGCTGGCCGGAGCCCCCTCAGTCTCTCTTCACACCAGTTCCCAACTAGTAAGGCGGCCCCACACCCCACTAGCTCACCGGCCTTCTTGAACCCCGGCCTCTGCTGCACACCAAGCCCCTGGGCAGTTACCTGGTTCTCCCTCAGGACGACAAGTCCCCCCACCAATGCCAGGAAATAAGATCTCAACATCCCAGAAGCCTGGCACGGTGGGCGGAACCAGGAGGGCGGCGACAGGCCCTGCTCTCTGAGACACCAGGCCGGCAGCCTCTGGTTATGGGCTACTCAGCTCTCACGACAATCTGCCAGGGTAGTGGCACCCCAGTTTTCAGGGACCACACCGAGCCCTGGGTGAGTTAAGGAGGTCACCTGGCCAAAGGTACACCAGCTGCGGGTCCTGGGCAATGTCACCAAAGATCGCCAGGGTGGAAAGGTCATTGCCCCATCAACTGACCCCACGTGCACGCAGCGCCCGACGCTGTGGCCACACTCCTGCCCCGGCTTCCCCAGACATCCCTGGACCGTCCATCTGGTCCCCTTTTCCGGCTCGCCTTCCTCCACCTGATCCAGCTCCGGGCCTCCCCGAAGGCTCTGCCTCACCGCCCGCCACGCCCCCTCGGAGCACCACTCGGCCTCCCAGACCCAGGACGAGGCTGTCGCCCCTGCCCCTCCGCAGGCGTTGTCTCTGAGCACCGCTGACCTCGGAGCGGTTAGTGGACGCAGCCCCACTAGACTGCCCCCCCCCCACCCCGGCCAGAAGAAGAGGACCAGGGTCTCTCTGCCAGGTGCTGTGTGCCTGGAGCCCACACGCTCTTCCCACAGGTAGACGGAGCAGCCTCTGCCTCGCAGGACAAGGGTGTCTAACGAGATCCTGCCCCTAAGGCCGGAGAGAGGCCTATAGGCCGAGCCCCGGGCTGCAGGGCCCACGGGCCCCAGGCTCCACGCCTGCCTAGGGCATCCGGCCAGGGCGGCCCTGGGGTTCAGGGAGCTCCAGGGAGCGCAGCACCTGCTCCATCGGAGCACCGTGGCCTGTCTCCTGCCACACACGCCGTACTCGAGGCTTTCTTACAGCTAGCCAAGAGTCTTAGCTAAAACAGGAGCTCCTCACGGGGCAAAAGCCGCCGAAGAAGCCATTTTTTTGTGAATGAGTTGAAAAGCCTGAAGCAAGGGAAATGAAAACATAAGGCGCCTTACACAGTTTTCCCCCAAACATCGGGATCTCCGTGGAGGAGATTAGTCGTGTCCTGGAAGGATCCCCAGGGCTGTGCCAAGGGCAGCAACCTTTCCTGCCCGGAGATGAGGGTTGTCACTGACCGAAGACCCCGGACCGCTGCTTCACAGTTCAAAAGGGGGTTCGCTGTGCACCCTACAGCTCTGAGTTCGAACCATAATTCATTTTTCTTTGCTTTCTAAAAAGTGTCCCATACAGAGAAATATACCTGTACATGTAAATTAAACTAGTTACTTTTTTTTCAAATTATAACTTAATTAGGGCTTTATGAGACATTAAAAGTTAAATGTAAAATCTGCGTTTAAAGGCTAATTTATGATGTCCAAACTTAGCCAGATCCCCAGAGGCAAAAAATTCCAATGCCTCAGACTTATGATTGATTATTAAACAACAACAAAAAAATTAACCCAGCGTTTTCCAGCTCAACCCTGGGCAACACTGATTCCTTTCCTAAATCCTCTTCTGGTGCTTTGGGATGAAGAGCCCAGTCCACCTTCTGGAGGAGACCCGAGACTCCACTGACTCATGGGCATGGCCAGGTCGCCTGTTGTGATTGGCCAGAGGCCAGGTCATTTTACGGGTGGTTTAGCGTAAAGAGGTTCTTTCAGGATCTTCTCTGTAAGATTATCAGAGTTTTCTTTAAATTGTGGACATTAAAACTAATATAAGAAAAAGTCTCCGTGCAGTAGACTATACATCAGCCTCGAGAGGAGAGAGTCAATAGTTGGGCTTCCCTTGGGGGACAGCAGAGTGCAGGGGGAAAGGGCACACCCCTCGGAGTGCAGACCCGGGTTCGAACACCGTCTCTGCTAGTCGCCAGCCAACAGGCGCAAGTCATGCACCTCTCTGGGCCTGGCGTCCTCCTTGACGAATGGGGCTGATGATGCGGCGCTGAGAAAATTAAGTAAAATGAACTGTTTCCGCATGGCGACCAATGCAGAACAGCCATTCACTATTGCATTTGTTAACTGTAGTGAATTATCTGGTGAATGTTTGGATGTTATAAAATGGGGGTCAAAGTACATTTCTATGAAAGTGAGAGTATACTTTTTTTTTTTTTTTTGCTTTGCTGTCACTTCAAATGAAGAGTAAAAAACACACTGCTGGTAAAGGACATAATAGTTTGGACTGCAAAATTCCATGGTGTTTTGGGAGATGCAAGTACCATGTGACCTCACCCAGTAACTTTCCATGAGTTCAGAGGAGGCTTTTGTGACGGGAAGATGCAACAGGACACCTCCGCTGCTTTGCAAATGTATCCAAACAACCCCTACCTCCACAGGCTGATACACTGATGCCCCCCCCCTCCCCGGCCCGGGGTCCAAGCCCTCCTGCCTCCTCCGCCAGGACTCGAGACTTCCTGTGCACAGTGGGGCGCAGTTCCCTGACGCCCTGCTCAGCAAAGTCAAGCATGAGCTGAGTGCACAGGGGCCACCTGCTGATTTCTTTCCTGGCCCAGCACCTGGCCCAGCACCTGTGGGTTGTCACTGGCCAGATTCGTTCTTAGGAGTCCCACTCAAAGTCAATGCAGGTTCATAGAACTTGTAACGAATACCTTTTATATCTAAGGGAAAGGCATAGTCAAAAAGAGTAATGTTAATGTAAATAGAAAAGGACGATTTCCTCATTTACAGTTACAGTCCCAGTACACCATGGGTCTCTCTCCTTACTTACTTGTTAAATGAGGAAAATAGAGGCACAAGTGAAGTGAGCTAGATTCCGCTGAACAATATGTTAATTAGGACAGGCAATTCACGGAGGGGACTGTGTCTGGACCGGCAGAAAAGACCCCCCAGGACAGTGTCTGGGGACTGAGACGGGGACACTCAGGCGTCCATGGGGCCGTGGCGCAGAGGCAGGACGCGCTAGGGGTCGGACCACCTGGGTAACTGGAGTGGCCTGCGTGCGTCTAGAATGAAAGCCGAGCGTCTCAACGGAGTCCGCAGCGCGAAGTGTCTGTGTCCCCCTGTGAGCCTCCCGCCAGTGGGCCCAGTTTGCTGACCGAGGCACAACAAAAGGGCTTTGTGTCCTGCCCAAAGCTTGATGAGAGAGCGCACACCAGAAGCCCCACTGTGGAGAGAGATTTCGCTCCATTTGCCAAGTGAACAAAGGTTTTTTTTGTTTGTTTGTTTCTTTCTTTCTTTCTTTTTTTAAAAAAAAAAAAAGACCAAGAGCCTTTCAGCTGTGTTTGTACGGCGCTCACTCACAGTGCGGCTCATAGGGAGGAGGAGGGTCTCCGCAAGGTACGCACTCCATGTCCTGGAAACCAACAAGTTTCGTCTTCCTGTAAAATCTAGGAGAAAGAGGAAAATGATCCTTGTTAGCGCCTTCACCTAAGCTCGAGGTCGCAGGGAACAGATTACATAGATTACTGGCAGCCTCCTCTGCCTGCTCTGCTGCTTTAAAACGGTCCTCAAAGCCGTAACTGTGGTAGCACTTAGCCTTGGAAAGCCCTCTGGGCTTGCCGTGAGTATTGAAAAAGTACCCATGCCACTAAACCTAACTTCGTAGATTTTTTAGCCTCACTTTTTTTTATATTGGGAGGAGCGGTGCTGGTGAGGGAATATGAAATCAATTTAAAGGATCAAACACCTTATAAAGTGCTAGTTTTCAACATTTGAAATTCAGAGACCAAAATAGTCAAGTGACCCGTAAAAGCAATGGAAAAATGTAGGGAGACGCTTAATAATTTTGATACGGGTTCATCTCTCTGGGCAGCACAAGAAATGCAGGAGCCAGAGCGGAAGAGAGTGACCACTTTGAAAGCTCGCACACACAGAACATTAAAGACAGCTGAGCAACAGCAAGCAAAGTATCACCAACCTAGTTAATGGGCCAAAGAAAACAGAACAGTGCTCCTGGTCACAGCACTTTCTACAACCTAAGTGCGTAACATTGAACTTAAACGTCGTTATGGTAAAAGGAAAAAACAGGCAAAAAGCATTAATTCCCCAAAGAATGTCATTTCATAATTCTTAATCTTCAATATTAAAACAAAAAAGAATGATACCATTAAATTTTTTAAATTTAACTTTAAAATGTTTAACCTTACTATTAATCAAGTAAATGTAAACTGTGATGGAAATATACCATTTTTACTTGGAAAATGGAGAAAATACACACACGGGCAGTATGTGTTGCCAGCAGGAATATGGAGTGCCACTTGGAGGGGGGCAATCTAGCAATATGCCATCAGAACTCAATGAAATAGCTTATTGACACTCTTTGCCCAATAATTTCAATTTTTCAAATACATCCAGAAGAAATAGTCAGGTGGGCGAAACTGTACGTGTAGGAATGCAGTCACGGTATTGTTTATAGAAGAGAAAAAGCCAGTTTGGCACAGTCTCAGTGCCCCACAGTGGGTGTGGCCAGCTGTGGCAGAGCCCAGCCAGAGAGCACACAGTGGGCCTTAGAAACCGCGACGCAGACCCGCCATGCCTGACTTCTTAGCTCATAAAATAGCATTAAGAAAAAAGTGTGACTGACATCATTCTGTTTTATACAAACACACTTTGTTATAGATTCAGATTATCTGCCAATGCACTAAAGACATTTATATGTATATATCTGCACTGAAAAAAATAGAAAAATATTATATATCAAATATTAGAGTGATTATTTCACGATGGTGAGAATTCAAGCAATTTCATAGGGAAAACTACCAACTTCTTCTCTGGGACACAAATAGTAATATGGAGAATAAGCTTACAGACCAAGTCTGTAAAGGACACGTAGATGCAATTGTTTTGCGGAATTGGATAATGTAACAAATCTGTATAATGCATGATTGAAGCAAAATTTACGTTTGAAACCAGGTAAGTTACTTCAGATGCCCAATTCCTTCCTTATTTGCTCAACATCCCATTTTCATTAGACTACGAATGTTCAAATGATTTTAATATAATGAGTTTCCATCCAATTTTAACTAGATATTTATTTTGGAATTTATAAAGTCAAAATCAAAGTACAAAGTTGGAGTACTCACACTTCATGATATCAAAATATCACGAAGCTCTAATAATCAATGCAATGTGGTACTGGCATAAAGAGACACCTGGGAACCGAGGAACAGAATGGAGAACGTAGAAATAAACCCTCATGGATATGGCCAAACAGTCTTTGACCAGGAAGCAAAGACCACGTAATGGGGACAAGACCTTCTCTTCAACAAAGAGTGCTGGGAAAACTAGACATCTACCTGAGAAAGAATGAATTTGGCTCCTTATCTTACACCACATACAAGAGTTAATTCAAAACAAATTAAATGAAAGACTCAAAACTATAAAATTCCTGGAAGAAAGCATAGGAGAAAAGCTTAATGACACAAATTTGGCAATAATTTCTTGGCTGTGACACCAAAAGGCATATGAAACAGGCAGCCAAAAAAAAAAAGAGGAAAGGAAAGACAAGTTGGACTCCATGGAGCTTGACACGTGGGCACCAGAGGACTCCATCTGTGTATACTTACCCCAAACTCACTGAGCTGTGGGCATCAAATGTGGGCAGCTTTCACATGTCAACCCTACCTTACTAAAGTGCTTAAAGAAACTAAGTCTTGCCAAAAATAGTTTTAAAAGATAATGAAGTAATGATTCCTTCTGGGTTAGACATAAAAGATACAATCCGCATGAAGGGCAACCTGCAATACAGGAGAGAGTGCTTGCGAGTCACACTCCGTGCTGGATGAGCGCTGTTCAAACACTCGGAAGACCTGGGTAAAAGGCACCGTATAATTCTTGCCTGCCTCACAGGCAAGGAAGGATGTAATTTTAAAGTAATCGTATAATAAACTACGAAACATCATTCAAATGTCTATTCATTTCTAACTTGCCTGCATCAAAGCCTTTACTTAAAGACGCGAACCCTGGAAACTGAAGCCTGGGTTCAGGTGACCGCAGCTGAGGCTGATGTGGGGGAAGCACGCTGGAGAGGAGCTCCTGGGGGGACCAGACGAGACCTCCTCACACCCAGGCAGCACCCACCAGCGCTCCTTCTTCGTGAGCTCTTTCTTCGAGAACGCCGAGTCCTCGGGGCTTGTGCCTCCCCCACTCTCTCTGGGCACTGCCCGCTCAGCCCTTGTCCCTTAAGTCAGGCCGAAGGTGGGCATGATCTCCCATGGGCCCCCTCTTCTGCTTGTCCCCCAGATGAAGAGAGCAGACACACAGAGATGTGCTTTTATCCAAACTGGACACCAGGAACAATAGAAGTGTGTCAGAAGTTTACTGTGTGTCCATTCTCTAGACTGGCAAAGGTCAAACCTCTGGGTATAGTTATATGCACAGGTATCGAGGTCTTCGGAGATTTAGGATGGTACTTTGTAGCCATCGTGCTTCCGACCCTCCCCCACCACCACCAGCTCGAGACAACCACTAACTTACTTTCTGTCTCCGTAAATGTGCCTCTTCCGGATATTTCAGGCAAAGGGATCACACAGTGGGTGGCCTTTGGGGAGTGGCTTCTCTCACTTAGTATTCTCTAGGTTCATCCATGTTGCAGCAGGTACCAGTGATGCATTCCTTTTTATTGCTGATGAAACTCCAGTGTTTGAATACATTCCACCCTGCTTATCCACTCATCAGTGCATGGACATGTGGGTTGTTTCTGCTCCTGACCACCGTGAATGACGCTGCTGTAAACGTTGATGGATGTGTTTCCAGTTACCTTAGGTATCTGAGAGCAAAGTTGCTGGACCACACGGTAAATGCGTGAACTTGCTGAGGAACTGCCAGGCTTTGCAAAGTGGCCGCACCACTTTACATCCATGAGGGCGCGAGGGTGCCAGCCCCTCTGCGTCCTCGCTGACACTGGTTATTGTTTCTGCTTTCAGTAACAGCCGCCCTTGTGGGTTTGCGGTGGGCCGTTTTAATTTGCATTTCCCTGATGGCTAATAGTGTTGAGCATTTTTTCACGTGCTTATTGAGCATTTGCATGTCTTCTTTGGAGAAATGTCTAATCAAATTCTTTGCCCATATTTTAACTGGGCTATTTGCCTTTTTATTACCAAGTTATAAGAGCTCTTTACATAGACTAGATAAAAGTCCCTTATGACATATGTAATTTACAAATAACTTCTCTAATTCTGTGGATTGCCTTTCATTTTCACCCTTTGAAGTAGAAAAGACTTTCGTTGTGAGTAACCCCAGTACAGCTATTTTCTTTTCGGCTGCTCTGGGCATTAGACCGGGCTTTTCACCCCTGTCTGGGCGCTGAGTCCTTGCCTACGGCCATGCCTGACCCTGGGGCGCTTCCCTAACCTGCCTCGCCTTTCACATCCAGGCTCTATCTCGCACTCTGACTTCAGCAGGAGCCCCAGAAGGATCCCGTGCCATTTGGTCAAAGCACTGGGGTCTGGTGGGCATGCTCTGGCGGAGCCCAGGGACAGCCCCTCCTCCGGGCTCCGCATGTGGCCTCCCGCTGGGCACGCACTGGCTAAGCGACCGTGCCTCAAAAGCCCTCCACCTGCATGCGACTCTCTTCACACCTGAGGCGCTGTGGATGCCACAGAGCTCAACTCACGTATGGCACTCAGCCAAGGGCCCGGCACGTTATAAATAATAGGCATCTACTGCTCTGGCTGCTCTTTCTGGTGGTTTTACTTCTGCAACATCGCCTGCCTCCCACTGCGCGGCGAACCCCTGCTCCTCGCGGCTGTCCCTGGCTGGTAACGCGCGGGCAGCACCGTGCACCCGTGACAGCATCCTGATGCTCAGCTTTGTCTCTCCTCCGTTCCCTGGGGCAGCAACGCCTCTCACTCCCTGGCACTGATATCACCACCCGTGCCTCCCCAAACCCCACTCTGAGTCCGGGGCCGGGACCCCACCGGCCTGTGTTACCTGGGGTACCCATCCAACGCTTACCTGGCCAGGAAACTGCAGACTTCAAAATCCCTCCACCTGCGCCCTGCCTCTCCCCGCGGCCCAGGTGCGGGTCCCATCCTCTCCAAGGCCCAAGGTCTTTTTCAACGCTCACCATTAAGATTGTCCACTTTCGCACGTGCCCACTCCCATCCACCCTCCCTATTTCTACTGGACTCTTCCTTCCTCCTGAAGGTACCCTGGCCTCCTGGCAGCTTCTTAAGAAACGCCAGGCGCACAGCCCCCCTGGGGCCTGTCTCTCACGCCCCCGGTGTCGCCAGTGCTCTCCCCCACCCGCAGCAGGGCCACGGCCTCCCCGCTGCAAGTCTTCGCGCAGACGCCCCTGCAGTGCTGCCCGCGCTGTCGGACCGCGGCCTGTCTCTCCGCCGCCCCTCTGCGGCGCTAGGTTTTCCCGTTTCCATAGGCGTCGTCAGCGTGTGTCTTTCTGCGCAATTTGCTTCTTTAATAGTTTCTGCTAAGGTATGTTTTGAGAACCTGATTGGGGCAGAAGCTCTGCGCGCGGGGATCTCCGCCCCCGACCTGCGCAGCGCCTGGCTCGGCCTACAGCCGGCCTCAGGGCGGCCGCGCCCAGGGCGCAGAAACAGCTGAGCGGCCGCGGTCTGCGTGTCCCTGGGCCCCAGGAGGGTGAGCCCTGGGGTCGCAGGCCGCACGCGTTTCCCTTTTGTCCGTGTGTCCGTCTTGTTTTTGTTTTTACTGATTTTAGGAACTTGAGAGTTCCGCGACACTCATCCTTTGCTAGCGCGCGCAGTCCCTTTACGTGTAGCCAGCGCCTGGCCCTTCCGTGCGCGGGCGCCGAGGACCCAGAGGTGAGTCCCGAGACGCAAGGTCGTGACCCCGCCCTCACCCAGTGAGTTCAGGTTCATTGCGGTGTGCATCCGCATTTGGAAAAGACCAAGAAAGATGCCTGTTTGAAGACGACTGAAAAAAGGACGAGGGAAAGAAGCCATCCGACCTACCCCGGCAAGCAGTCCCCGCAGGTGGCGTCGCTGGTGGCGGAGCAGTTGGCCTTCTGGAAGCGGTTCACCGCCGCGCAGTCCAGGCACGGCTTGCACTTCTGAAAGCCCCAGTCGTCCTTGAACCTGTGCGGCCGGCAGGTCACACACCGAGCGTCCTCCCCGTAGCCGAAGCCACATTCCTGCGGGGATTAAGGGGCGGGAGAAAGCTATTCAGACGCCGCAGGCGTGGGAAAGGAAAGAGGCGTCCTGAAACAGAGCAACAGTGGTATTTTAAAAAATGAGGATAAGTCACAAGAAATTTCAGAAGACCACAAGTCTAGAAGTCTACCCAGCAGACAGAGCCCTGCAATTTTAGCAGCTTAATGTTGTCTGTGCATAGGAAGATTCTTCCATATTCCTTAAAAACACACACACAACACTACATCCTGTTCGGACAAACCGAGATGCTGAAGGTCCTCGGCGTCTCTGGGTGTGGCTGTCAGAAGCCGGTGCTGTTCTCCCAGGACGGGCAGGACACGGTGCCCTTGGACCCACGTGGCGACCCCTCCCACGAGTTCAGACAAATCACTGGCGCGGCAGATGGTGTAATGCAATTATAAACCCCCCCGTGAAGAGGATGAGGCAGATGTGCGTTCATGATTGTTCGAAAAATAAGCTATAGTACGGAATGAGAGGTGTGACCCCATTTCTCACAAAACATTGGTGACATGTGCTAACACTTACTGGGTGCATACTCTGTGCCAGGAACTTTATGTTTTATTTTTTAACTTTTAATCCTCACCTGGAGATATGTTCATTGATTTCAGAGAGAGGGGGAGGGAGAGAGAGAGAGAAACATCAATGTGAGACAGAAATACCGATCGGCTTCCTCCAGTACACGCTGGTACCGACCAGGGATCGAAGCCGCAACCTTCTGGTGCACAAGACAGCGCTCCAACCAACTGAACCACCCGGCCGGGGCTATGCCAGGAACTTTATCCCTATCGTCTCATTAATCCACACTCCTTCCCAGTGAGCTAGCACCGCCATTATTCCCATTTCATGGGTGGACGTATGGAGCTTCCCAGAAGGCGTGCACCTTAGCCAAGGTGATGCATTCAATAGCTAATGTCAGAACCGGGAAATGAATCTACACGGTTTAACTCCGGACGCAGACTTCGCACCACTGCCCGGCAGGGTCTGCCAGGCCCTTCATCTGACATTTACCTGGGCAGGCATCCGAGAGATCCCACACCAGATGTTAATGCTGGTGTCATACTCGGCGGTGGTGTCTGCAGAACCTCAAGAAGAACGTGGCTGCAACGAGCAAGCCGAGCAAACCACAGACAAGGCTGGGGGGACGAAGGGCTCTCACGAAATGAACCCTTTCGGGGCCCGGGCTCCCCGTCTGCAAGCTACGGACGCCAGGGCGCAAATCCCAGCTGGCACAAAACTCCCACTTTTTAATAAAATTCATGTATTTTAATTTCTTCATCCATATTTATATGCAGCATCAACTAAGCCGTACTTACTGAGCAAAAATTAAATCAAAACTAACACAAAAATATTTCCTGTACCCAATAAACTGCCCACTAGACAATATTAATAAGCACACTTCGATGTAGACTTTTTGTGTGTTTACTGAGGAACTCGTCCACATTTGGGAGGAGGGACACCACCTCCTTCTGTTTGCCCGGCCTGTCCCTCAATTGCACACCTTGACTTGAGCGCACGCGGCAGAGCGCAGGGGACGTGCACAGGCCGGCCAGCCACCGTCTCAGTCCCGAGTGCTCCGGCCACAGGACGCTCCAAACCAAAGCACGGACAGGGGGAGGGGAAGACCCAACCGTTCCGCCTGAAAGACTAATTCGCAAATCAGAATGTCTTTGAAACGGTTCGTGGGAATTAGTGGAATTGCGAGTTATTCTCAATTGTTTAAATTCTGTAATAATTGAGCTTTTTTTCAAAAAGTATCATTACTCTAGTGATCAGAAAAAAAATAAACATTTTTTCAATGTGATCCATATTCACAAAGAATCTCTCGGGACACACGCCAGGTCTGTGGGGGGGGGGCACCGCTGTGTGCGTGGGGGCTCCGTCCGTGGGCACCGTGGCTCTGCGTGGGGGCAGAAGTGTGTGCCCCGCTGTTCCTTGTTGAGGGAGCCCAGTGCATCCAAAGGCTTTCTCTCCGTGTGGAAGGGAGGCTCCAGCCGGTCTCCCGTGACCCTCAGGCAGTGGGGACCCCACCGTTCCCCACTCAGCGTCTCAGCGTCTGCATGGCCAAGGGTTCGTGCACAGGCAGTGTTTCAAAATCCTGACCTAATCCAGGCAGCTTGGGCTGTAAGGGTCTCATCGACAAGTTCAAACACAACCAGGAAGAGGGAGGGCAGGGTAGAAGGGAAAACAGAGGGAGAGAGCGGGAAGGAGACAGAAGAGGCGCATCGACCGGCAGTCGGTGCCTGACATTTTGTTTTCCAGGCCAGGGTGTCGCAGGGGAAGGCGGAGGGTGTATCTTCCCGCACTGGAGCCAAGACACCTGAGTGCGAAGGCCAGCTGTGCCCTCATTAGCGCAGTGGCTCCGCGGATCTCTGAGCCTCAGTCTCTTCGTGCATGGAATGGGGACCACAACCCCGGCCCTACCGTTTGGAGGGATAGCAGGAAAGCTTATTAACCTCTAAACTGTAAATGGAACGCAGAGCGGGGTTTCCGTCAAATTAATGATGTCGATGGCCACAATTATCTGGGGTTTTCTACACCCCAACGGGCCAGTTCTCCCTATTAATCATGACCACTGACGCACAGGGACTCTCCAGACCCCCGCTTCCTTCTAGGTTACTCAAAACATCGCTTTCCATCTAGAACATTGTTCCTGAATAAGAATATTTGTAAAACGAATCGCAAGTACCTGCCTTTTGAGGAAGGGCTCCTAAAATTAGATCTGCCTTGCCCTGGTTGAACCCGCCGCCGCACTGCGGTGCAGCCAACCAGGCCCCCGTGTGCGTGTGCGTGCGCGGCAGCGGAGCTGTGCTGACCCCCTGCCGCACATCCACCGTGACTTCCTGCTCATCCCCAAAGACCCCCTGCCTCCCTCTCTCCATTCCTAAGAAACTACATGAAATGGCCCAAATGGAAACGAACTGGGAAAAGTAGAAATGGGTGTTTGGGTGGTCTCACCTGTTTTGAAAAGGCTCACAGACGTGAGTGCTGGGGAGATCTCGGGGTTGTTTTTGGACCGCTGACCGTGTTCCGCAGTTTGCGTGATGCACGAGGCCTGCTTTGACCAACACGGCTCCACCACAGATGGTGGAGTGCCGCTGACGAGTCCTCAGATTTTGTGGGATGAGGATGTGTCATGAAGAAAACCGGTCGTCGGTGCCACACGGGCCCAGAGTCACGTACAGAGAGAAGGGCTCCGCGTGCCGTGGTCCTCCTTCACTGTCTGGGCCTCAGCTCGCTCTCCTCCTGCTCAGAGTGTGTGTTTGGTGACAACGGTAGTGACCTCTGTGGTACGTTCAGGTGAGCTTTGTGTCAACTGCTACCAGAAATACGGCCACAAGGGACTGAGCGTGTGCCAGGAACTATGTAGTCTCCTGGGAACTTTTATAGCCATTATTGGGGGACTGCTCTTAGTGTATTTCCTCTGAAGCATTGGCCAATGTAAAAAGGAGATGAGAAGACCTGCCAGTTATTTTTGAACTTCTAAAAACTATACAGCTTGCAGTCTATGGAGGCCTAAGAAATTGATGCGCCGACCATTCTACATGTTAAATTTACCAAAAACGTTAAACTAACTGAAAGTTGGGAGAAGTAACTCCGAGAAATTAAAGCACAGTATAGTGTACAGGGCAGCGATCACTTTTAGAACGAACTGTCATTTCTGCAGCGCTGGAAACACAGAAACACTGTAATTATTTGAAATCCAGTCTGTAAATTAAACAGCATTTCGTATGCACTTTCAGACTGAGGTTCGGAATCTGTGAATTTAGAGGGCTGCGCGGAGTGGGGGGTAGGTGCCCCTGAGCCCTGCCTTGTTCAAGGGTCAACTGTAAATTTTAAATTGCCCCAATGGAAATGTCTACTTTGATGTTCCTACTTCATTCAGTAAAAGTAGCTGCTGAAAATGCCTTGAAAGCATCCCGGTTACATAAACCCCTAGGAACAGAAAAAGGAGGCTGCAGGCCATTTTCCCCCCACTTCTCTTGTTTTCACCCTTTATATTGTAAAACTAGCACCCAAGATTTTGTTAAACTCAAAAACACACCCTCCTTCCCATCCCTGGTCTCTGCCTCCCTCCTGCCCGCACGCAGCAGACTCGCACCTGCTGGGGTCCCCTGCCGGGAGCCCCCCTCCCCCTGCCCAGTGCGCCCCCTGCGGGCAGCTAACACTCCTGCTCAGTGCACCTGGAGAGGCCCTCGGACCCGCACCTGGAGAGAACGTTCCGCCGCTCTGCGGGCGGTGTCCTCACTCATCCCGGGGGCCCGGGGGCCCGGGGGCCGGGACGCAGAGGGCAGCGGGTCTGGCTAATCGAGCCAGCATGGACCCCCGACCCGACCGCACACTTGATGAAAAGAGTGTCAACCTTTAGGGGTTTCTCTCCCGTTACTTTCGAGCAGAAAGGGGTCACCGCCTTAGGCGTATCGTTTTCTGTGGCCGGCTGTTTTTGCTGCACTTGGGGATGGAAGAAAAGGCAGGAGCGGCCTCCTGGGGACCGGCCACGCATTCCTGCAGGAAGCGGAGGGCAGGCTGGCCTGCTGCGTCCAGGCGCAGCCTTCTGACTGACTCCCGCCTGGACCGAACTCTACAGGCGCCTCTGAGGCCCTGGTCTGAGGCTTGGTCCTTCCGAGGCCAGCTGTCTAAAACTCCTGTGAGGTCAGCTTAGCTACTGAGAATCTCCCCCAGCCCCAACCCCACTGCTCACCCTCCATGTCTGATGCAGTTCCCCCCGGACCACCCGGGCTGTCTGAACCCCTGGCTTGCCTTCAGCCATAGTCCTGTTGAGTCTCTTCCGCTCCAGAGCCCTTTACTCCGAGGTTTCCGCTGTGTAGTGTCCTACCCTCTGCCCCTGCCCCTGCCCCTTAGAATTACACCCCCACCCCCAAGTCCATGTTGCATTTGGAACTGAGCCCTGTTCTGTCTGAGGTCTCTTTCCCCTATGGCAGTAGTTCCTGAACAAAGTTTGCTGTTATTGCTGTGACTTCCGTCCTGCTTTCTGACACTTTCCCGGTTGCACTAGGGTTCTCCCTGCCGTGGTTTCATGCGAAGAAGGGTTTTGTTGCAGGGGGGAGGGGGGGCAGTATGTTTGGGGAGGGAAGATGAGGAGGGTAGGGAAGAGTCAGTCTGTCATTGGCCCGGGCCTCAGAAAAGCTGCCCGTGTTTCTTTCTGCGGGAGCATGGTCTGCCACCCCCACCAAGGGGAGGGATGTGGCTGGACAGCCGTTATCTCTGAGGTTAGCATCCACCTCCTTCGAAGCTGGAGGGTCGTCCTGTCCCTGAATCCCTGAGAACACCTTTTTACTAATAGACACATGAATTTTTTAAATTGCAATTTTGAAAAAAAGCACTTCTGTAGGGTTTCTGCTTCTGAAAATCACTCCACACGTTAACGGCCCTTTGCACTGGAGACCTCCCTCCACCGCTCTTTCCCCAGAGCCCCTCCCAGCACCCGCTCTCCACAGGCAGCCTCTGTGGGATCAGACCGCAGTGGGGCTCCCGGGCCCTCTCTGGGCCCCTCGAGACGCTCCCTTGGAAAACCCAGTTCTGGCGAATATCTCGCTGAGCGGGGGAACCAGAAGTCCCCCATCAACGTCTGATAGTGCTCCTGATCCTCCACTGACCTGCGGGGTGCGGGGGTGGGGGTGGGGGTGGATGTCTGCTCACCGCATTCACTGTTAGCTGGGCTTTAGCCAGAACCCCCCCACCCCCGACATTTCCTCTCAGAATTTTCTACCCACTGACCCTGCCTGCTCCTTGCAGGCAGCCAGACCCCTCCCCACCGCGAGCCCCGCTGTGCGGGCCCACACCTACGGCCGGCCGAGGCCGCGAGTCCAGCCCGCCTGCCCACTTTCACCAAGAGTCTGTGGGTGCTGTTTCCCTTAGTGCAGGACAGGCTGGTGAGTAGCCCCGACTCGCTGAGTGAGGGAGTGGATGGATGTTGTTAAAGGCAGTATTTCCTGAAGTCGCTATTTTTATTTCATTCCAGGGGACAAACCCGTGGGAAGTCCACAACCAAGCCTCCCACTCGGTGCAACCCTCCTGGGCTGGTGGGGCGGGGCGGGGGTCCGCACAGGGTGAGCAGCCCTCCTCCCAGTGGTTCAAGGCAGGAGAGGGCTGCTCCCCCCCTGGCTGGCGGCAGCAGTGGCTCTGTCACTCTGCCCCATTTTTTCCAGCCACATTGAGTGGCTTTGCAGCTGCAAAAGGGCCCAAAGTAAACAGTCCTCAAGTCCCCTTCTCCCTTTCCTGCCTCTGTGAATCCAGCGCAGAAGAAGCAAACGCCAGCGGACCCCACCCACACCCACACTTTCCAGGAGCAGCTCGCTCCTGCAGCCCGGCCCCCCCAGGCGGCGGGTGCACTGTCCAGCCAACACGTGCTGGGTCCCCGGGTGGAAAGCCCTGGTTATCCGCACAGCCAGTGAATGATGAACTTTGGTTCATCATCTGAACTGACTGTGAAAGCTCGAGTCTGCACAAAGGAGACGGTACTTGTGGAGAAAACCCAGGGCACACGAATGGAAGAGACAAATTGGACTTATGTGGCTGGAATCTAGAAATCAGCTTTTCCATTTCCCTACATCAAACAACGCCAGACACATTTCCGCCCAACTTCCAGTTTATGAAAATCTTTAGCTGAGTTTTTTTTTAAAGAAAAAAGTACAAGCTAGAGCGTGTTAATATCTGCCAAGCATCACAGGGCTTGATTAGGTGTAATTAAACATAAAGTGAGCAACACTGTAATTAAATCGTAAAAATGAATCTTTTTTATGCTTGCAAATTATGTTTTGTGTGTGTGTGTGTGTGTGTGTGTGTGTGTGTGTGTGACTTTCTTCATATGGATAAAAACAGTTCTCCAAAAAGTGGATGCCTTTGAAACTCTGCAGCCAGCCAGGCCTCCGTGTGGAGAGAAGGATGCCGTTGCTGGCAAGAATTCATTTCTCACGTTAACTAAAGTCTCCCCGATAACTGGTTGGAAAAGCTCACTTTGAAAAGCGTGCCAGGGACTTGCAGTCTGTTTCAAGCAGTTCCTACAAAAATGAGTCTCCTGATTCACTGCGGGGAGGCGGTCGTGGTAAAAGCACGTTGGCAGGGATGCTCTGTTAGGGGGAGGGGCGGCCGCTGGGCCAAGTTCGGGCAGCAAGAAATGGAAGTCTAGTGGGGTCGCTTCGGGGAAAGAAAGCCCCTCCACTCTCACCCACCCGCGTGCTCACTCCCCTGAGCTGTGGGAGGGGGATGGCTTCGCGACCCTCGGGCCCACGCTTGTTGCTCCCACCCTGGGCACACACTTCTCAGGGGGCGAGGTCAGCAAGGGCGAGTAGTCTCTGCCTCAGAAACAGGGAAAAGACCGCTCCAGTTCCTTGGTGACACAGGCCACCGTTCAGTATGACTTGAATAGGGAGTACAATTATATATATTATATTTAGTATTCCAAGTGAAAAGCAATTAAATTATTTATCAATGTAGTGATCTGACAATGGAGAAAAAGTTGAGTCTTAGTCAAAAGACTACATTGTCCCTTGATTTGTAAAGCAGAAAGTGATAATTAACAAGTCAAATATGTTTGTTAATTTATCTGATCTTAATATATTCAAAACTTACTTTTCTTACCTATGAAAGATATATGTTATTGCTAAGACCTTAATAAAGGCAGCCCGAAAAGGAGAAACTGAAAATCTCTGCGTGGACAGTGTAGAAATTTTAGGCCCAAAGTAATTGCTTATAAATACTCCAGCTCTTTGCCTTGACTAGGTAGCTGGGAGACAGAAATATAGTTACGCTTCCATCGGCGGGTCCCTTTGCCTCTCTAACGGTTTGCGTCTTAGCCTGGGCGAGGCTCAGTGCTGACTGCTGAGAGCTAAAACCAGGATAAAAGACATGGCGAAATACATTATTTATGACACACACAAAGTTGTTAACTTTGATATCACTAGGTTTAATTGTCACTCTTCCCCCCAAATGTCTGAGGTTCACTGAGTCTCCCACTCCCGTAGCAAAGCTGTGCCCCCATCTGCCAGCAGCTGGGCACCCAGCGTGGAGAGCCAGGGCCCCGGCTGAGGGAGCAACTCGCCCGCCCTCCACATTGGCACCGTGGGGCGCGTGGGGACACAGGGCACATCTGTGACATTGTGCATCCGATTGGCTGTTGACAACCTAATGTTTCCATGACATCCTGACCTTTACTTTTATTTCTCACTCAAGTTGTGCTGGTCTTTTCTTTGGGTGAAGAAAATGATAATAAATGTTGAAATGAAAATTAATAAATTAAGTACCTACAGAAGAATTATTTGAATTGCTTCCCTCTGGCTGCTTCCAGTGGAATGGGGTTGGACAGCTATTGCAATGCTCAGGGAAAATTGCTGCCTAGAGAAAAGCATTTCTTCCGGATTCCAAGGAGCATTGTGAAAGACGGAAACTGCTGTCAGATAATCTCAGGAGAGAGATTTTTTTAAATAAAAATAAATATTAGGGCCGATAGTACCTTCATCCTCTGGTTTGATTCTCCAGATTATTTTGAGGTTATCGTCTCTGGATTCAAAGGATGAAGGTTAGGGAGCAATTTCCTAAAACGATCCACCCGTCTTGGCGTTACTCATCTGCAGTCTCCTCCAGATTTTCAGAGATCGGGCAGAAACACCCGGTCTCTCTGCCCCTTGGGCACTGCTGCGTTCTTCACCACTTTGCTCACTAATCCTGGATGGCTGATCCTCCAGCACAGCAAAACCTTTGTCTGAAAATGCATGTTACTACAACCCACAGATTAAAACGCCGAGCTGAGATGCTAGTTAACCAGACGTCACGCAGAGCTCACAGGTCAGCCAGTTTCAACCCCAAGGGACAGCCCAGGGCACTGAGAGCCACCCCTGATTTAGCACAACCACCAGAGAGAGGCCGGAGCCAGGAAGGGCCTGTGGAACGCAGAAATCTCAGTTTCCTGCTGTTTGTAGATCACCGATCGAAAATCTATGAATGACAAGACTCAACTTTAAATAATGGCAGTCTTTAGGGGCAAAGGACTTCTGTAAAAGTCACTTTGAAGGAAAAGAAGAACCTTTTGTCCCTTCTCTAATGGGAAGACTTTGATGCTTTATTTAGATCAAAAAAAAAGTGACACCTCGATTCTCCACAACTAGTAACATCTTCAAAAGGTCAGAAGATAAAGCAAATTGATGTATAGTTCTGAGCATGCTCACAAAAAAGAAGAGACCCCAGAATATCCGAGACTCTAGAAATATGCTAGAACACAGTGTCTTAACAAATAGTGACTAAAACGAATATATTTTAAAATGATCCAGGGGGTAACATACGCCCGGGCTGGGGAGACTGATAAGCCTCGTAAGGCCAGAGAAGTGTCCGAAGCCCTGGTGTGGAAGCGAGCCGCTCCCTCCGAGCAGCGTCGGCTGAGACGCTGCAGCGCTCTGCTTCTTGACCAGCAGTGGCAACGCTCATTTGGAGAAACACAAGTCTCGGTAAATGGGAGCATCACCACCTTCTGTTATCAATGCTTGATTTTTCAGTCTTTGGTAGACTTTTGATCCTTTTTAACTAATAAACCTTAATAATTCTATTCTTTAAATAAAAATATGATAAGCACTAAGTTACATGAAACAGTAACATTTTTTGAATTCTGGTTATGAGAACCTATTCCCTTTTTCTCGGTAGGGCACGCAGAGAGAAAAGTATTGAAAAGGGCATTGTGTTTGGCTGAAGTGACACAGCGAACCAAGAACTCCGTCACGGTGTCCAAATCTTCATTAGTAATTAACTAAGAATTTAGCTGAAAAGAACGCCGCGGACAGGCCCGCTCTGCCGCCTCCGCGCACGCGCACACCGCACCTTGGACAGCTCCATGCCCGGCCCGCACTGCTGGCAGAGGACGCAGTTTCCGGACCGGTCCCTGAATTCTTGTTGTCTGCAGTCCCCTGTCTCACAGGTCGCTTCACATGCCTGGAAAAGATATTTCACAAACGTTACCCACGGCAACTTCATTGCCTTGTTTGCAAAATCAATGCAAACAAACAAACAACAATATCCTCAGTATAATTCCCACAATCACCGAATGTCAACATCGCATCAGAGGGAGGCTGGTTTCATTTTCACCTTGGGCAGAAAATACCACTTTATTGACTTGATTAAGTCAGGGGAACAAACAAATCCATGTGCCTGGTTCTCCTCTGCGTTCCCCGAGTGAGGTCTCCCTTTCTCCTGGAATCAGGTGCTACCTTCCCCTGACAGCCTTCTGGGGACGCAGGTGAAAAGGACCTGGAAGCTGCTCTCCTTTCTAAGAGGACGTATAAAAGGGCAGTCACGCAGATACGCCCAGTCCTTTGGCAATCTGAAAACTTCTGATTTCCAAAACTATATTTTTTGATCAAGAAAAATAAGCAAAAATAAAAGAGAAAAAAGAAATACAAGCATATTCAAGAATAATGAACTGTGCCCTGGCTGGTGTAGCTCCGTGGATTGAGCTCCAAAGGATTGTGGTTCGAGTCCCAGTCAGGACACATGCCTGGGTTGTAGGCCAGTTCCTGGCAGGGGACGCATGAGAAGCAACCACACATTGACGTTTCTCTCCCTCCTTCCCTTCCCCTTGAAAGATCAATAAATAAAATTTTTAAAAAAGAATAATGAACTGAATAAATAAATGAAATAAATTTGTATAGCTGTAGGAACTTTGCTATTATCCTTCAGACATACAAGGTCTGTCCAGAAGGTATCCAGCCATTTAATATGAAAAATAGAGACATTTATTGAAGAAGATGCCAGATACGAGAAACACTGTACACAGGACAATGACACCTCAGTCCCCTTCAAGATAGGCACTTGGGACCTCACACAGTTCTCCCAACTGCCATCAGCTACCCTGTCGTATTTTCCTGAATCTCATCAACAGTCTGAAATCTCTTCCCTTTCAAAGGTGATTTTAGTTTTGGGAAAAGCCAGAAGTCACAGAGCACCAAATCTGGGCTGTGGGGGGGCTGAGTCACCTCAGTGATTTGATGTTTCACCAAAAACACTGCCCGAGATGTGATGCATGATTAGGTGTGTTGTCATGATAAAGCTGCCAATCACCAGTTGCCCAGAGCTGTGACCTTCTGAATCATCTGATTAATTTCCATGGAGAAATATTCAAGCTTAACACAAAATCTGATGCAGATTCATTGCTCTACTCCCTCAGTCATTTTGAATGTGACGGCCACACAGTGCACATGCTGGCTCAATGGCGTCTACCACCCCCACTGACTAGTGCAGTGAAGTCATCATTGTTCACACACGCACATTCCAGCCCCCTCTCCTTGGCTGCCAGGTTACACTGAAGTCGTGCAAACCCTTCTCTGTATGTTAGCAATGGCTGGACTTTTTCCAGACAGACCTCCTATCTGCCACCCAGTTTTGGTGTAGAAGTTTCCGTCCTTTTCAGGTGAACTGCATTTACTTAGAGACTGTGTTTCATGATACTTCTGACAATCCCGGGATCAGTAAAATTCTCGACAAGGATGATGTTGGCAATAGTGGCCAGACTCTCTGGACAATTCGAAGTAAAAGTGCCCTGAAAGTATGAACTCCCATTCTTACTGATTACCATTTCACCATTTACGTGGGGCCTAACGAGGTCCTTTGGTTCACAGCATAGGGGCTGAAATGGAAGGGTTATCATCTATTTTGGCAAAAAGAAAGGTTGTAAGTAATTTTCCCAAATACAGCCTTTTTCTCTTACATTATCTAAAAGCGGTAAATTCACTTTATACACTGTCATCCTACAAAAGTGTGTTCATCTGCTTCTTAACAGTATTTTGTAAAAATGTCATAAATAATTCAATTTCAGGTGGGGGACAACATTCAGTTCAACCTTTTATCATTAGTAGAAACGCCCTCAATGACATTTCTGGCTACAATTTTGTTTTCTGAAATACAAGCTGAAAACCTCAGGAAGTACCAGGAGATCAGAGATATTGTTTTGGATAAAGCCTATCACAAGCAGGTGCCCAGGAAACTGCTTTTGGAGGTTAGAGTAACTAGCAATTATTCAGTACAAACTGCCTCCATCTTTTTTTTAAATGTATTTTATTGATTATTCTATTAAAGTTGTCCCTTCCCCCCCTTATTTTCCTCCACCCTGCACACCCCCTCCCACCTGCATCCCTCCCTGCACCTTTAGTACATGTCCATGGGTCATACATACAAGTTCCTTGACCTCTCCATTTCCTACACTATTCTTACCCTCCCCCTGTCATATTTTTTATCTTCTTTTTCTTAGGTAAATCCCTTTAACATTTCATATAATAAGGGCTTGGTGATGATGAACTCCTTTAATCTTATCTGGGAAGCACTTTATCTGCCCTTCTATTCTAAATGATACCTTTGCTGGATAGAGTCATCTTGGATGTAGGTCCTTGCCTTTCATGACTTCAAATACTTCTTTCCAGCCCCTTCTTGCCTTCAAGGTTTCCTTTGAGAAATCAGATGATAGTCTTATGGGCACTCCTTTGTAGGTAACTGTCTCCTTTTCTCTTGCTGCTTTTAAGATTCTCTCCTTGTCTTTAATCTTGGGTAATGTAATTATGATGTGCCTTGGTGAGAGCTTCCTTGGGTCTAGCTTTTTTGGTACTCTCTGAGCTTTTTGGACTTCCTGGAAATCTATGTCCTTTGCCAGAATGGAGAAGTTCTCCTTTAATATTTGTTCAAATAAATTTTCAATTTCTTGCTCTTCCTCTTCACCATGTGGCAGCTTTATGATTCGGATGTTGAGACATTTAAAGTTGTCCTGGAGGTTCCTAAGCCTCTCCTTTTTTTTTTTTTTTTTTGAATTGTTTCTTCATTCTGTTCTGGTTGAATGTTTATTTCTTCCTTCTGGTCCAAACTGTTGATTGGAGTAACGGTCTCCTTCCTGTCACTGTTGGTTCCCTGTACATTTTCCTTTATTTCACTTTTCATAACCCTCACATTTTCCTCTATTTTGTGACATACTCAACCAATTTTGTGAGCATCCTGATTACTAGTGTTTTGAACTGTGTATCTGACAGGTTGGCTATCTCTTTGTCACTTAGTTGTATTTTTTCTGGAGTTTTGATCTGTCCTTTCATTTGGGCCTTTTTTTTTTTTGGTCTTGGCACACCTGTTACATAGCAAGGGGCAGAGCCTCAGGTGTTCACCAGGGCGAGACAACACGTTACTGCGTTGTGGTGCTGCATGTGGGGGAGGGTCTGAGAGGGAACAATCACGCTTGCTCTGCTCTCTGCTGGATTTCAGTCACTTCCCCTGCTGCCCACAAGCAAAGTGGGCCCTTCTGGTGCTGGTTTCCGGGTGGGTTGTGTACATTCTAGGACCCTGTGGGTCTCTCCAATGGACTCTCCTGTGAGGCTGGGAGTTTCTCCCACCTCCTCAACCCCCGCAGGTGTTCTCAGTCAGAGGTTTGAGGCTTCATTTCCCCGCTGGAGCCCTGGGTTGTGGGTCTGTCTCGCTCCCCAGTTGTTCCTCCCGGTTTATCCACATGCAGATGTGAGACCCCTGGCTCACCAGCTGCCACCGTGCTGGGGTCCTCTCTGCCAGGTTGCCCATCTCCGCCCCTCCTGCCAGTCTGGGTGAGTGTTTCTTCAACTCCTTGGTTGTCGGACTTCCACACAGTTCAATTTTCTGTCAGTTCTGATTATTTTTTGTTTTTAAATTTGTTGTTGTCCTTCTTTTGGTTGTGTGAGGAGGCACAGTGTGTCTGCCTATGCTTCCTTCTTGGCTGGAAGTCAACTGCCTCCATCTTGCAGCAGGAATATCTAGAATGATGTTTGCCGGCCTCTTCATGTAAAATCAAAGCCTGGACCTCCCAAGCAGGTGGGGGAAGAGTTCAAGGTGGGATTTAGGACTCGAACGTCATTTGGGGCCAACAGTCTAATAATCTCCTCCTGCTTCTCTTCACAGCCCTCGACTACCAGTCCTAGAGGAGCTGGTTTTATTCGAGAGAGAGAGGAGATTCCCTCCCACCACAAAGAGACCATAAAGGCTTTGACCTTCTAGAAGTTCACTCCGATGTTGAACAACCTCACATCAAAGAAAGGAAGCTTTCCTCACATCTGCCTGAACCTGACTCCAGATGGACGCCATTTCCTCCAATTTTATCTTCCAAGAAGACTTTGGGTACTGGCTTCAGGGTAAGTGATTCTTTTCACAGTTGAAAATCATGACATATCTTCAAACCAAGTAAGCTTCAACTCTTTCAAACACCTCCATCGATCTTTTGTGTCAGGCTTTCCCACATGGAAATTCTCCATCTGTCCTTAACGAATTTTGGAACCAAGCATATAAATAACTACGTAAACATAATAGAACTTAAAAAACTCAGTTCTAAACACTACTAAACACTTCACAGCTGTGTGAGTCGTGGGCGCCCAGTCAGACTGCAGGGTCCTGTCGGGATGTACGATGCGCTGTGGGACACTCCCGTCCACCCACGATGACCATCGTCACAGGGTGGCGGGCACCGCGGTGATTTCCACCTCATCTTCATTTAGATAATTTCAGCAGTTGTCACAAATGTCCAGACTCAGGTGCAGTCTTTATTAATTAAATGTAACAGTTATAACATGCAATTTGAAAGAAAATTTTAAAACATGGGGTCAGATGTAGAAAAGAGTTTTGGCAGTACTGATAAGGACTCTTTCCCCGCGTTCTCCTGGAAGCGGAGTCGACTCACCAGGTAGGCTAGTAAAACCACAACGGTGAGAAGTGGCTTCTCCTGCTCCAGCGGCCCTTTCAAAGCCATGGTTCTTGTTAGATGTGCTTTTGCGGAAGAGTTCTGAAAGAGAAGATACAGTTCACGTTAATGACTATGCTTTGTGTTCACTGTATAATGTTTACTGTTTGCTTATGTATACTAGATAATAGTATTTATGCTGTAAAAGTGGTCACCTTTGAAAAGATGCAGGAGGCATACAACATGTAATCTTTAAAAATTTAAGTTACGAGAGTTACTGCTTTGCCTACGTAGGTACCATAAGCAAAACTGCTACAGGCGTCCAGGTCCCAGGCCTTCACTGACGACCCGAGTCCCTGTAGTGCCCAGTCTTCTTCCCCCAGCACAGAATTACACTCAGATGGTGGCTGTGTAAACCTTCCATCCTATGGATTCAGTCAGCGACAACAGGACAATAATAGTGATGAAAAATCAACACCTGCTCAGCACACTCTGCGCCGGGTACTATTTTCACCGCGTTAACTCATTTAATCTTTACAGCTTCTCTAGAATGTAGATAATATTGTTATCCCCATTTTAGAGTGGGGAAACTGAGGCTCAGAGAGCGCTGAGTCACCTGCCCAAGGTCACATCGGTAGTAAGAGGCAGAGCTGGGTACAAACCCAGGTGGTCTGGCCCCAGCGTCCTGGGTCCCTCGACCCTAGAACACAATCCATGAGCACCCCGGACCTTCAGCCCCATGAAGAAGCAGACGCAGCCCACGCTTGGCCTTTGTTCCTCCACCACTTCGGGGCAAATTATACATCAGCAGAAAAAAATATGCATTCATTTAAAAACACGTAAAAGTCATTTACACGTGATGAAATTGGAGTCACTAATCTGACATATCAATGAAAGATCACCCAAGCCTCTTCATCTTCACCGGGAATTATGTGAAACGTAGAAATAAATCGGGTTGTTTTTCATAGTTCCAGACAATAGCGGGAGGATAGGCTTTTTTTTTTTTTTTCCTAGTGAAGACCTATCTGGTGGCTCCTTATCAGGTAGGGAAACAAGGGTTCCGTTTCCCTTTGCAGTTGAATCTTCCAAAACTCACAAGAGACCCAGAGCAAATAATCTGACTACTTAAAAAGAAACCAGAGCAGAGAAGCAGCCCCGTGGGCCAAATAGCTCAAGAAAAACGACAACGATCCGGGAAGCGGAGCCGGGCTGTGTCCACTGCTGGCCGAGCAGCCAGCCCCGCGCGCCTGCGCACAGCCGGGACACTCTCAACCCGGGCGGACCGGCCTCTCAGCTGCCCGAGCAGCTCCGACGGCCAGCGCAACGCAGGTAGTGCTTTTACGTTTGTGGGATGGATGACCCACTTTTAGAGAATTCAAGCAGCTTTTATTGCGTTTCCACCTTCTCAGTCACGGCCTTTTTGTGCGCCTTGCTTATCTCAAAATCATCCAGCAGTTAGCCAACCATGCAACTCACTGCTTGTGCAGCCGCCGGGCTGCGGTCCGGAGATAGAACCGCAGTCCGTGAAAGGCAGGCTGCGGTTGTGCCGCTCGACACGGTCCTAAATTCTTCTAAATGTGCGAATTATTAAAAGTTAAAAAAAAAAAAAGAAACCATAAAATCTACATGGAGTTAAGCTACTGTGAAAAAGAGGGTACAAATACCCACGACATGTGAGAAGAGACTGACCGTGGCAGTGCCCCCGCGATCGAGCGACCGGGCTGGACCCCACACTCCTCTGGACCCCGGGCCGCCGACCGCGGAGGGCGGACGACCGACCGCTGGCAGCCCGCGGTAGGAGTTAGACGTCGTGGTGACACGATTCTGACTTCGTAAGGTACACCGATTTTATGTCAAAATGTTATCGATGGTTGGGGTCACATGTGGCATTCTGTGCAAACTTTCCCCTTCTTTTTCTAAAACTTCTTCAGAGCATAAAAATTTCATTCACAATGAAGAAAAAATGTGCACCGCTCTTAGGACAAAAAGGTGAGCAACGGCCCTCCTTGAAAAGTGTCTAAAAGAGGTGACGAGATAAAAACCATACAAACACGATCAAAGAAAGGAGAAAATTAAATAACGCACTATACTTGATGTGTTAATTTTCTTAATTTTACTTGATGCGTTATTTAATGCACCACGAAGAGATATTTCTAGATGATCACGTAGAAAAAAATTGTCGGAACTACGCCCTGTGCGCTGACTTGCGTTGTTCTCCCCATACACGCGCCAAATGGAACAGCGCGAGCGGAAAACCTGAAAGTGGCACTGCCCTGCCTAAGTGTCCAGGGCTACAGGCAGGTTTGTCCCCACAAATCATCTTCCAAGCTCCCGAGTGTGGCCCCGTGCCCTCTAGCTTCTGGCCTGCTGGCCCACCAGCAGCTCACACCCCTGCAGCTCTGCCCCCGCCACACTCGTGGTTCTCCTGCACACCTGTGGCCGTGCCGGGGGCACAGGCGGTCACTTCGTCCTGGGCAGTCTTTCTCCCTCTGAATCCCTACAAGAACCAGCCAACAGTCACGCTGCCTGCTGCTATCCATAAGCACAGGCTGCAGAGGTGCTCCCTGCGGCCGGTCGCCCCTTCTACACGCACGTATAGCATCGGTCAGGCCGCAGAGCGATCATGCTTATTAGTGTAAGCTCCAGAGCTTACGCTGCTTGAAACAGGGACCACGCCTCAATACTCTCTGTGTTCCTCGTGTCTAGCACGGTGCCTGGCACCTACAACACCAGGGCTTCCAGTTCCATGTCTGAGCAATGTCACCTTGAGACTTCCCAGCTCCAGACAGAAAACAGAACCTGTTCCCGGAACTCGGATGAGGCGTATACTGAGAAGCGTCCAGAACAGAATGAGAGTGTAACCAGTGCTGTTTACTGAGGTTGTCAGGTGCCTGCTGGTCTTGAGAACACCACTTGTTAGCTGTGTGAACCTGGACAAGTTACCTGCGCCAAGCCTCAGTTTCCCCATCGCTAGACTGAGCATGGCGGCCGTGAGGAATGAGCAAGTTCAACAGCTCTAACACACTCACAGGGGTGTTCATCCATGCAGAAGCCATTTCAGGCACACGAGCAGTGCTCAGTACGCGGTAGCAATGATGGCTGTCGTTAGCGATGGCCTTACCATTGAGGATCAAAGGACCCTCTGGATGGGACAGTCCTTTGAGACTGTCACGGGCTAGACAGATGTGAGCCATCATTCGGAGGGTTCACACCTTCAGACGTACCGGCCTGCAGAAAGCATGGGAAGACCAAGAACCAACGCGAAGTTGTAACTCAGCATTTCTAACGTGAAGTACTGCGTTAAGGCTTCCTGGAAACACAGCCTTCCCCTTCCTGCCACACTCTAGAGTGGGCATTCCCCCTGCACGGGGAGAGAACACGGGGGTCAAGGACACGGGCCTGGGAAGGGCGGAAATGAATCCGATTCGTGCCTGCTGACTCCGAGCAAAACAGCGCTCGGGCCATTCTGCCGGGTTGACTGCCGGTCGTGTCCCCGGCCGCAGCACGCAGGGACCCCTTCCGCTTGGCAGAGGAGGGCGACACCACGCTGTGTAACACAACACTACCCTTCCTGCTTCATCCATGGATCAGTCCGCCCCGATCACAGCGTTCCTGGGGGCCTGGGGGGAGGCAGCATGGGCGGGAGGGTGGGGGAGCACAGGGCCAAAGGTGCGCCTTGGGGGCGCTCGCAGCGCAGCAGAGGTGGTGAGAGCCCCCACACACCCCTCAATGCAGCCCGGCTCGTTCGTTGTTTATTTATATAGAAATACACTGGTTAGCCCGTGGGGTGTTATGAGTGCGACCTTGAACTTCTTGGAACAAAATGAAATACCTTAAGAAATGCTTTGGCATTCATAACAGGAAGGAAAATGTAATGAAACAACAAGAGTTTAAGTGTTTAGAATTTAAAATTAAAATAAGGCAATAAAAAAGGTGGTTATTGAAATTGGTTTTAATTTCTGGAATTTCAAGTCTGGCCCAAATAGAAAAATGCTTTTATGTACTTCAGCATTCTATTTGGGGATAGTTATCAAACAGGAGACAGACAGATTATTGATATTATGGCAGTGGGTTCCCTGGGCTTGTCACAGTTTGCCAAAATACACAGACCAGACAACATCTACTGAATATCCAGCAACCCCTTGGCCACATGGGCGCAGAGCATCTGCCCCAGCTCAGCAGGAAGAAGACTGACAACGTCCGGTGCGCGCGTCCTAGGAGTTTGGGATTCCTGCCGCACCGTCCGCCACTCAGCACTGCCCAGCAGAGCATCAGCATCGGGAAAGCCCGGCAGAGACCGTGCGGCTCATCAGCCCAGGCTGCTGCCGGCCACTGAACGGAGTGGGAACTGACACGAAGTAGCGTCCCGATGGGCCAGCCCCTGGGGAGATAAACCCAACAGGAGCAGGAAGGCACGCCCTTTCCACTTCCTTGTCCAGCCCGTGGAAACCTGTGCTGGAGGGTCACCTGGCAGAGAGGCGGGGCCTGCAGGCGCCCAGCTGGGACGGAGCAGCTCCAAGCCCCATCTCCCACCCGCGGGGCCGTCCACAGGACCCCAAACCACCGCAGTTACTCCCGCCCGCCCTTCCCTCAGCGGCGGCGCCCCTCTGCCCCGCGTCTTCCTGTGCACCGCACCGTCATCCCCTGTGGTGCCCCCAGCTTTGCCAAAGTTCTTCTGGCATCTCCTGACCCCACCGCGCCGGGCCTCGTCTCCACTCCCCCGCACGACGGGCCCGCGACTTCTCCCTCTCACAGCCCTCGCGTTGCCAGCAGCAGCAGCATTTCCCAAGTCACCACAGCCCTTGATTTGTAAAATAAGTTCTCGGTATTAAAAATGAATGATTTTCTTGAAAAATTAGAGGATTTCGCCACCGTGAGTCCCACAACAAAGCAGCAAGAGCCAGAGCCGAGCGTCAGCCATGCCTTGCAAAGGCCGACCTAGGCGGTCTCCTCTTGTCCCGTGGGGCCCCCTTCCTGCGCGTCATCACTGACCAAGTCGTCGCAGTTTGCCAGCTCTAAGGGTTGGAGGACCTAGTGACAAGAAATGTGATCTTGCTGTAGAACTGTAATTCACCCCAAATACAAAAAAATGTGCCCAACACATGTTGAATGAAGGCAAAGAGTTCATTAATTAGGGATGATATTTTACCTTGTAGGGTTGTTGGGAGGACTAGCAATGTACTTGGAAAACATGTGCACCTGTAACTTGAGCCCAAAATACAAGTTGCTATGATACAGCGCAGTGTGGGTCAGGACCCCATTTCTTGAATACAGCGCTACAACATTGACAAGAATCACTAAGGAGGGAGATCTGGTCAGTAACCTTTCTGAGAAGGGTATCGATTTTGACCTCACAAATGACCCAAATACATGACTGAAAGTAAGTCCAATAACCTGGATAATTTTTTCAGAATAAATTAATTTTATTTTTCCATCCTTTAAAAGCTATTTGATTTATTATCGAACATGCAGTGCATGCATGTTTTTATTTTAGTAATGGCTTTTCTAGTAAAAGTATATTGACATTATGTAATGAAATATATTGAACTCATACATTTTTCCAATATGCAATAAGCGGAAATACTTTTTTTTTTTTAAATCAACATTAAAGTAAACTGGCAGGCTTACAACTTATACAATCAGCATTGAAATAAAGCCTGTGCTATACACACAGAATTTTACATTTCAATGGTAGAGCATAATAACAAACAGCTTAGAAATAGTGTCAGCCCCATGTGCAACGAGAATAAAAACGTAAAGCCATTTCCGAACAGAACAGTAACCCCTGTAGCCCCTACTTATTCTGCACCTTTGCCTTCAATGTCACTTTGTTCTGAAAATTGTTCCTCCTACATCATGGAGTCTGCAGCCCTTTCTGTAGCTTCGGAAGCTCACAAAGGTAGGCTGTAATAAAAATGTACATCTTGTGGTTGGCTAAGAATGAGAATGATTTTCCCTCTTTCAAATCATGAAATAATCTCTACTAAAAACGCTACAAGCTCTAAAATGTCCTGTTGCCAAGTACAATATCTTCAATTCCCCTAAAGTTCAAAACCATTAGGGACCGCCCCCTGTCAGGCTCCAATAATCCTTTTAACAGAATTTAAACCAAGGTAGGGTTTTTAGACTGACTGCTTTTACTTCTCCGAGTTGTGGCCTCAAGCACTTTTGCCTTAGGAAAATAACAGTCCTACAGTGTTCTCAGATTGTCCAGTGAACAAGCATATTGTAACTGAGGTGCTTTTCCCCAAATTCATCAATGTTTATCCTAAAATACAAATAGAACAATTGCAGCATTAAGGACCGAAGGGACCTCAAACACTGACAGAGTATTCTAAGAGAATTATGCATTGCCATTTCTAAAACACAGCTGTTTAAATTTTTATTTTAGAAGTGAGTCTGGATAGACTCCAAAACCACTCTCTGTAACACTTGTAGTGCTCTCCAGTATCAGCAGCCCCCATTCTTTTAGAATTTCCTCATATTAGACCCAGCCAAGCCAACTCAAGACTGGCTGAATAACATTTCATCGTCACGTATGCAAGTTCCTTTGTCTTCTGTGACTGCGGATCGGTGGTTGTTCTCGTTTCAAAGCTTTGGTTTAAAAGGTCCATATTCTGTGATGTGTGAACTAGAAGGTAACCCAATACTGTTTAAACATCTTACTTTTAAACGCAAACATTTTAGACAAAATACGATGAATGAACTCACCGCTCCACCAGGAAGTCAGGAAAAGGAATTGCGTTCACGCTGCGTTCATGTTCTTTCCCTTCAGCTGGAAGGTTACTTTTCAAAGGCTGGGCCCCTTTAATAATCAGCTGCCATGAGACAAGGGTATGTCACGGCTTCAGTGTCGCTAGCTCTCTTCCCACAGGAGCAGCTGTCTGTTTACCTGGCGGACATTTGTACAAGGTGGGTATTCTCGTTCAACCTGAAGTCAACACAGAGGTGGCTGGCCTGCTCCAGGATTTTAATCGCTTGATCTTACATATTGATTCATCAGATTTAAAAGGACTTGGCTTTTTCCTGTATTAAAATGCCTGCAGCTCTTCTTTCGTGCTGTGTTCACTTCTGAATGGCAGGACAGACTAGTCGCAGGAAATTGGGTTTAGCATGGGTTCCGAGGTTGCAATAGGTTGAAAATAGGAGCATCAGATGAGGGTGAGCAGGATCCCTCGACTGCGTTGCAGAGCACCGCCCTGGCCTCGTGGGCTAGAGCTGTAACCAGTAAACCACAGGGACGCGCTCGACACAGCGCGGCCACCACCTCTCTCAGCCCTTTTCCCACCCAGGTTCCTGGAGAGAGAAGGCGCATCACGCTGCACTTTCACAAAAAGCCTTCACATGCCCTCAACTTCTTATCCAAGACCAGACCTGGGCTCAGGGTCCAAAGACTCTCCATCAAAGAAACAATGACTCACTTCCACGAGTGTCCCAGAAAATACTGACAGCAACATCCCAGAGTTAGCACTTACTATAGGGAAGAAAATTCTAAAGTCAATAAAGCCATGTGGCCTCAGCAACAAAGTCAATGTCATAAGACATTTTCATGGGTTAGAAAGGAAAGAATTCACAGAGCTGATGATTACGCACCACGCATTGATATTAATGCAACATTTAAAAACCGAAATGGCTTCTCCATGTTTTGTATTATTTTTAGAACAACTTGGGAGGTGTCATGCAGCAACACTTTTTTTTATGTACCCACATCTCTATGAGTAACAATTCAAAGCCCATCCTCCACAGTAGGACCCAGTTTCCTAGCCTTAAATCAGATGATAAACAGTGCTTGAAATGAAATATATTTTTAAACTACACTGAGAGTAGCATTGACAAAAACACCCGAGGTGAAACTGCACCACAGAAACACAGCGTAAATCCCAAACTAAGGCCCTATAATCCTCCCTTTTGCATAAAGTATCTGATCATGAAAAAACAACATATTAAAATGAATCCTTCTGTCTACATAAGACACGTTTCACAACAAATGTTTTTTTTTTTTTACATAAAAAAATCATCTTCTAGTAAAGGAAAACTGTCACTGGAATGAAAACCACAACTCCATAAATATTTTGCCTTAAATTGTTTCAGTTAAAGAAACATGGAACAATGCTTATGGTGTTGTTTGTAACTTGCATCCTTTTACTAAAATGCAAAAAAAAAAAAAAAAAAAATAGTGGCACGGACTCCTTACAATGGTAGGTGTAGGTTCGATGCGCAGCTCCCTGCCATCAAAACAGATCACTGAAGAGTGCATGAGCTAAACTTCAGCTCCATGAAATGGCATCGGAACCTTGGCAAGCGCTGGCAAAGCTGACCTTTCTCTCTCTCTCTATTGTGTTACAAGCTCGACCCTTCGGCACTGCACTAAGAAATAGGCCCACATCGGCGAAATGTTCTTTTAGCTACACAGTGACTCCGTTTGTGGGCCACTCACAAATCTTGTGAATGTTCTCCTTCCACCTCCTCAGCCCTCACTGGGTAGTCCCGGCCTGCACACAGCTCCCTGCGAAGCGCGCTCGGGGCAGGGGCCGGGATGGAGCCGCGCGCAGATTTATATGATTACACACGTCTGCCTCGCAAGCAGATTTTCCATTTACAGGATCCCTGCAGAGAAAGACTAAGTCCGGACGTCATCCCGGACGCCAGCGGAGACCAGGATATGTTCGTAGCCTCCCGTCCCTTGAGCAACTGCCACCGAAGCTCCAGCGTCTCGGGAGCCGCCCTCCCCTGCAGCCCCAGGTTGTCACTCCTTCCCAGGGGTCGCCCTCGTCCGGCTCCGCCCGCCCACCCCCCTACTCTGCGCAAGAGCAGCCCTTGCTTGCTCCCCTTCCTCCGTGGGGCAGCTGCCCTGTCTTCGGGCTGCCATCGGGCGGGGGTCCACCAGGGTCAAGGGCTAGGAACCGCCGCGCAGCGCCACACAGCCCCTGGTGAGCGGGACACCTACCTTCCCTGTCACCTGAGAGGCTCCGCCCGCCGCACCCCGCAGGTCCCAGCTGGAGTCAGAGGCACATTCCCGGGGGCATGGCCAGGTGCAGGGTATGGGGTGCGGAGCGGGGCCGGGGGTTCTCTCCTCGCGCGCAAACGGATGGCTTAAACCCGGCCAATAGCTCAGTCCTCCGGTAGCCGGGCAACGGCTGCCGCCTCCGGGGCCCCGCCCACCCGGGGCCCCGCCCACCTCGCCGCCCCTCCCTTGGCGCTGCCCGTTGGTTCTTCGCGGCGCTTCCTCGCAGCCTCCTATCCGCTCATTGGCTCTCCCAGCCCGCCGGCTAGACTGCGCTGGGGGCCAGCCCTCCGAGGCTGTGCGCGCGGATGACCACGACCTGTGTCGGGGTCGGAGGGTGGAGAGTGGAAGGGGAAGGGACCCCAGGACCAACCACCGAGAGCTTGACTGTGTTAGGGGACCTGCCCGGGTGGAGGGAGGAAGCTTCATTTCTACCCTGCACGTGTTTTCCCGGGATCTTTGTGCCTTTGCCTTGAGGGTCCCATGTCGGTGAGCCTGCTTCAGCACAGGAGCAAGGCTCCGAGAAGACGGCGTGGCCCATTTGCTCTGGTCCCTGGAGACCTAACTCCCGCACAGCGGCCTCCTTCATACATGGATGGAGTTCTCCAGCCAATCCTTGGCCAACACCCTTTCAGAGAGTGTGCATGCAAGTTAGGCCCCGCCCCCCCACCGCCCCCACACCAAGACCAGCCCCTCCAACTCCTGGATGCTCCATGAACTCAGAGCCGCTGGGGCCGTGGGGGAGCGCAGAGCCCAGCCTCCACGCCTTCTGAGTAGGCGTTGACACTTCTGAATTTAAGTTCATTAGTTTATGAAGCAGAGCTAGGGGTGCCCACCTGGCGGACTTGTCAGAAGGAGGGAAAGAATTATGTCCATAACAAAAGTACTTTCGCAGCGGTAGAATACTGGAGACACATAAGCAATTATTGTGCGTGAATAATTGGACCAATCCCTTCAAACCCAAGACACTGGGCATGACTCCCTCCGATACAAAGAAGCATCCACCATATCTGACGTGTTGGTTTCATCTTCCCCACCCAACTCTTTGGATGGAACCAAATCCCATGTTTTATATATCCCGAGGCATGTACTGGTGTCTCAATAAACATTTGTTGAGTGGATGAATAGGTTATGAGACTTAATTACTGACAAACACACCTCCTGACCCATACTGAGAACACTGTAGTGTTGTACTAGTTACTTGTGAAAAATACTTTAAAATACCATCATCCAAGTTGTCTACTTCAAATCTCATATGGTCAGAATATAAATCACAATCACAACTTATTTGTAAATAATTCACAAGCGATATACACTAGCTTATTTGAACCTCAAAACAAGCATACTTTCCCTTGGCCAAGTAGCTGTTCCCTAGTACTACCCGGGATCTGGTGTGGTGCATTAACACGCTCATTATTATACCGAAGTTATCTGTTTGCCTGAGCTCCTTTCCCCAACTAGATTTCAATCTCCTGGGGGGGGGGGGGGAGGGCAGCAATCTCTGATTTTCTGAATATTCCTGAGCCTAGCCAGCACATAAGACACCCAGTGGTGTGCTAAGCCAAACGATCGCATATTCCTTTGTAAGGCCTCATGCACACACCCCTTCTTCCCTTTTTCCTCCTAGGCCCAGGACAGGCAGCCCCACCCCCCAACACACACACACACAACCTTTCCCTGGAATATTGCCCTCACTATCAAGCTTTTCTCCCTTCTGCTTGGTCCCAGGGACCAGTGTCCTCCTGCCTGTCATCACCGTCACTGTCCAAGTGAACAACTCACATTCCTCCTTGTAAAGAACGGCTTCTATGCTCCTTGCATTAGCATTCAGAGGTTTCCACGTTTGGACTCCACCCACATTTTTCAGCCGCATCTTTCTCTCCTCTAGACCCTCTACTCCATAGTCTGGCCAAACTGGTCTCCATGCCTTGCCTTGAAGTGCCCAGAAATTGCCCTGGGCTTTGCCCTCTAGGCCTGCTCTTCATACCTATTTCCCTTACCTTTCTGATGTCTCCCTAACTTATCTGACTCCCCTCAGGACCATCTCAAAAGCCACAGCTCCCGGGAGGCTCCCCAAGGCCTGTGGCCTTCTTGTCACAATGACAGGACTTGCCACATTCTTTCACGCATCCTGACTGTACTGAGATTTTTTTTACCTCGAGGACTTGAAAGCAGTTCTGCTTTCAGAGAAGGGGCACATTTTGTTCCAACTTGTATCTCTGATAACATCAGACGTTCCCAGAAGTGTTCAATAAATGTTTTCTGCGCGGAATTCATCCTGCCAGTTCAGGCACTAGCTCTTTGACTTCAGCCAAATGTTCTTTTATTCTCTGGCCGCCTTTCGTCCTTAGAGACAGGGGCACATGATGTGGTGGATGAGCCCTTGCATCATTTCCCGTGTGTGTGATTGATCTTCCCAGGAAACCTGCGAGCTCACCGTGGGGAGAGACCCCATCGGGAACACACACGGACTTTGACTTCAGATAATCCGGCCATAGATGCCAGTCTGCCTTTCGCTAGTTGCATGCCCTTGGAAAAGTTACTTCGCCTCCCTAAACTTCCATTTCTTCAACTGTAACATGAGTTGTTTCACTGGAGGCTATTAAAAGAGATAAGGTATTCAGATCACTTAGCCCGATGTCTGGCACGTAGGAAGTTCTGGCTCAGTGGCAGCCAGTACCAGCAGCAGCACGCATTTCGTAGGGCTGCTGATGCCCGGCGTCTGTGTGTAAATGATAATCGAAACGATATCTGACAGCAGGAACAAAGAGCACTGAACCTCTGTACTGTACTCCAGCTATGGAATAAATCTGTTCTCCGAAGAAGAGGCATGTTAAGTTCCTAAATACTCCCCACTTTACCTCAGTCTGAATGTATGTATGATCTGGAGACGGTGTCTGAAGGAGAACCCAGGCCCACAGTTAAGTACCAGAGGTAATACAGGAAGAAGTGTGTGGTCCCGAAGCTCATGCAAAAGGAAAGCAATGCTTTGGCTTAGGGCTGCAAGCATTTTTCTCCCTTTAAACACTGACGATTGCTAACGGGTTGAAATATTTGCTGTCAAAAGCCGATTTATTATAAGGATGCTGGCAGAGGTGTTGTTGGTCCAGTGCTGGTTTTTCTGAAGCTAGTTTTAGAAATATTTAAGCTGATACCAAGTATATTTGCTTAGAATATTAGCCCCCCAAAATTCAACTAATGAAGTAGCAAACTGCCTGGAAAATAGTTTCAGTGATAAGCTAGCTCACTGGAAGAAAAGGTAATGGGAAACTATTTGACTGCCTAGTATAAATCGCTATTCGCTGGAGAAATGGAGTAGAATGCAAGATACATGAAAATCCTGAATTTTGCCTTTTAGTTTATTGTTCCTCTGCATAGTAGATACTCAGAAATTTTTTGAATGAATTAATGAATGGGGTAGGAATCTCAAAGGATAATAAAGTTTGCCTAACATAGATAAGAAAAGAAGGGGGGGAAAGTAACCAGGACCCAGAGATTTAAGTAATTCCCAACACCCATTGCTGCCATTTATAGACTATCAGTGTTGGGTTGGGGCCAGATGTTGAGTGACTTGCCCAAGGTCACACGCCAAGTTAATCAGAAAGCTGGAATCAAAATCCACGTTCCCAGATTCCTAACAAAATCTTCACCATTCCACCTGTGCACAGACCAATATACAAGAAAAGGCCAAGGAGGTTACTTATTTAGTTTACGTAATGTCAAACTCGTGACATTTATGGAGCTAAGTTGTTCGGAGGTCCAGCACTTGCACTGATCTCTGTGAGTTTACGACACTGCTGTTGGCCAGACCCTTCACATGTGTAGTGAGAGAAGAAACGAGCCATTGCCCCTGCTCCTCCCCTTCCAGGCAAAGCCGGTGGGCTCCTCTGCACATGGCTGCACTAAGGGGCAGTGGTCTGTGATCGGGCCACCAGAGTATTGGAGACCCTGACGGAATGGTGAAAGCTGTCCTCATCAGAACGCATCTCAGAGAGAGGGTGTTGTCCGTGGGGAGGATGGTTCGACAAAGTTGCTGGAGACCCGCCCCCCCCACCTCACCCTTCTCACTGAAGAGAAAAGCTGAGTCCCAGTGATTGGTGTCACAGGACTTCTCAGTCTAAGGATGTGAAACGCGGTAGCTTCTGAGTGGTGAGGTCAGCCAGCAGGTGGGTTGCAACCAAAGCTGAACGAGCTGAGACAGTAGAGGAGAAACTCGGCACAGCCACCAGGGAGAGTTCTTCTGCCCTCCCCCCATTGCTCCCGCTTCTAAATTGGGCTGACAAAATTGTAAAGAATCACTCCTTAAAAGGGCACCAAATTACTAATTTTTCCAGGGTTTCTTGAACTGGCCCTGCCATCAAGGGATGCTTGAGCTTGCTCCAGTCTTGAAGTGGAGGAGGAATGGATTATGTCTTGAGACCCTTCATAGCTGAAGATTCTAGGTGAACTGATAGAAAACAATCCAAAACTTCTAATAACTCTCATAAAATGTATCAATACAAAGAAAAAAAAGCAGAACCCATTTTTTAGCCAAAATTTTGGCTACAATGTTTATTAACAGTTAAGTTTGGTTCTGTATAATTCTTATAACCAAAAGAATTAACAGACTTCTGGTCAAGATGGAAGCAAAGGTAGACAAGCTTCGCCTGCTTGCACAACCATAGGAAGAAGTACAACTAGATTTCAAAACAAATAACACTCAAATGTTCAGAAAATCTAGCTGTATGGAAGTCCGACAACTGAGGATTAAAGAAGCCACACTCATCCAGGTGGGCAGGAGGGGAGGAATCACAGAGATGGGCAAAGAGACACAGAGGAGTGGTGTGGTGCAGGGTGGCAACAATGGAATGGAAGGTCCTACGTTCACATGTGGCAGATAAAAATCAGGAGTGACACCTTGGGAGCGAGTGATGCCAGCTCCAGACCAGACCACACAGCCCAGGGTTCCAGCACTGGGAAGATAAATCCCCATAACTTCTAGTTGTAAAAGCCAGTAGGCGTTGGGGCATCGGAAGAAACTGCCAGATTTTCGGCAAACTCCATTCAAAGGGCCCACACCAACTTAGAATCTACTCAAACCCATCTCTCTGGGATTCACCACCAGGGCAATAGCTGGAAAGGCATCAGTCACATAGGGAAGTGGGTAACGTGACTGCAAATGGGGTGAGTGCCAGGCAAACTTCCAGAAGCCAGGCAGCAGCATTGTCCCCTCTCTGAGCCCTCCCCCTACACAGAGCCACAAAGTCATGAAGCAGGTTGCCCCACCCCTGGCAATTACCTAAGACTCTACATCATACAATTTACAGGTGCCTTTTCTGCAATAGACCACACTACTAAGACAGAGAGTCAAAGCAGCTCCACCTAATACACAGAAACAAACACAAGGAGGCTGCCAAATTGAGGAGACACAGAAAGCCCAAATGAAAGAACAGAATGAAATCCCTAAAAAAGAATGAAATGGAATGGAGATAACCAACCTATCAGATGCAGAGTTCCAAAAACGGCAGCAACGTAAAAGAAGAAATGAAGGTTATGCTAAGTGAAATGAACAAAAATGTACAGGGAACCATCAGTGGAGGGGAGAAAGCCAGGCTTCAAATCAGTGATTTGGAACATAAGGAAGAAATAAACATTCAACCAGAACAAGAAGAAGAAAAAATTTCAAAAAAAAATGAGGATAGTATAAGGGCCTCTGGGATATCTCCAAATGTACCAACATCTGAATCACAGGGGTGCCAGAAGGGGAAGAAGAAAAGCAAGGAATTGAAAACTTGTTTGAAAAAATAATGAAAGAAAACTTCCCTAATTTGGAGAAGGAAATAGACATACAAGTCCAGGAAGCACACCATCTTAAACAAGAGGGACCCAAAGAGGACCACACCAAAACACATCATAATTAAAATGCCAAAGGTTAAATATAAAGAGAATCTTAAAAGCAACAAGAGAAAAACAGAGTTACCTACAAAGGAGTTCCCATAAGACTGTCATATAATTGCTCAAAAGAAACTTTGAAGGCAAGAAGGGACTGGCAAGAAGTATTCAAAGTGATGAAAAGTAGGGACCTACATCCAAGATTACTCTCTCTAGCAAAGCTCTCATTTAGAATGGAAAGGCAGATAAAGTGCTTCCCAGACAAGGTAAAGTTAAAGGAGTTCACCATCACCTCGTCTTTATTATATGAAACATTAAAGGGACTTATTTAAGAAAAAGAAGAAAATCAGAACCATAAACATTAAAATGACAACAAAGTCACAATAATCAACAACTGAATCTAAACAAATGAACTAAGCAAACAACCAGAACAGGAATAGAATCATAGATATGGAGATCATTTGGAGGGTTATCAGCTGGAAGGGGGAAGGGGAAAAATGGGGGAAAAGGTGCCGGGATTCAAAAGCATAATCAGGCCCTGGCTGGTGTGTCTCAGTGGACTGAGTGCTGGCCTGCAAACCAAAGTGTCACAGGGTCCATTCCCAGTCAGGGTACATGCCCAGGTTGTGGGCCAGCTCCCCAGTTGGGAACACATGAGAGGCAACCACACATTGATGTTTCTCTCTTTCTCCCTCACTTCCCCTCTCTCTAAAAATAAATAAATATTTTTTAAAAAAGAAGCACAATTGGTAGGTTGCATAAAATAGGGGGATGTCAAGAATAACATAGGATATGGAGAATCCAAAAAATTTGTATGAATGACCCTTGGACATGAACTAAGGGAGAGGGTTGCTGGAGGGAAGGCAGGTACCAGGTAGAGGGGAGCAAAGGGAGAGAATTGGGACAATTGTAATAGCATGATTTTTTTTGAAGAATTAGCAGCCTAGCCCTAGAACAAGAAAAGTGCTGCCATTTAATTAACCCTGTGATCCGCACATATCATTTGACCGCTTTGAGACTCACTTTCTTAATCTGCGTAATGGACATAACAAACGTAATTACACATTCAAACAAATGCAGTGTGGAACACATATCATGTACCAACCCATACTGAATCTGCAGATAGAAATCTCACAAAATCCCCTGGGAATTTCCCTTGAAGAGCAACAACCTTTAATTAGCAATTCAACTTCTCATGGACCCACTGACATCTTCAATTCCTTGGAAACACACAAAGATGTGCTTATATAATGCCAAGCGTGTATATACACATACACACAGGCACACACACATATAAAATTCCACATCCCGTGACATATTAAATTTGAGAGGAATATTATTTTAAATTTTATGGTAAATTATACATAGCGGTAACGGTGTTTAGACTGCTAAGAAGTAGAGCAGCCAAAGGAACTGTTGAGAAATAACCAGACTAATCCAGTTGACTGATATGTCTATCACGAAAAGGAAAAAAAATGTATTGCAGTAGGAAGTGGCTGTCTCTATGATCCAAACTAACATGGTTCTCTGGTCAGCTGCCCAGGAAGTTTGTTTCCGCAGTTGTTGGGAAACGGACCACGCGTGGTGAACTAGAGAGAGCGCTGCATTGCATAACCAGCCCTGTGACCTTAGTCAAGAGAACCGAGTTACTCGTCTCTGGCCTCAGTTCCCTCCTCCGTAAAATGGGTATAAAATTCCACCCCACTTACTGCATCAGGACCATCTGGTTGATCCCCTCATGTTGCCCATGAGGGAACTGAGCAGCGAAGTGACTCTCTTGAGGTCACATAGCTAATCAGTGACAGAATCATGACTAGAAATAAAAGTCTTTTGAAGAGTTGGGCTTTCTGCGGTGACAAAGCTGCCATTGAAGCAACAGATAGGCCAGTGCTTTGAACGTGTAATATAAAGGTTTCGTTCGGGAGAAGGGCGGGGGCACAGACCCACCTAAGCCAGAGCCGAGGTCATTGTGCGGCAATTAGGAGATGTCCCCTAAACGGTACCTGTGCATTCAGCAGGACCCAGCTTTCTTTTAAAATCAAGGAGAATCTGCTTCGCTTCTCAAAGGAGACACAAGCAAGAAGTGAACAATTGACTACATCCATTCAGCACTGAAGTGGATTTTCAAGGACTTGACTCACCCAAGAGAGTTTTCTACAGAGGCCAAAGTAATCAGATAACTGCTAATTCTCCCATTTGTTTTGTGCTGAGTAGAGCGCATTTGTTGATATGAACCTAGTAACAGAACAAACAGTCATCTGAAAAAAATTTTAAAATCCCAAATCTGAACTGAACGATCAATACCCTAAGCACGCTGCTTCTTCAGGCGTCTTCTCCAGTCATCACTTTAAAAGCTTAATTTTCTTTACCTGACTGGGAACATTAATGCTTCTTTTGTGATTTCAAGAGAACTTTTGAAGTACACAAATGAAAAGAAAAAAATCAAACTAAACTGATGATCCAGGATACTGTGAACATGCTCTGTTCTGTGGTCAGTAAAACAAAAACGTAAATGTCCCTCTTGGAAAGATTGCTACTGTGCAGTGTTTCAGATTCAATTCTTACTGACACATTCAAAAACACATAGTTAGCGTGGTCTGGTTTAAAATAATAATCTCCACTTCACAGCTATCAAACTTTTAAAATTAAGCAAACAATGCTAATTACCCTCCTTCTAGTATCAGGAGGAAAGCGTAGAAAGTGATTTAATTAATTGGCTCTGAAGAATTAATTACATCTGAAATGAGCCTCATTAAGATCTTCCTTGTTTCATCAGAATTTCAGACTAAAGGGTGACTGGTCTCTTCACTTATAATTCCTTTGTGGTTCATAGAGCATAAAATGGACCGCTGGTTGCGCTGATAATTAAATTCTTTACCCAAATAAACGCAGGACTAGAACAGTCAAAGGACCTGACCTGAAGATGGAACTCTTGCTTTTCCACCATATTAAGTTCTTGCATCGCAATGTAAAGATCTGACTCTGTGCATATGAGTGTGTGTATGTGTGTGTGTGTGTGTGTGTGCGCGTGCGCGCGTGTAGTGAATTGACAAAAACAAAAACAAAACTACAGTTCTCTTTCAAATTTAGCACACCAACATATTTGGGTTTTACCACGTTGAGCGTGAACCAAAGTGAAAACATGAATAAAAACTCTCTGTCACATGGTAACTGTTGATTGCTCAGACAGTTTGCATAAACAGTTGGCCCACTGTAACTGAGAGCAGCTGTCACTCTGCGTTCAAAGTCAATGTTACTTTAGGAATATCAGCCTTGTAAATGTTTGTGTCCAGAAGGCTTGTGCCGGTTTCAGAGGTTACTGAATGGCACTGGAGGGTCGTTAAACCAGACTCAGCCCCCACTTCACCCTCACTGTCCTAAAAAGTCTTCGGTTTGACCCATGAAAAGCTGTAATTGTACTTAAAGGACTTCCCAATGATTCCCGTGAGTATACCAACGGCACAGAGAAGTGTCTTGGATAGATTCACAACTTGGAGGTGAGAGAATAAATAAACTACAGGAACACATGGCCAGGGATGCACTGCGCCCTTTTTTATGAGAAAACACCGGCACCAGGGAAGTCCCAGAGCCTGTTTACTGAACGCAGGGACCTGTGAATACCCAGAGCGATCGGGCTCCCCAGGGCTCGGGCGCTGGAGCCTGAGTTGTGTGCTAAAGTTAGCACGCTGCTTTTTTTTTTTTTTTTTTTTTTTGGTCCTGTTTGAACAACTCTTTTCCAAGTGAAATTTGCATGGCAGATTGCAAAGCTCCCTTTCGTACAAGCGACTAACCCGGGCACCGAGTGTCTTCTCTGCTCCGACACAGCCCCAGAGCCCAGCGCGGCCGTCAAACGCAGGAAGGCTTGCTCTTAAATGCGCCCAGCCATCTTTTTCTTGGAACACACAGGAAAAGTGAAGCGAAAGCTACAACAGAACGTAAAAAGGCTGTACCTGCAACGTGCTGAACTCTTTCCAGCCCTCACCCTTCCGGCACCTTCGGCAGCCTCGCTTCTCCCCGGCAGCGCGGCTGTGCCAAACGCTTCCACCTTCCCAAAGCCGTGTGTCGGCACAAGCCCAGGCGAAACTCCAAATCCAGGAAAATAAAATTAACCACGCAGATCAAAGGCAGCGGAGCAGGGAGATGAAATGCCCGTAATCCGATCGGCGATCAGTCGCAGAACATCAAAGGCAGCGCTCGGTTTATATATAAGCAAGGACAGCCAGAAAGTTCACTCTCAGCAGGTAGGCAGGCAGCCTCCCGCCTCCGAGTCCGCATTAGTGCACAGATTCTTTTGTTTAACGTGGATCACGTTGTTTTCCTCCCCCCCCCCCACTTTTTTTTTTTTTTTTTTTTTTTTTGCAAGGAGGCAATACCGGTGGTTCTCCCCAGCCCGGGCCGAGGGGCTGGATCCGCGCAGCCTTGCGGTTCCCCCGCCGAGCTGAGGGCTGTGGGCTGGAAGCTGCCTCGAGCCCGCGGGTTCTGCTTTATCCCTTTCATCTCGCTCGGCTGCAGATCCCATGACATCATCCAGCGCCCTGGGACTGGTAGGAGAGCTATAATTCAGCCTGCGGGGGAGTGCGCCAGAGCAGCCAGCCTTTCCCTGATTTCCAATCACGTTAGACTCCGGGGCCTGGGGCAGGACACTTTCTGTTATCTGCTTCCCAGTTGGAAAGGTCCGCCAGCGCTGCGGGATGATGCCGGCGCGATAAGATCCCCGGTCCCCCCTGCCAGGTTCCCAAGGACAGCGTTTAATGGACTCTTTGCTGATAAAAATCACAGGCTTTTACAAAGACTGTCAAATATTCAGAAGAGTGAAGGATCACTCTGAGACCATTCCAGAAAACACCAGGGACACTGCCAGTTGGAAAGGAGGACTTTTTTTTTTTTTAAACATGTGTTTTTGTTTTAAATGGGACAAGTCTCCAAGGGTTTTAAGTAAACTGTCTTTTCTTTGAAACGTAGATTATTAGAACTGACTGCCAATGAAACAGAGGCGTCCTAATTAAAGTAATGAATGGGCAGATAAGCAACAGTTAATCGGCGACGGAGGGCTACCACTTTCTCACTTAAGCCCTTGGGCATTAATTCAGTCTAAGATTCCTAGACTGAATCTTAGTCTAGGAATTAGTTTGGGGTTCTGAAAATTAGACTTTACAATATGTAGTTCTTAGATAGGTATAACTCATTAACACCTGTTGAGCATTTTAAAGTTTATGGAAGAAAAGAATTATGTACAGAAGGCACTAGCCCTGTGTTTGTCTTTCGGGGCTGTTTCTTCTGATTAACTCCATAGCTTAAACTCTTAACTCACTAAAAATCACCACAGTAGTCTAACTCTCCATGATTCAAAATCAAACCCATTCCCCATTATTTAGAATTTTCATACCATTCTTCCCTAGTGTCAACCAAATAAGGTTATTTTAACTTTAGTATTTACCAAAATGAAGATAAGAAGAAATTCCATGTTCATTACCATCCAGGATACAGTACATTTCTGAATTCCAGACCACTCTTGGATGGATGGAAAATTTTCTGTCTTATACTGGAAACTCGCCAACTTGGAAAAGGTCAGAGCCCTGGCTGGTGTGGCTTAGTTGGTTGGAGGGTTCTCCCATAACTGAAAGGTTGTGGGTTCGGTTCCTGGGAGGGCACATGTCTAAGCCATGGGTTCGAGCCTCAGGCCAGCCCGCTCTCATGTGACCTGTGTGTGGTCCAGATGTGTAAAGGACCCTCATGCTTCTCTCTTGCATTGATGTTTTTCTCTCTCCCTTTCTCTCTCTCTCTCTCTGTCCTTGGGCCCTGACTGGTGTGGCTCAGTGGGTTGGGCCTCATCCCACAAACTGAAAGTTTTACCTGATCAGTGTTTCTATCTTTCTTTTTCTCCCTTCCTTCCCCTCTCTTTAGAATAAATAAATAAATTCTAAAAAAAATGTCCTCAGGTGAGGATGAAAAAAGTTAGAAAATATTTTTTTCCAAAACAGAAGACAGTAGAGTTTAATCTTTTTTAGATAATGTTTCTCTCTTATTGGTTTCATCTAATTTTTTTCCCAATGGAATATTTGAAAATGTAGTTTATGATGTGTTTATTTCCAGACTCCCATGACTTTCGAACAAATTTTAGTAGCAAAATATTTGCTTTGAACAGTTAATAAATTCAGTACTACATTTAAACAGTCACGTTTATTTTTCAACATTCCTTCATCATTTTTTCTACCTCCAACATCATTTCTCAAAGATGCGCTGAGCTCAGCTCACCCTTGAGGGGCAGGTGCGCCCCTCCGTGACATCTGGCCCACACGTAGTGTTTCCTGGGCCCCTTTGAATACAGAGAAAACATTTCAAAGGACAAACGTTTCCAAGTGGGCATTTGCCCATTTCTTCCCCGAGGTCATCCAGCATGAAATCCATGTCCCCTCAAACTGCACTCAGCAGTCAGGTTTCCTGATACACTGACATGTTACGTCATAAGGACTGGATGCTCGGTGAGGGTCTTCGGATGAGCAGCTGAGCCCCGGTCTTCATGGAGTTTAATACCAACAGAAGTAGGTGGAGGACTGACTGAGGACTCTTAGCGTTCCCCTGGACACTTACCGGATGCATTTGGAAGCAGGGACTTAAATGAGAACAACTCAAATGACCCTCAATCTCTACAAATCTCACCAAGGAAAGTTTGTTGCTAAAAATATATCCAGCAATGCCATATGGTCTCCAATGGAAGAGTTCTTTCACCAAGCACTGGAAGTTATTTTGAATCGATCCTCCTACGGCCACCCGCCCCCACGTGGGAGATGAGAAGGTACTGAGGGGAGGGCCCTCCCGTTGCCAGGAGCAGTGTGGCTAAAGGCCCGCTAGAGGGAGCTGCGACTTCTGACCCGGGGCTCCTCAGTGCTCCGGACCCAGCCACGGGGCTCCCTCCGTTGTGGCCCCGTGGCCTGGACCGTTGGGGCTGCTGAGCAGCACCCTGACGGGAGCTGGTGCAAGGCCTCCTCTTTCCTCCTAGAAGCTGAGATTAGTGAGCTCGATCTGATGCGGTGAGGATGAGAAATAGGCCCCCACACTCTCTGTAATGGTTTCAACAACACGAAGTTACCGTGTTATACTCACGGTGACCAGAGCCACTGGGCCAGCACACGTGGCTTTTGTAACACCTTCCACCAAGTTGCCTTCCAGACACGCGGTGTGGTATGGGGCTGGAGGCTGCATTTCACTGCACTGAAGACCAAGGGAACGTGGATTGCTCGTGTCAAAGGAAGGAGGGGGGTTAACTGAGCTTCCTGAGGGGGTCTCATGAGCCTCCTGATTGCCACTGAGGCTGTGTTCTTGATGACCCTGAAACATACTTCCTGGACAGGTGACTGACATAAATCTCTATGGTTGTGAGAGAGAGATTCAGGTGATTCACAGTATTTTTTTCCATTATGTTTCAAAGTTCTTAAGTTACATAACACTCTTCGGTAATAACATCTTTTCTAAAGTTTCTAGCCAGAGGATACCTCCTGGATTATATCAGACAAGCACAGTTTATTCGTAAGTTGGGGAAATAATTTTGGAATTTATTTCATTGGCACACGTGTGTGTGTGTGTGTGTGTGAGAGAGAGAGAGAGAGAGAGAGAGAGAGAGAGAGAGAGAGAGAGAGAGAGAGAGAGAAGGAGAGGTGGCTTGATGTTAAGGAAGGGGTATGGGCACTGGAGTCGGAAAGGCCTGGCTTTAAATTGCTCGCACTATCTGCAAAGTAATAACAGCTTGGACCATGAGGACAAGCTGCTTAACCTCATTGAGCTTCATTTCCCTAAACTGTAAGAAGGGAACCACACCTACCTTGTTAATGTTGCTGAGACAACAAGTGTCCACAGAGAGCCTCAAGCAATCCCCCTCCTGGGTACTTATTCCAAGGAAATGAAATCCTTGGAGAGATACCTGTACCCCACCCCCACCCCCGTGCTCACCACAGCATTATCCACAACAGCCAAGATGCAGAAACAACTTAAGTGTCCCTGGATGGATGAGTGGTTAAAGGAAATCCTGACGTTAGCGACAACACATGTGAACCTGGAGGACATCTGCTAAGTGAAATAAGGTAGACACAGAAACTTTTGCATTGTCTTCCGAAGTGGCTGCACTGTGTTACATTCCCGCCAACAGTGTTTGAGATTTCCATTTGCTCTGCCTCCTTGACAACACTTGATATTGTCAGTCATTATAATTTTAGCCATTCAAATGGAGTTTAATAGTACCTCATGACGGTTTTTAAATATTTTATACACATAAATTTTATTTTTAAGAATACTTTTAGATTTACAGAAAAATTCAGCAGCTAGTAGAGATAATTCCCATATACCCCCTGTACCCCATACACAATTTACCTCATTATTAGCATCTTGCATAGTGTGGTATATTTGTAATACTTAATGAGCCAATGTTAATACATTATTATTAATTGAAGCCCTTAGTTTGCACGGAAGTTCACACTCCGTGTTGTGCAGTTCTACAGATTTTGACAAACGCACAATGTCATGCGCCATACGCTGGCTGTTGCTGGAGATTGCGTTAAACCTAGAGATGGCATTGGAGAAAACGACCTCTTAGTAACAGTGAAGCTCCCCATCCAAGGCCGTGGAGCAGCTCCCCAGCTATTCGGATCTTGTTGATTTCTCTCATCAGCCTTTTATAGTTTTCCTCATGTGAAGCTCATACATTAAAAAATTATACTTGATTGTTTTAGGCCTTTTGACGGGTGTTAATCTAAATTATATTGTGTTTATAGTTCAAGTTTCAATTGGACAATGCTCATTATAGGAAAACAATTGACTTTTGCATATTAACCTTACATCCTGCAATCTTGCTATTACCACGTATTGGTTCCAGGAGTGTTTCGGTCGATTCTTCGGGTCAATTTGGTTAAATTTGGGGGGTCAGCTCTTCTGGGATTGTTTATAGTCTGTCATTTGTGAACAAAGACATCTCCATGTCTTCCTTCCCGATCTGTTGATTACTTATAAACGTGTATTGCAAACTCTAGGAGAACCGCTACAAACTATCTTAAATTCGCTTGCACATAATACCATACTCATTGATGGGTAGTACAGGTACCTTATAACTGAGCATCCCCAGTTCCCCTCCCCCATCCTTTCAACATCGCTGTCACTTCTTCCATGTGTCCATATGGTATAATCACCCAGCACACGGTCGCTGTTATTCCTTCAAACAGTTATCTAGTAGATCAATTAAGAATAAGAAAAATGAAAGATTTTATTTTACCTTTATTTACTCACCTTCCCTCTGTGTAGGTCTAAGCTTCTGATATCTGTGATCTTCCCTTTCTTTGAACAACTTCTTTGAACACTTCTTGCAAGGCAGCCCCCACCGACAACAAACGCCTTCAGTTTCTATTTGTCTGAGAAAGTATTTCTTTCTCTTTCTCTTTAGGAAGATAATTTTGCCAGATACATAATTCTAGATTGGCGGAGGTTTCCCCCCCCCAAAAAAAACTTTAAATATGTAATCCCACACTCTTTTTGCCTTCATCGTTTCTTATAAGAAGTCTGACATACTTATTCTTATTTTTCAATAGGTAACTTTTTTTCTTTAGACTTGCAAAGTTTTCTCTTTGTCTTTGGTTTTAGTTTAAATGTGTAGCTTAACTATGATATGCGTAGGTGCATACGATTTGGTATTTATTTTTGTTGGTTCTCTGAGCTTCCTGGATCTGTGGTTCAGTATTTGTCATTCACTTGGGAATGTTCTCAGCCACTGTCATTGCAGATATTTCTTCTCCTGCTCCTTTCTTCTTTCCCGTTGGCATTCTGATCACTTCTATGTTACAACTTTGGCAACGGTCCCACGGCCTTTTTCATTCTTTTTTTTTTTTTCATTCTTTGCATTTTAGTTTAGGAAGTTTCTATTGATAGTTCTTCAAGTTCACTGATTCTTCCTTTCACGGTGTCCAGTTTACTGATGAGCCTATCAAAGGCACTCTTCCTTTCTGTTACACTGTTGCCAATTTATAACACTTCTTTTTGATTCTCCCTGCTTCCATCTGTTCCACCACACTGTCTACCATTTCCATCACAGCCCTTAATACCGTATCAATCATAGACACTTCAAATTCCCTGTGTGATCGTTCTAAAATCCGCATCCTATGTCAGTCTGGATCTGATGCTTGCTTTGTCTTTCCAGGCCGTTTTGTCTTGTCTTTGAGCATGCCTTGTAACTTTTTTTGTTGAAAGTGGGGCATGCTGTATGAAGTAGTTAAACTTTTGCTGCAAAGTTAATCTCTGGCATGATGTTGGACTAGCGTTATGTTAATGTGGCTAGGATCCGGGCTGTTTAACGCTCGTGGTGGCTGTAGGTGCCGGAAGCTTCAGAGTCCGACAGTTTCCTTGTTCTGTTTGTCTCCTGTGTTGTTACTGGATTCCTCTGAGAGCCTCTTCTTCAATAGAGCCTGTGTCTTGTAGCTCCCTCCGTCTAATCCATTGTTATTTGGCTGAAGCCCTTCGGATGTGGTGGCAAGGTTTGGGGGAGGGGAAGCTTCCTTTGCTCTTATGATTAGATCTCAGTTTTGCGTTGGGCCCCAGTCAGTGGGATGTGAAGCATTTCTTAGCCTCTCAGGGCGGGGATTCTAGAGAGGTCTGTGGTTGCCTTGTTGCTGGTCTCCAAGGTTGGGTAAGTCTCTGGTAGAGCAGTTTCCTTTGGCGGACAGGCTTCTGTTATGGAGAACGTTCAGGGCATATATTTCAATGGTTACTGTTCTCCTTCCTCTACCCAAACCACAAGGATTTTTTTCCTCTGGCCCCCACTCTGAGAGCCTGGTGGAGTTCCTGGAGGTAAAATATCAGGGGGGTGGTCCTGCGGAACACTGCCCCACCCCGCCCCCGCCGCCCAGCCCAGTCCTTAGCTCTCAGGCAAGTGCACGCTCAGCTCCAGGAATTCATCAACAGGCTCATCAAAGCGACTCTAACAGCTGCCGCCCCCTGTGGCTTCTCCTCCCGGTAATCAGATCTCCCTTCTGTCCCTCCAGTTCTGGGGGTGGCGCTGGTCCTGTGGCCTCAGTTTTCTGGGGGATCCAGGAAAGTCATTAGTTTTCAGGGTTTTTTCAGCTTTTTTCTTATTGCGAGGAGGGGAGCCGTGACTTCTAAGCTGCTTTCATGTAGAAGCTGAAACCAGAAGTTCTTTGAATTCTATAGTGTTTCGGTAATTATCATTGTTCTCTAAATATTTGGTTTTCATTGTTTTCTTTGAACCACGTGTTTTCACGATGGCGAAAGCATTTCACCATCCCCAAGTAGTTAATATTTATTTCGATTCTACTTTTATTAAATATATATGTGTTCAAATAATGTAAATTATAATATTTCAAGTTTCATTAATTACTGTGACGTTCTTTGTGACTTTATAAATATATCTTTGTACCAGGGGTTTAATGAAAAGACTATGTATTTTCTATTGTCGGAGCAATAAAGTTCATTTTACTGATGTTAGCACTTAATTTTAAAGCCTTACATTTACTTTACATTGTGCGCTATAGCACTGTTAGCTTTCGTTTTTAAATGCCCGTTACATGAAATTGGAAATTAGGAGATTTCATCCATAATTACAAGACAACAGAGCCGTGAGTTATCTGAACAATCTGTCAGACTCAAGAGGCTTCAAAGCAGCCGTCCATCCGTGGTGAATCTGATAACACTACTGCCGTGCGGTTGTTCTGATTTTGGCACAACAGCGACCACAGATTAATTCAGTAGACACATACGCACACACCCGTAATCAGCGATCACAAGTGCGCTTTACGCACAGCGAAGTTTTCTCCCGGCAGGAGCTGCCTCCCCGCTACCTGTTGTTCTGCACCTCGGCTTAAGGGGTTGCAGAGCCATCCTCACCTGCCGCATCACCAAAAAGAGTGCTTCCAAGCCCCGGCCGGCTTTCAGATAAGCATCAGATGCATATTTTATAATTAATTAAGTGTTTCCCATTTCCTTTTCTGCCTATTTAAAATTCATGCTGATTCATGTACCAGACTAATTGTGAATCTCAGTAAAGTTTGACGATGCTAACAAAACTGCTAATGGAATGGGGAGGAAATACAGAAACAGTAAGAAATGTCTTCAGAGTAATACCACTGAGAAAAAAACAATCAGAGTAATACCACCGAGAAAAAAACAAACAGGAAGGAAGGTAAAGAAAAGAAAGAGAAAAAAGAAGAGAGAGAGAGATTTGACTTCATCAGAAGTATAATATTAGATATTCAGGCCTGCTTTTCAAAGTCTACTTTAAGAAATGCTGATCTGAAGTCAAAATATTTAATGATGCCACTATTTATGAAATTAAAAAAGCATCAGCATATTATTGGGGGGCATAAACCACACAGAACAGTTATAACTCCTGACTAAAATCAGGAAAAGAGAAAATGCATTTCATAAAAAAGAAATATAATGGAGCAGTCCCACTAAATAAAACAGAACTGCCAGCTACGCTGCCAGAGGCGGCGGGGACGCACTCACTTTCAGGCGAGGAGAAGCAGGTTCGGGGCATGTGGAGGGATGCAGTTTGTAGTGCATTCTAAGCAAGATTACTGAGGCTGGATTACTCTTTTCTCTCTTCATATGGTTAACAGAAAGCAAAAGAGAGTTTGCGTGAGAAATCCTAGTCAGCACAGCATAGTCAGTTTATTAGAAAATTACCTTTGAGAAAACTTTTTATTTTGAGCTAATTTTCGATTTACAGAAGAATTGCAAAAACTGGTACAGAGTTCCTGTATATCCGACACCCAGTTTCTTTATGTATAAACATCTTACACAATGAAAGAACCATTTTCAAAATTAAACTATTAATTTTGACACAGTACTATCAAACAAACTACAGGCACTTTTCAGAACATCTGCTCTGTAGTGCACAGCGTCATGGGTGTTGCCACATGTAAAGTCACACCCCCACCACGATATGCCCGTGCGGTCCCTTCATAGCCTGCCCCTCCCCTGCTCTCTCCAACCTGCAAACCACTGATTTTTTTCTTCTCTCCATATTTAGTTTTGTCTTTGCACAAAAGCATATAAATGGAATGATATAAGATGCTATTTTTAATATATTTTATTGAGTATGCTATTACAATTGTCTCATTTTCTTCTTCCCTTTATTCCCCTCCATCCTGTACCCCTCTTCCCACCAGCATTCCCCCACATAGTTCATGTCCATGAGTCGTACATGTAAGTTGTTTGGCTTCCCCATTTCCCATACTATTCTTAACCTCCCCCTGTCTATTTTCTACCTACCATCTATGCTGCTTATTTCCTGTACCTTCTCCCCCATTCTCCCTCCTCCCCCTCCCAACTGATAACCCTCCATTTCTGTGATTCTGTTCCTGTTCTAGTTATTTGCTTTGTTTGTTTGTTTAGGTTCAGTTGTTAATAGTTGTGGAATTGTTGTCATTTTACTGTTCATATTTTTTAGCTTCTTTTTCTTAGATAAGTCCCTTTAATATTTCATATAATATGGGTTTAGTGATGATGAACTCCTTGAACTTGACCTTATCTGAGAAGCACTTTATCTGCCCTTCTATTCTGAATGATAGCTTTGCTGGATACAGTCATCTTGGATGTAGGTCCTTTGCTTTCATGACTGAATACTTCTTTCCAGCCCCTTCTTGCCTGCAAAGTTTCTTTTGAGAAATCAGCTGATAGTCTTATAGGAACTCCTTTGTAGGTAACTGTCTCCTTTTCTCTTGATGCTTTTAAGATTTTCTTCTTATCTTTAATTTTGAGTAATTTAATTATGATGTGCCTTGGTGTGTGCTTCCTTGGGTCCAAATTCTTTGGGACTCTGAGCTTCCTGGACTTCCTGGAAGTCTATTTCCTTTGCCAGATTAGGGAGGTTCTCCTTTATTATATTTTCAAATAAGTTTTCCATTTCTTTCTCTTCCTCTTCTCCTTCTGGTACCCCTATGATTAGGATCCTGGAATGTTTAAAGATGTCCTGGAGGTTCCTAAGCCCCTCCCCATCTTTTTGAATTCTTGTTTCTTCATTCTGCTCTGGTTGAATGTTTAATTCTTCCTTCTGCTCCAAGCCATTAATTTCAGTCCCAGTTTTTGTCCCTTCTCTGTTGGTTCCCTGTACACTTTCCTTCATTTCACTTTGCATAGTCTTCACTTTTTCCTCTATTTTGCAACCATACTCAAGCAATTCTGTGAGCATCCTGATGACCAGTGTTTTGAACTGTGCATGTGATAGGTTGGCTATCTCTTTGCACTTAGTTGTATTTTTCCTGGAGCTTTGATCTGCTCTTTCATTTGGGCCTTTTTTTTTGGGGGGGGGGCCTGGGCACACCTGTTATGTAGTAAGGGGTGGAGCCTTAGGTATTAGCCATGGCAGGGCAACCCATGTTGCTGTGTTGTGGCGCTGTATGTGGGGGAGGGTCCAAGAGGGAATAAAGCCACTTGCTCAGCTCTCTGCCAGGTTTCAGTCACTTCCCCCACTATGCACAAGCAAACTGGGCCCTTCTAGTGCCGGTTCCTGGGTGGGTGGGGTTGTGCATGGATCTCTCCATTGAACTCTCCTGTGAGGCTGGGAGTTTCTCCCACCTTCTCAACCCCCACAGGTTTTTTGAGTCAGAGATTTTGAGGCTTTATTTTCCCCATGCGGGGACCCTGGGTTGCACAGTCTGTCTCACTCCCCAGTTCTTCCTCCTGGTTTATCTGCATGCAAATGTGGGACCACCCTGTCTGCCAGCTGCTGCCTTGGTACGAGTCCTCTCCATCCAGCTGCCCATCTCCGCCCCTCCTACCAGTCTCGATGAATGTTTCTTCTTTACTTCTTGGTTGTCAGAATTCCACACAGTTCAAATTTCTGGCAGTTCTGGTTATTTTTTGTTTTTAAACTTCTTGTTGTCCTTCTTTTGGTTGTGCAAAGAGTCAAAGTGTATCCATGTATGCCTCCATCTTGGCTAGAAGTCCCAGATTTCTTTAATATACTATTTCCTGAGTCTTGCTAACTTCACTTAGCAAAATTGATTTAAAATTTATCTGTGTTGTATGCATCAATAGTTGTTCTTTTTTTTTTTTTTTTTTTTTTTTTTTTTTTTTTTTTTTTTTTTTTTTTTTTTTTTTTTTTTTTTTTTTTTTTTTTGGTGGAGTAGTGTTTAATTAAATGAATGTACCAGTATTTGTTTATCCATTCTCAAGCTAAAGGCATCTCAGTTGTTTTAAATTTTGGAGATTATAAAGGAAGCTGGTAAATATATAATATAAAAGTTCTTGTTTTGAACAAAATACGTTCATTTCTCTTGGGTAGATATCTAGGGGGTGGAACGTCTGAGTCATATGATAGATGTTTTTATTTTGATAAGAAATTTCCGAACTGTTTTCTAAAGAGGAAGTAGCATGTTTCATTCCTTCCAATAACGCTTGGGAGTTCTAGGTGCTCCACACTCTCACCCCCATTTGGTGTTGCCACGTTTTTAACCTCAGCCGTTCTGGCAGGTATGTGGTGCCATCCCATTGTGTTAGTAACTCTCGATTCCCTACTGGCGAATAACGTGGGGAATCTTTTCATCGGCTTATTTGCTCCTTATATACATTTTTGGTGAAGGGTCTGTCCAGATCTTGTGTCCATTTTTTCAATGGTATTTTGTTTTCTAATTTTTGACTTTTCAAGGTTGTCAGAAATATGATTTGGAAATAAATTCTTCTGGTCTGTGGCTTGCCTTTCTATTCTCTTCTCCGTATCTTTCACAGAGAAAACACTTTATTTACATTTTAATAAATTCCAGTGCAGCAATTCTTAAAATGAATCATGCTTTTGATGTCCTATTTTAAAACTCTTTGATAAATCCAAGGTCACAGATTTTTCTCCTAGCAGTTTTATAGTTTTATATCTTACATTAAAATATGCTGTATTTTAGGTAAAATACAGCACATTTGGTGTATGGTGTAAGGTGTAAGGTGTAGGTTAAGGTTCAGTGTGGTGTTTTGGGGGTTTTGTTTTTATTTGCCTATAACCATCCAGTTATTTCAGAACAATTTGTTGAAAAGACTAGATTTTCTCCATTGAATAGCCCTTCTGCTTTGTGGTCTGTTTGTTTTGTTTTGTTTTGTTTTTTAAATCAGTCGACTTTATTTTGTGTGGGTGTGTTTCTGGGCTCTCTATCATGTTCTGCTGACCCATGTCTCTAGACTTTACCAAAACTACACTGTATTTGTTACTCTAGCTTTATAATATGTCTGGAAATCAGGCAGTATGAATCCTTGCACTTTTACTGTTCAGAATTATTTTGGCTATTCTAGTTCTTTTGACTTTCCATATACATTTCAGGAAAAGCTTGTTAAATTCTATTTTAAAAGTTTCTGGGATTTTAATTATTTTGACTCTATAGGCCTTATTTGTGAGACTTGACATCCTAGTAACAGTAAGTTTTTCAGTCCATGAACATAGTAGTCTATCGCTCTCTGTTTTGGTTCTCTTAATCAGTGTTTTGTATGTATAAGAATAAATATTATTCATATGTTTTGCTAAACTTATATCTAAGTATTTAATTTTTGGGTGATGTTGTAAACTATACTGTTTTCTTAATTTTGAGTTCTAGTTGTTCATCACTAGGCTTTCACACACAGGTACAGCTAGACGGGGAGTGAGTCTTCCACCATCAGAGAGGCAGCGTCCCCCAAACCGACCAGGAGTCTGGTCCTTCACAAGCGCGCAGGCTAGAGGATGATGGAGAGCTGAGGTCTCCATGGAGATGGGGAGGCATGACAGGAAAGGCAATGGAGGTGGTCTGGGTGTGTCAGGGCTGCGAGGGGGAAGGAAGCCTTTTGTGATTCTGCTATTCTGGCTTCGGGGGCTCCCTGGAGAGAGGGCAAACCCCAGAAGGTGCTGGGAGAGCACCGACCTTCTTGTGCTCGGACGAAGGGTGTGACCCCGAAGGGCTGCACGTGATGGGAGTGAGTAGCCAAGACCTCCGCGTGCCAACGATGGAGGATGCGCCAGCGTGTTAGAAGTGAGGGACCTTGGGGCCCAGTGCCCACGGGACACTGGCAGGAGCAGCTCTGTGACCAGAGACGAGACACTGTCCAGCCCTCCTTCAAATGCCTTAGTAATCTGACGGCCATCTGGGGTCTCTGAGGGATTAGGAGCACTGTGGAGTCCTCAGCTTTGCATGCCTGCTGCGGAACTGTTACCTGTGGCTCCTGGCTGACTAGCTCTCTTCAGCCTGGAGCTCGGCCGGCTTGGAAACCAACCCCTCCAGCTCACAGGCCAGGAGGCGAAAAGTCACATCACGGAAGGGACGGCACTTTCCAAGGTCGCGCAGCGAAAATCAACCTCCAGAGCATACGGCTGTGAAGTCGCGTTCTTTTACAAGCTCACACCCTTTCACTATTGTTTCCTGTTAATTAAATGTCTCTCCAAAATGCTTTCGTGTTACTTTCCACAACTTGGAAGCCCTGACACAACCGAAGTGTTAACAGCCTCTGAATTATTAGGTTTCTTGGGCCACAGGACTCCCCCGCGGAGAAGGTTTATGGGTCCCAGTGTGAAAAGTGTTCAGTTTCAATTACTGGGTTGGTTTTTTTTATTATTGCAAAAGCAGCATCTATGTATTATAGAAAATTGGGTAAATACAGAATAACAGTAAAAAAAATCAATGCTATCACCCATAATTCTACTTTATTCTTTTGAAAAGAATATAGTTTTAAATAGTTAAAGCAAGAAGTGGAAGCCCTGTCCCTCCCCCGGAGGTCACCCATGTCGAAAGCTTGAGGAGCATCCTTCCAGAGAGAGGCTCTTCGGGGTCCAGGACGCGAACGCAGCTCGGCCCCTGTGGTTGCTGCCTCTCTTGCAACTGTTCTGTTCGTCACTGGCAAACGGTGAATAGAGAAGGTCACTAACGCACCGGTTTGTGCCAAGGGTGTGCTTCCTTTTTTATTTATTTAACCTCCGGCCGCAATCTTAAGTGCTACTTTGGTGTGATATTTAATACAGGAAACGCGTTGCGGCCGCTTTATCGCACAATGCATCTGTGCGGGAAGCTCGCGAACCGAGTGTTTCCGACAATCACTCCCTTCATTGGGAAGGTCTCCGACCCTGGGGGAGAGAGGGCAGAGTCTGACACTGTGCTCAAGTGAGGTGCCAAAGAAAAAGGTCTCTCGGGCTGGGATTCGGATAGAAATCGCACCATTTCCTCGTTAAGGGTCTCGTGTGGAAGGAGGGGCATGACTCAGAGGTGAGGACTCAGGGGACAGGGGAACGGGCACGCTGACTGACAGTGACCTCCTTCCCTCATTTCCGCTCCAGTCCCAATGCACAGCGTCCACTTTGCCAACCCGTGGGCTGGGAGACCGTCCAAATGTGCATTTGTGCAGATACACACACACACACACACACACGCCATTCACACGCCTGCCCCTCCACACCCCACCATACACACCTGCCACACGTACCGCACAAACTCACCACGCACACACATCACTCACACACACCCCACACAAGGACACGCATGCACACTCCTGTGATTTTTAAACAAAAAGACAGCTTTGCTCTGCTCTGCTGTATTGTTTTATAAGTCACTTTTGCACATTAAATATATCAGAATGCTATTGTGATAGTCCCTTATCAGTGGATATTAAGCTGTTTCCAATTATTTTGTTATTGGTTATCATAGTTAATATTTTTGCCAGTGTGTGCTAACATTTCTTTAGGAAAGATTACTAGGAGATTGCTGGGTCAAATAATACACATTTAAAATTTCACGGTAATGTCATCTTAGTCTCAAAAAGCTTGTGCCAATGAATATTATTGGCAAGAACATATGAGAACGGACTGTTTCCTCCAACTTTCATGTTTGCATCATATTGAGTTCTATCGGTATTTGCAATACTTTCGTCAACTAGGTGAAAGACATTATCTTATTGTTTTCATTTGCTCTCCTCGTTGGATTGTAAGAGAAGTCAGGAAGTTTTTCACATGTTTGTTAGCCATTCCTGTTTCACTGCTGTGATTTCTCTCTTTTTCTATTATTTAACGTGTTTGGATTGATTTAGAACAGTGACTTATGTTATTATAACTTGTCTATTATACATGTGGTTGGTACAGTCTCCACATCTACTTCCGTTTGAAAGGTGACTTTGTCTGTATCTGCCTATAACCCAGTCAATCGATGGATTATTCTCAGTCTGTGATGTATGATTATTAATGTGCAGACTCTTCTGATTTATTTATTCTGACACTGGGAGAGCAGGGGGATGCGCTCGCTCGTGGCGCACTTGCCACGCGGGCTCCACAGAGGCATCCTCGGGCAACGTGGGGACACTGGCAATGGCGATCAGGCCGGGAGAGAGGGGACACACCTTCAACATAGTTCAGCCGAGGTCGTTGTTCTGCAAAGCATAGGGCCAAAGCCAGAGTAATAGCAGAAACAGTCTTGGTCACAAATTCCTCATGCAGAGTGGTAGTAAATTATGTTTCTTCGGGTACTTCTGGAGATGAATCGGCCTCCTATTGGCTGATGGAGACACCACGAGGCGTCCATGGCTGCACCTTCTCCTTTCGGGATGAAAGGCTAGACCACCTTTCCAGAGATGAGAACGTGACAGAGAAGAGAAAGAAGGGTCTCGTCGGGTCCCTCCCAGGGTAGCACTGACTTTCCCGAGGGCACGAGACCACTTAATGTCCAACCTCAGCAGGACTGGGAGCTGAGGGGAGGCTTGGGGAATCAGGGAAAAGCCACCTAAAATGTCCCTCAAAGGACAAAACTGAGACACATCGCCCCTCTGGGGTGGGACGACAGAGGGAATTCGGTGAGTAAACAAGCACTCTTGAATACCACCTCCCTCCCCTTCTTCCCCAGTCCGCCCCCAAATCTGAAACACTTCAGGATGTCCAGAATACTTTCTCTTTCAAGAAAAGCATTACTTCTAGGGCCCTGGGAGGCCAAAGTGTATTTGATCTGAGAAAGATAGAGGGATTATATTATTTCCTGGGGGAAGAGTCCAACCCCTGATCCATAGTTTTCTAAAAAGTACCAGCCACCCTGCAGTGCACCGTGGGAGGGAGGAGAGCCAGCCGGCACGGGACCCCAAGTCCGGCAGCTCTAAGGTTGACCTCCACCCCCCCATCACCAGTGGACAGACAGACAGCTCTTACAGCACCCAATTAAGGGGACGGTTGTCATTCAGACTATGTCAGTAATTAGTAAAAATTAGAAGCACAATCATCCTAAAAGGAACAGCAGTTCAATAAATGATAAAAATACATAGTTTCTAGCTACTTCAAAAAATGAGGTAAACATCTATGAAAGGATGGCTATGGTATTTCTTGAATTTTTCTTCAAAACAGGTTGCATAGCGATCTGTATGTGATAAGCCACCGAAAACTCTCCATGTGAATAGTTGTGTACATACAGAGAGAAACAGAGAAAAGAAGGAAGGATGTCTAACAACGCCTGAAAATAAAATAAAATAAAGACCTCTTTGAGGAAGTTTGCCCTCACCTCGCCAGGGTTCTGTGCCCCTTGGGTCCCCCACCAAAGCGAGGACCATCTCTGCTGTCACCCCACCTCACTGTGATAAATTGGCTTCTGTTTCCAGTTTGCACCTTGGACTCCCAGCTCTTCGAAGGAGGGAACTGTGTTGCTATCATCGTTTCCCCTCCAGTCCGGCTCGGAGCTGAGAACCGAACCTGGAGTCAGTGAAGAGCCAGTCCAGTGGCGGAACGTGGCATCCCTAATTGTATGGTCGCCTTGCACCAGTGAACTTTTTAGGTAAAAGGAAACAGCCATCATTCCACGGTAAAAATACTCATTCGATAGCATTGTCTCAGACGGTGGTGAGCACGTCGTGATGGCTCTTGGCAGCTCACGGTCTTCTGGTTCAGACCTCACTGCGCCCCGAGGGGCACGTGGGCTAAGGCAGAGCAGCTGAGCTGGGCAGAGCCAGCTTATCCGTGGGTGAAGGCGAGCCCTTCCTTCCTGCCTCCCGAGACTCTCACTGCGTGTGGATGGACTGACCATCCATGAAGGCCCTGGGGCAAAGTCGTTTTCACTAGGTTAACAGTGGAGTCGTTAATGAACCTAATTTGCAATTTCAATTAAATCTAGTCTCAATTAAATCTCTTCTTTTTTAAAAATATTTTATTTATTTTATCTTTAGAGGGAAAGGGAAGGAGAGAGGGAGAGAAATATCAATGTGTGGTTGCCTCTAATGCATCCCCTGCTGGGAACTGGCCTGCAACCCAGGCATGCGCCCTGATTGGGAATCGAACCACGATCCTTTGGTTTGCAGGCCCGTGCTCAATCCACTGAGCTACACCAGCCAGGGCTCAATTAAATCTCTTCTAATGTGCAATTAAATTAAATCTATTCTCTGTTCTCAGCAATAGTAAAAGTGCAACAATTTCTAAAAAAAAAAATCATTCCTAAAATTTGCTAACCAGAGCGCTTAAGAAAAGCGAAACCGAGACTGCCACACAGAGCCCGAGAGCCTTGCATCCCGGGACAGAAAAATGTGTTCCGCCCCGAGAGGGGCGTCCAGCCCGCTGGGGTGCAGACCCCCGCCTGGTGTCGGGGCGGGCCTCCGGCTTGGCCGGCCTCTCTGAGGAGAGCGGCTCCTGCCTGCTGGCTTCCAGTTCGTGCGGTTCTGTGAGTTTAATGCATCCGTGCCTGACATAGATGCTACGTATGGAACACGTACATCAATGCCACCATGCCCATGCCTTCCGGTGTGTATGCATCCATAGGACTTCAGTACAGAAGTCACATTCTGCCTAAAGGTAGGGACCGTGTCGTTGATGGGACTGAGAAAGGCGTGGAAGAATTTGGCTGACGGGCAGCAGACGGAGCCGGGCGGTTAGCTGAGTATTAGATGGAGGATCACAGAGGCGAGAAAGACAGTAAGACACAGGGATTCGCCAGCAAGGGAAGTCATGCAGGGGCAGTTTCTGCTGAGGGCGTCGTAGATGGGGGGCTTCCCACTGTCTAATTTTGCAAGCACCACACTTGCTATTTGCGGGAAATATCTTCTGATAGTCTGGGTCCATTTTTCTTTCTTTAGTTTTACCTTCATTGTTTCACATTACATCATATCTAAGCAAGCAAAAGAAGGAGTTGCCTCCTCTGGCATGAACACCTTTTAAATATTTGTAGACTTCCATCAGGTGCCCAGGTATCTCCTCGGTGCCGCTCCTCGGCCCGTTGGCCCGCTGCCAGGTCTTTTGATCTCAGTGCCCGGCCCCTCCTTTGATTCTCTGGGAGCCTTGCCCAGGACCCTCTTGGCTGTAGCAACTCACTTCTGTTAACACTCGCTGCTCTGCGCAACCGAACCGCAGCCTCTGGAGGCGCGGACTGCGCATTCCTTTGTTGTTCCAGGCTGTGCAGCCCTGGAGTATCTGACCCAGTTCAGGACTTTATGGCTGTAACCGAAGTGGCTTCCAAGCTTACGGTTAAGTAGGCTAGCCTTTCAAGTTCGGAACAACAATAAAACCTGGGCAGGCTTTACCAGCGGGGTAGCGGATAAATTCGTCTCCACCTTCTTCTGACTTGTTTTGCTAAAGCTAGCCAAGCCTTTCCATGGACATAGATAAGCTTTAAAGTAGGAGTACTATTGGCGGAAATACATCGACTGAAATTTCCACTGAGATGTTACCGCGCTAACTCAATATACAGGACAATTTTTCATTCTGGTGCCTAGAATGAGAATAGTAACCGCAGAGAGGGGCAGGGGCTGGAAAGCTGAGGGTCGGTGTTGTGCTGTGTGCTTCACAGATTACTCGGCGCAGGGCCCACCCTGCCCCTGGGGCCCCTTCAGGAACTGGGTCAGTGCCCTCCATAAAAGAGCTGATAAGCCGTTCTTAGCTCATACGGGGTGCGGCCCCGCAGATGACCAATAAAGGCTGGTTAACTGAATGAAAGAATCATTTCTGTTAGGAATGATCCGTTTCTCAGATTCCATCTCCTGGGTCCCCTTTACTTTTTCAATGGGCGGATTAGCATGCATTCTCTTTCCTAAGCTGTGCCTTATTTCATAATATGTTATCTCCATTTTTCTGATGCAAATTCTTCGGCATTCTCCAAATCAATTTTTTAAATAATGTTCCTCAATTTATGGGAAAATTTTACTGGCCTACTTAGTCCTGTTTTCCGTCATCCAAATAAGGCAGGTTGGATGCTCTTCAGAATTGTGTCTGCTTAACCGAATGTGAAGTAACACGAGGAATATTAAGAGACTACTATCTCTTCGAGACCAAATGGCGTATGCCCTGAAATTCAGACCTTTGTATTCTAAGCGGTAACAGAGCCCAGCATCTTAATTACCATGTAAGTGTGCAAAGGAAAGCAGAAATCTCCAAGGAATTTTTACCTAGACCACAGAGCTTTGTAGATTAAAACCAGCCCTTCTGAGTTACCTGAAGAGGTAAAATAAAAACCTTGTATTAGAGGCCAAAGAATCCAGAATTCCTCAGGACTAGCTCTCCAAAGCCGGCATTGCTACTTCAGACGGTTGTTGACGTTTGTGAGTGACATGCAGAGAAATTCTCAAAGGAACATTTCCTCTGGAAACTACAAAGAGACTGCCGAGGTGGCATCTACAATCAGAGTTTTAAAAGACTCACACTTCAAAGAGTTGTTAAGTGGGGTACCTGGGTTTCTTTCCCAGCGTATTTATTCTGCAATGTCGTCGGCTGTACCTGGGGAACAGAAGGCTTGTCAACAAGAATTGCTCCTTGTTCTTGAGCTGGTAAGAAATTTTCTTCACATCTAACATGTTTAGGAAAAGAATGTTGTCTTGGTTTCCTAGGCAGCCAGCATATTTATTACAGTTTTTCAACATGAGCAAAATGCTATGGTTGACACAGAAGGCGAGAAGCAGGGCCCTGGGCTTGGAGAAGCTTCCGTGCGGTGACGGAGACAGATGTGCGCCCAGAGGACGTGAACAGACACGGAGCATGGGGAGAAAGCACGTCGAGGGGCTCAGGGTGGAGTGAATGAGGGTTCAGATTCCAAGCGGAAGTGCCGAGGGTCAGCCTCCGCTGCTGTGGTGGGGACTGCAGGTGGCCATAGACATCACTTCTGTCTTCGGAGACACTTCTTCCCTGTGTCCGTGGAACGCAATGTCACTATCTCCTCCTCTGCAGCCCCGGCGATAGCGGGATCTGTAAATCTGGCTGAATGTGCAGCCACTAAGCTCATCCACCACCACGCTCCTTTCCTGCCTTTTCCTTCTGTGTGAGCCCTGGGCTTCTCGGCACACTGACCAGACTGCCCTTCTCCCTCCCCTCGCTCCTCCTGAAGCTAACGAAGCAGGTGGACTGAATGAGTCTCCAGCAGAATCTGGACTCTTCATCCGGGAGCTTGTGTCTGCCCCGCCCCCACTCAACCCCAGCGCGGATCCAGGTGGACTTTTCAGGAGCCCCGTGAAGCGGGAGCCTCGGGAACCTTTGCCCCCTGCTGTGCGGCTCCCGGCTGCTCCAAAGGCACCTGCTGCCGACCTCGCCCACCCTTTCCCTTCAGGTGCACGCTGGGCTCCCCTTCACACCTGTCACCTGCCCAGAGGGAAGGCATGGCTGCCGGCAGGGGACAAGTGGCTGGAAGGAAGACTCATACAGGAGAGGTCAGGAGTGAGGGGAAAGCAGCCAGGAAGAACGGGGTTGGCGGAGTTGATCCTGCCCATTTCAAAATGACCCTCCACGTTGATCTTGGAGTTAGATAGTAGTTAATACAATATGCAGCAAGGAAAGAAAGAGAAAAAGGGAAGGAGCAAGAAAGGAAAAAGGAAGGGAGGGAGGGAGGAAGGAAGGAAAAAGAAAACAGATTCTTCTATGTTCTACCTTCGAGAAAAAGGGAAATGTCCTCATTTCTCTATTTTTTCCCAGTTAAAATTTAACTACAAAATACTTTAAATGTCCAAAAGCAGGCAGGTGGATCCCACCAAGACTTTAAATTTCTATTCACCAAAACATCATTAAGAAAGTGAAAAGCAAGCCACAGACTAGGAGGAGCTGCTCCCCACACGCAGGAGCCTGAAGGGGACTCACCCAGGACGGACGAAACATTCTCACCGAGCACAAGTGCAGGAGCACAACCCGATCGGTAGGTCGGGCGCTTCACGAAAGATGACGTGCAAGGGGCCAAGGCGTAAGCGGAGATGCTCAGTGTCATCACTCACGGAGAACATGCAAATTAACACCAGAAAGAGGTGTCTCCACACACCCACTAGAACAGGTGCTACCCTTCCTGGTGCGCTTTAGAAAACTATTTGGCATTTCTTACTAAACCTAAGCACGTGCCGAGCCTCAGATTCAGACATGCTAGTTCTACGCAAAAGAAATAAATGCACATGCTCATAAATAAATATGTTCAGGAAATTTATAGGTGCTTTACCCATTACAGCCAAACACTGGGGGAAAACATCAAATGCCCACAGAGGGAGGTTAGATAAGTAATTGAGGTATATTCACACGAGGGAATGTGGTTGCCCCTCGGTACCCTTGAAGGATGGGTTCCGATCCCTCCCATGAAATGGCACAGGGTTTGTGTGCAACCCGCGTGTGCAGGGGGCCTACAGCAGGGTGGGTGCCCGCACATCTCGGCATTCCCTGGGGGTCAGTCCGGTGCTGGCCATGTGGCAAATTCAAGTTCTACTTTTTGACGCTTTCTGCAATTCCCCCTGAGCCCTGAAACGTTTGTGGTCTGTGGTTGGTTGAATCTGCAGACCTGAAATGCACAGGTACCGGGCCGGGGGGGGCGCGGGGGGCGCTGCTGTACTACACAGTGTTTCTGAAGAGTGATTTACTGGCACAGACAACTGTGTGGGGGAATCACAGTGACGTCATGCTGGGGGAAATAAGGCAGACAAGAAGAGTACACATCAGAAGAATCCATACATATGAATTTTAGGAACAGGCACATTGAACGGATAATTGATGTCGTTAGTGATGAGCGGGACAGAAGACATGGCCTGTGAGTCAGCATAGGCAAAATGTATGGTGTGCCGAACATTTTCTGAATATTGGTAACAGTGGAAAATCGTAACAGTGGGGAATTCTGACCCGCCCCACCATTCTTCTGATGTTGTTTCTGTGAGTTTCTGTTTTTTTTCTGACGGACTAACACATAGTTTTTAGATAAGCAGTGTGTTTGTACAAGAATCCTAGAAACTAACTTCAAAAGATACAGACTCCAGCCTTCAGGCATCCCAGCTCCAGGACACGTGCTGACCTTCAGCCAGGGTGACGTGAGTCCAGGGTGACGTGAAGCTGGACGACTAAACCAGCCTGACGCACACCAGACCATCACTGACTTACCGGAAGGGACTGCGCTCGTCTGCACGTAGAGAACTTTGCCACCCCCTCCCTGATCTCTGTGTTCCGTTCCCCTGTCCCTCCCTAGAGAAACCTCTGCCTCCTCTGAGAGGGGGAGACAGGCTCTGAGACTTGAGTCCCCCGTCTTTCCAGGGCAATGAGCTTTGAGACGTGAGACCTCCGTCTCCCAGGTGGCCTGCACCTGCAAATACACCACGTTCCTTTACATCAGCACCTGCCTCTCGAGCGTTGGCTTTTGTCGCCGCGGGCAGCTGGACCTGCGTTCAGTCACATTGATTTAGCTAGTGGCTGCGTGGGTGTATATACGTAGAGAAAGTCATCAAGCTGTACACTTAAGGTTAATGTACTTTATTATATAGATACTATTCATCGATGTAAAGAGTATGAAAAATAAGACAACAGACAGCAATATACGTTACTTAGACTTGTTTAATGCTAGCATTTGTTATGTGTGCTTCAGGGTTTTCTGTTGATTAAAATATAAAACAATACAAAATAGATTTCGAGCCCCCCACCCCCAACCCGCATTTCCCAGTCCCCAGGAGCAATCTCTGTCCTGAGAGAGGTCCACATCCCGACTTCCGTGCCTTGGTACTTCGTCCTGAGCCTGCTCTGCCCCAGGCAACGCTCTGGCCATGGGGACTCAGCAGTGAATGGAACAGGAGCGCCTCCCTGTCCTCCTGCAGCTGCCCTTGGAAAGGTGCAGGACAGACGATGAGCAAACACTGAGCACAGGGCGTGCTCGCTAAGAGCGTGTGCTTTGGAGGAAAATAGAGCAGAAAAGGGGAGCAGGGAGGGTGTGTTGGTGGGGGTGGGGGTCCGACAGGGTAATATGTGAGGAGAATCTGAAGAAGGTGGAGGAGCAAGGCACACAGACCGAAGGGGACTCATTCAAGGTCGAGGGAGCACAGGTTTAAGGCACGAGGAAGTGGGGACAGATGGCGAAGGAAGGAGACTTGACCTGGGGCGGTGAACACGCAGCCCAGCCTACAGAGGACGTGTTGTAGCTGCGCACCGGAAACCTGTACGATTCTGTTTGCCAGTGTCACCCCAATAAATTCCATAAAATGGGAAAACAATTCAAAATAAAATATTAAAAAAAAACAAACGCCAAGTGAGACACGGTTCGCAGCAACCATCTCCGAAGGACTACCGAACTGAGTCTGCCCTCTCCGCCTGGTGACCCCTGCAGCCGCCTCCCCCACCAAGAGCAGACGCGCCGGTGGAGCTGCGGTTTGGCACTCGGAGAATTTCAAAGCTCTTCGCCCGCTTGACAAATGAAGTGACAAACTAAAAATGTCCAGCTTAGTGGGGAACCTGGACCCCATGTCTTACGATTAATCTTTGGAATCTTTAGAAAAAAGCGTTTAGATGTATTTACGGAAAAATCCGGGGCAGGGGTTTGATGAGAGAATTCCAGGATCTGAAGAGTTTTTGGGTAGAAGTTTTGAGCGGGAGCGAGGGCGGAAACCACCGATCCATCGCTGATCGGCGTGCCGGCCCCGTGCTTACCACGGAGCCAAATCCCCGAGCTCAGGGCCCCCAACGGCCAAGGCCTCCATCCTTACACTTGGTTATGCTCATAAATCTCCTCGGTATTTTGTGTTGAACTTTGTTACTATTGAAATTCGGCCTCTCTCCTCCCTTGATACTCTTTCTCCATTTTACAACAAAATAGGGGAAAAAATTATAAATGTGGGAAATCGCAATCACAGTTAAAGCCAAACAAAATGTCTCCTTAATATCTCTTGCTTGGAAGGAAGAGCCAACACAAAAATGAGTGAAATAATTTGAGCCTTTCCCATTTTACTAGACAGTGGTTGTGTTAAAATATAAAACGTGGAAGGGGATTCCTTGTAAACTTAACAAATCTTTTATATTCAGGATCATTGATTTGGGAATCCAATTCATGGGATTTATCCTGAAAAAATTAAGGAAGTAAGAAGTCTTTCAAAAATAATTCTAAGAAATGGAAATGTGCAGCATATATTTGTGGTCTTTTTGATGTTTTTTTTTAAGTCACATGGCAAAAGGGATGCAGGGGGGCCCCTCTGGGGTTGCTTTTCAAAGGGCACTAATCCTCATCATGTGGGCTCCCAACTCACAGCCTAATCACCCCTCAAAGGCCCACTTCCTAACACCCTCATCTCCGGGGTTAGGACTCCCCCGTGGGAATTTGGGGCGGGGGAACACAGGCACTCAGTGCATAGCAAGCATTGTAATGTCAAAGGGGCAACATGAGAAACGTGTGACATTTCCAAGGAGGGCCACCCTTCAGGAGCTGACTTCACCCGAGGCCCACACGCCGTCTCACCTAGCACCCCTCACCGGAGCTCCATCCCGCGTGTGAAGTGGACAGACGGCACATGTAAAGGTGAAAATGGTGTCCTAAGGGTGCAACCGTTTTGCTGGGAGAAAACACATCAGATCCAATTGATTTCTCTGCAGCCTTCAAGGACACTTCCTTCTAGGTGGAAGGCCCACACGATGGGGTGTGTGGTTGCCTCTGGCCCTCACTCAGCTCCTCGTCCTTGGGTAGAATTCTCCAGCAGGAGGCAGATCTCTGTGGGGGCCCCCAAAGCCAGGGGTGTGCCCGCAGCATGTCGAGCTGGAGGAAAGAGAGCTTTGGGTGCACAGCCTTGCATTTGAGGAAACTTGCACCTCCGTCCCATCCAGCACATCCCTCCTCAGTTTAGTACATATTAAACTTGATTCCACTCCATTCCGAGCTGTTCCTTGCATGTGTGTGGTATTTTAATCCCATGATTCTCTTCCGGCAGAAGGGCCCTCGTGGTTGCCTGTGACAGGTAGTTTTTGAAATCCCAAGGATTGCAAGAATGGGCCCAGCAGTCAAATAATCATAGAGTCTTTAAACAGAGATGATTACAAAATAAACAAACCCGCACTTGAAAGCAATGGAAAAGCATAAACATGAAACGAACCAACTGAGCATTAAGAAAGGACTTCGGAAACCCTAAGCTGTACTTCAAGTTCAGGAAAATGCGGGTTATTACCATTGGTCAAAATCATGTCCTAAGCAGCGTGCCCCACACTATTTTGGCAAAGTTATTTAGCTGCAGCCCACAGCTACTAAATGCCCCTTTGTTGCTTTTGAGTGGAGCGGAATTGCCCTGCACCACTTTGAGTAATTCTGAAGTAACTTTCCAGAAGTGCTCCCTGAAATCAGATCTGCTTACTCGAGTTTTCCAATAAGAGACTTCGGAATCTTTAAATAGCACTGTCTTTGAACTGAGACAATTAGGAAGGTCTCCAAAGAGATGAGGAATGTAGCTGTAAAAGCCCGTCGGGGGTGTGTCTTACGGAGTCTATGCTGTGATTTGGAGATAATGGGCTAAAAGAGAGAAAACAAATCTGTTTTCATTTTCCTCCCTCTTGATGGGAGCTCTGCATTAAACACATACCCGCACACATTTGTCAGGCACCGAACTTCATGTCGCGCTCTGACAAATGCAGGAAACCTCCTGGCCCAGGTCTTGGTCTTGTTGTCGTTATTTCTGTTTCATGGATGGAACAGCCAAATTCTGGAGGAGATAAACAACTGTCCCCAGTTCCTCAGTCTTCAGTGGGAACTAATACCCGGTGTCCTGAGCAAGCAGAGGCCTCCTGAAAGGCAAGATGAACCTCACCGAGCAGACCCCAAGAAGAGTCCTTTCCCCCGTGTGTATTCACGAAGGGACAGCAGTGTCAGGGACAGCAGCGGCCCGACCTGGACACTGCCCTCGAAGTGTCCCAGGGCTCTCCTTTCGGCATGCCGGCCAGCCACAGCCAAAAAATCACCCCTCAGGGTTTGAAAGAACCTTCCTGCAAGGACTATATGGTTTGGCAAACCAAGGTCACCCTGATAAATTCTATTTAAAAAAAAAAGAAAGACAAAAAAAGAACCTGCCGGGACCCCGTGGAAACCACTGACGGCTCCAGCACTAATGGATGCTGATAGAGGTCGTCTGGACTGATTAATCTCTGCTCTCCGCCTCCTGCAGGTATTATGTGTAGTGAGGCTGTTAGAGAGACCATAACTTTTATTTCCCCTCTGCCCTGAGCTTCCCATGAACGAGAAAATGGAACTACCTGTGCTCTGCTGAGCAGGTGAGTTCTGTTGCGTGTCCTGCAGGTGGGCCCGCCCCGCGATGGTCTTCTTCGTGGTCGGGAAGCCACGAGACCAGCCAGGGGGTGTGCTTTTCCACGGGCGCCCCTCCACCCCTCCACACCCGCTCGCCGCCTAGCAACGTGCACGGTCACTTCTGTGCCGTCTCATCCCGATGACCAGGAACCACTTGGAACCACTTACCACCACTTCTGACGTCCCTTCTCCCCAGCCTCATCGCTGTTGCTTGGACACCCTTGACCGGCTGCCTCCAGGTAGGATTTGTTGGACCCCACTAGGGCGGGCCATCGCATCTCTGCGCTGTAAACCTCAGTGAGCTGTTAAGGTTCAGCGTCTACTCGCCTAGCTGCATTCTGGCGTTCCCGGAAGACTCAGAAGGTCTGGGTTGCTCCGCGCGGAGGACTGCTGGCCGCCGAGGAGACACCGTGGCCCTCCCTGTCCCTCTTGCAGCTCACCCGGCCAACTCCAAGCAACCTAGGGCCACGGGCACTTCTGAGGGTTTCCATCTCTGCCTCTGTCAGCATATGATACCACAGACCCCCCCTTTTTTGAAAACTCATCTTTTGGCCCCTCCGATGTAGCACGCTCCACTCCCAGCTGCCCCTCTCTCCTCTCTCTGCGCCCTCCTTCAATCCCCTTTGCCCCCTCCTCCTGTCTTTCAAAGGGAGGGTCCCCTAGAGGGCAGCTCTCTCCTTGGTCTCTTTCCTCTCTTTCCTTTTTCTCAGAAGCTCATCTGGCTCCATGATTTCCATGAGCAACACTCTAAAGATGATGTTTGGGCACTTCTATCAACTCAGCCGAACGTGGCTGCGTGCACGTGCGGAAGTAGGCACAGGGCACCGTTACTTTTCTTAAGGATCTCAGCGGGAGGTGTGTCTAAAAACTACAGTGCCATCTGCTAACTGCTGCTGTAGTGGTACACCACGGTGGTCCCCACAAGGGGACGGCCTTGGAGGGGCGTCTTGAAGGCTGAGTGGCAGTTTAGTGCGGGAAGAATGGTAAAGGGTAAATGCTGTAGATTTCTGTCCTTCCCGTGTCCTAGGAAGCATTCAGACCGCTGCCATCCATGCCTGCTTCGATATCCCGGATATCCGGCCGGCGGTCAAATCGAGCCCATCCATACCCAACCTCCTCTCTTCTTCACCACTCACCCAGGCGCCTTCCTCCTCATTCTGGTTCTTTCTTTAAACTTTCCTGTACCCGCTGCCTCCTTCCCCACTTTCCTGGTAATCTAACCTTAGAAATGTCATCCTCGACTCAACCCTGTCCGATTCTGAGACCCTCCCTTTAAATGTCTCTTGAATCCGCACCCCCTGCTTCAGGGCATCAGCCTGTCTTCTCAGCTGATGCCGTCAGGAGCCCTGAGAGGTCTCCCCTGCCTGCCTCTGGGAGAGTCTCACACCACCCTGCTTTGGGGCAGGAGTGAGCACACGCTCTTCATCTTTTCCCTTTTTGAGATAATCAACTCTTCGAGATTCAAGAGCATCACTTTTTTCACTTTCTTCCTTCCTGGGGCTAAGCTCAGTGATTTGTGCTTTTTATACTTAGTAAACCTTTACTGATTAACTTGGGTAAATGTGAAAAAATGGTAGGCGAGCTCTGCAATCACCTAGGTCTCTCATTTGATGGCTTAGTGCGAAAGTTGAGTAGAAAAATTGGCACAAGTAAAATTAGCAATGAAAAAGGTAAAATGTGTATCAAGCATTGGCATTTTAAGTGTGATGGTAGAATATGCTGGGATCAAAATGTGTCTGAAGTTATGACATCTACTAATAAAATCAGAGTCAGTGTGGTAATGCAAATTGATATAAAATATACTATCTAATACAAGTTTATAGGATTATATAAAACATCTATGTTTACACTACAGGTGCATTAAAAAAAAACCCCTGCATTTATGGAACATATAAAGTTCTCTGGTCAGAACTGGGTTGGAAAAACTAACTTTGGGGACGAATCTGAGCTGCCCTAAATCCTTTGTTAATTGCACATAAACACACACATCACTCCGTAAAGTAGGGCTTTGCCTGCCAACCAGGAGTCTTAGAGTCTGGGGGAGGGAGGCCGTTCGGGGCCACTCCCCAGAGTGGCCCCATGTGAAGGCCCGTGGGGCGGTGAGAGCAGGGGAGGAAGAGGACAGGCTGGGCGAGGGTGGCCGGAGCCAGCCAGCCGGGGACCCTGGAATGTAGGTTGGATAGGAGCAGGGGTAAATCTCAGGGGCAAATCTCAGGGGCAGGTCTTGGAAGCCGTCCAGGTGGCCGTGAGGCCGCTGAGGCTTGGGCAGGTTACCCAGGAGTCCCTCTGACTGTCAGGGAGAGTGGGGACTAAGGGAACATGGGTCTACCCTTCAACTTGCGCCTGAGCACTTAGCTCTAAGGTGACACAAGTTGAAAGGACCCAGGTCATCAGTGAGCAGGCGCTAAGCTGTCTCTGAGATGCCGGATGGGACGTCCAGTCTTTCTGGGGTCATTGTATCCTTTGTAAAAGTAGAGCGCATTTTAAAGTGAAATTAAAAGCACGTAGATGCCTTTTAAAGTGCATCCGAAACAGTGTGTGCGCGCGTGTGTCTGGGACGGGGGTCTTCTCGGATCAGCACTCCTGTGATGGTGGGCTTCCCAGCAGCTAAGAAAGACCCAAGTTAGCACCTCGTGGCAATTTCAACCCGTGGCTGCGCTCGGATCTGAAGAGTGGGGCCTCTACCCTCGGACCCAATTAGCATTTCTGCATCTGTGTATGAAGAGAAACCACACCCTGGGAAACCCAAGACTCGAATTTGAATCCCGGAACTATCGCTTTGCAGATGTTTCACCGGCGTTTGCGAAACTCTGCAGCACGGGGAACGAGAATTGAATTTGGGTCCAGTTTATTCTTCCCCTGGTGCTTACGAGTGACGAGACCTCCCCACGTGGCCTCTCCTGTCAGCTGGCAAAAACAAGCGACTAAGGAAATAAATGGAGGCACAGAAGGGTTAGAAATCTGAAGGAGATCATGTAGGAAATCATCAAGCAGATTTTAAACTATCTAAAATGTCTATGATCATTTTATTGCACAAAGTGCTTTACATTTTTGAGCTGATTTTGTTTATTCTCCACAACACACCCCATGGTCCATTATTGCTGTCCCTAAATAATAGTAGCAAGCTGCTTTTGATCAGTCTTGGTTAATGGGATCTCAGCTGTGATTGGAGGCAGAGGAGGAGGCAGAAAAAGGGACACGGAAACTTAGTAGACAGGGTCCCTTAGATCCGGGGCCCCTGATCTGGGCCTGAGACTGGCCAGGTGGGGTGAGAAGATGGGAGTGGAGTTCATGGAGTCACAAATAACTTCTCTGTCCTGGGAACGGCTAGTGACCTTGGAAAGGTCCGGAGTCAACTTCAAGCATCTGAGGAGAGCATAGAAAATGAGATGAGGGCTAACAAATATGAAATTTGTCACAATGGCTGAAACGGATCAACGGTACGTCCCACCAAATGTGCAGAATTAGCGAGGCGGTTGGGGCAGAGAGGGGGCAATGCATTGTGGGAATAGTGGGAAGTGATATTAAATAAGAAGCTTGGCCACCACTCTTCTCAAAGTCCATGTCCATGCGTTCCAGGAGTGCCCAACCTGAGAGAGTCTATTGTTTGGCCGCGATCATTTTCCACGACATGGTTTTTGCACCACCTGCTGGCAAAGTGGTCCTACCACCCACGGGCCGGAAGTCATGGATTTCCTTGGCTGGGGACACAGGGTTGGGGAGATAAAAATCAACTCGGTTTATACAAAGTGCCTGCCACTGCTACGCAGCCTCCAGTTCCTTGTCACCACCTTGTTGACAAGTTTTAAATTGTGCAAGGTGGTATGCGCAGGTGGTTTCTTTCTGAAAGTGTCGTAATAATAGGAGAAGATTATCCTGGATTACGTTAGTGGGAAAGAGAATATTATTTTCCATGATTAAGAAAGACCATCTATCTAGTAACCTGTCTCACATCCAGACTGCTCTCTTTTTTTTGGAAAGTGTCTCCAGGCTAGCTCTATTTTAAAATGCTGAAGCAGCATTCTTTAGGTATTTATTTGTTTATTGCCAAAAAAACACTTAGGTTTGGGGAGATTGAGCAACACTTCTGCGGCAGTCTGGGGGTGGCATGCTCCGCCCGCCTTGAGCGTTGGACCTGGCTTTGCTGAGCGAGATTTTGGAGACTGCCCTGAGATACTTCCGTCGTGTTCTTTTTGCCACTTTGCAAGGCATTTGGCTTTTCTCTTCGTTTTTGACAGTAGGGATGAGAAGTCTGAGCTGAAATGATTAAGGGTCAAAGAGAGCAAAGATTTACCCATCATCCCCACCACGGGCTTTGACATTCCGCGCCGGGAAGCCCGGGTTGGGGAATGCGAATGCGGTGGAGTTCCGCGTCCACCTGGAGTTCAGAACAGGCGTGTTTCCAGCCTGCCTCCCCGCATGGTGCGCAAACTTTCTTTGCCGGGAGGGAGAGGCAGTTTCTGAGCAGCTGGGATGGAACCCGAATACTTTTCTTTAAATAGCCATTCCATTCCCTGTTCAGTTGCCCTAAGTCATCGGAACACATTTCTTTATTCTTCGAACACACTTCTGTGAAGGTTTTCTGGCTGCGAGTAAATGTTTTGAATCTCTTGTATCTTCATTCTTCTTCATTCTTGTATCTTCAAAGTCTCTCTTTGCTCCATTGCGGCCATTCTACTCCATCCCACACCACGGCATTTCTCTCAGCATTTGTGAATAGTGACCGTGTCTGCATTTGGAAGACACAAGGAGGGAAAGAAATACAAAGATGTGGTTCCGATGTTTGAAGAGCCTGGTACTTCCTTTGGGAGAGAAAACAAGCACCCTAACCTCCTTGGTCTAAGGATCTCATTCTTTGTAGAGGGACAGCGAAGCCAAGTGCCATGGAGATGCTGAGGCAGGAGGGTGACTTAGGCCAAGTGAACGAGAGAAGCGCCTAGAAAAAAAAACAAAACAAGCAGAAATGTTCCAAAGGAAATCCATACCGTGAATCCTCATTCTTTCTTTTAACTGACTTCCTTTTACCCCTATTTTTTCTAATGAAAGCAACTTTCCCAGACTCAGATTCTTATCTGTTCACATCACTAGTTTCCTCCTGGAGTGCAAGCGCGGGGCCTTAGGGGAAAGTCGAAGGAGGGCAGGCGTTCCACAGGCTGTCCAACCCTCTCTCGATAGGTGCGCAGCATTTTGGTAGCGTTTAAAAAGAGCAGATTGATGTTTTCAATCAGCAGAACGTGGAGCTGCTCCTGATAAGCCTTGCTCCAAATGTCGCTTCCATGGGGAAGGAGACTCCGAAGCTCTGTTTGTTTTAAAGTGGCATCTGGAAAAATACTTTTGATCTAATAGTAAAGTCCTCTTGAAATGCCTAAGCTGTTCCACATGGACCCAGATGCGGAGAATGTGCCTTTGGGAGGCTGTTTCAAAGGCTCAGGAATGGAATTCATGTTTGGTGGCAACATCAATGTCTTCCAGACTCTCACAGCCCTTTTGTTTTCCAAGTAAATCCGTGAAACAGATGTGACCGGAGGATATTGACGAGATGCCAGCGTGACGTGAGCTGGCCACGTTCAAAGCAGAAGGGCTTCCTGTAGACGGGATGCCTCAGTTTGTAGTTTTCCATCTTGCACAGGTCAATTGCAGTTCTGTCGTAAGTAAATGGCATCGTACTGAGTGTCTTCTGAGACAAAGGAACTAGTGCAAAGGGCCTGATGGTGCTTTGAATCAGCTGACGCAAATCTGAACAACATAAGGCGGTGGGAAAGCTCCGTGGCTTTCTGACGTAGAAGTTCAATAACGGCTGAAACAAATTTTCTCTCCAAATGTATTTTATATCCCTAGTCGATGAGAAGTTCTCTGGTCACATAAAATCGTATTTGTTGGAGGGAAGACATATTAAGGAGATCTTAATTTTAAAAAATAGAGTCCAAATAACTCATCATTAAAGAATAAATGTACAGTCAGTTAATTGTTGAGTGTTAGGTAGCATAAGAAATAAGATTATGAAATTGAATGATCTGTTGTAACTGCATGGGGAAATCTAATATCCTTGTCTAGAAGTGGTGTTTTGGAGTATAGTTTGGCTTTGCTTCAAGCACCTACCCACTTAGCATTTTTCCTTCTGAGCATGTTTCTTGTCTAACAAAATGTTTGGCTGCTCCTTTCACTTTAGATAAGGGATTGTCATTCATCTCCTCTCTGGAGAGGGTCCGGCCAAGTTGGCGTCTGGAAACACATTCTTGCTGCCATTTTTAATTGCACAAGAAAACTTGCAAAGCTGGGCACAGAAGCAAGCAGACAGACTCTACCTCTCTCCCTCAGAGTCACGATTCCAAAGCCAGTGACTTTTCTCTCCAGCGTGATCATGCCCTGGCTGCTGTCTGGGGGTGATCCATCCCCTCGGAGCCGGGCACAGTGCCACCCCAGCGGAGGGTCGCCGGGGATTCCTACGTGTGGGAGCAGGCCCAGCCCCTCCGTGAGCCTCAGCCTCCCGCCCGCCCAGGCCTCCGGCCATAACGCTCAATTACAAAGGTATGTGCTCCCTCTTCGGCATTCTGGGATTCGTGATACCAGAGTCTAAGGCTTTGGTGATAAACATTCAGCTTCTGGTATTTGTAATTTAAACTATAAAAAAAGCACTTCAGAAACAAAATGGCCCCTATAACTGAGTAACTGTATTTATAACTTTTTTTTTTTTATTAGGAAAAATCCAGTCATCTGCCATTATTTAAACTGAAAACTACTTACTTCGAAACTTTAAACAACGTAATTTCTTGGTGCGGTCTTCTAGCAACCCAACGACAGCTGGTGTCCCTGTGGCGGCAGCGGTTGGAGAGCTCAGACGGACACTTGGCCTGCTTCCTCCAGGCCTCCTCTGACCGCAGCCAGAAACACAACCGCGGAAGGACACATTAACGCAGAAAGCCAAAGGCAGCAAGGGAGCTAGTTATTCAGTCCAGATATCTTTATAATGGGCTCCACAGTTTGGAAAAAAAACCCCAACAACTTTCAGAAGGTAGCAAACCTTCCTTGTTCCGTACAGATTTTACCGCATATTTCCCTGAATCCAGAAAGCCCAAGAAAAAGTATAAATCTGTGAAGTACTCATCCATACCAAGGCAGCTCATCGTAGCTAATATCCATGGAAGCTTGAATCATTGGGATGGATTGTGTTATCAAATTGCTACATGTTAATTCCTAAAAGGATTCATCTCTGGCTCTCTTTACACCAGCGTTGTGCTGGCCTTGTAATTTGCTTTCGAGGATCCTGAATTCATGAGATCTTGCCAAAATTCCACCCTGATATGAAGCGATAACTGTGCAGGGGGCTTCCGTCCTCCACCCGTGTCTTGCAGTCTAATTTAACGGGAGGGTGGCGTGGTGCTAACAAAACCCAGGTCACGGTTTGATTGGTCCATGAACCCTGGCAAAGGGTCAGAGCCCCACCCTGCGGCTCCCAATGTCTGCTGTTGGAGGCAAGAAAGGTGAGGGATGGGAGAGGACCCGGGAAGCTGTAGCTGCCAGCCGGATAAGAAGACAGCCAGGGTCCCCGTGCTAGCGAGAGCCCTGCGCATCCCCTTGGTTGAGTTCCGCCTCCACGTGGGATGTAGGACCCTGCCAGACAAGCTCACCCCCAGTGACAAAATCTGGATCATATACATAAGCATAGCTTTTCTGGAGCTTGCCAGCGAACTCAGGTTCCAGTCTCCAAGAGAGACCCCTCCCAGAAAGCCCAACTCACCCCCACCCCCTCCGCTAAGTGCGGAGAAGCAGTGAAGACCTTACCAAATCCCTCAAGGCCGGCGTGGGCCCTCAGGATCCTCCGGAACAGCTGGGAGCCCAGAAGCAAAGGGGGCTCTCGCTCATAAGCCGCTCACCTGGGAGAAAGGGTGGGTCCGAAGGCTGGGGGGAACCCCACTCAGTGTGGGGGCAGAGGTGAGCAGCTGCCCCTGGGGGTGGCACGAAGCCCACCCGCCCACAAGCCTTTTCTCTAAGTAAAGACTTAGTGGTTCAGGGGAGGGACCGAACCCTCCAGCCAGGGCCCTGGCAAAACCCTCTACCCCCGGAGGGGTCACGGGAAGACCCCCACTGCCTTGGGGAGGAGCGGATCGTTCCCGGGGCCCCAGGACATAAACAATGCTCCTCAGCCCCTCAGGACGAGGAGAAACTAAGTTTCCAGGCCTCCTTGAAATCATGGCTAGTTAACTCAACCCCTGTCTCCACGACCCCGTGATTGTGCTTATTCGTTGAATGATGACGATCTTCCCAAATCCAGGACAGCTTAGAATAAAATAAACGATAAGTTTAAGAGACCAAATGCAGGCAAGAAAATACTCTGGCTCTAAGGGCTAATCTGGTTACTGGGCTCGAACATGGTTTTTGGTTCTGATTGGGCAGCCAGGGCAAAACTCGAAGTTTAGTGGCTTAAATAATTGTAATGTAGGATGCTTATAAATGCCTTAAAAGAGAAAACAATCTTCTCAGTGGCAAATTCTGAGGGCATCGTGTTAGACTTTCCACAAGGGATCTTGGGTGATACAATGCTGTCGTTTATTCACTCGGTGAACGTTTATTGGTCATCAGGCCAGTTCTGTGCTAGACGTGGAGTGAAGAGGTTGGGAACTTCCTGTCAGCTCATTAAGAGAATCCGTACGTTTTGGTTACCAACGAGTCAGAGTGAGCTGCGGGGACCAACGTTGAGAAGTCTCTCCAGGGCTCTTGCTGGGACAGAAGTCCACACGCGAGGGCAGCTGCAGGCAGAGTTGGGCCTCCCCTCAAAGTCCAGCTTTGCATTCCCCCCTCCCCTTCCCCTTTCTGTCCTTTAACACATCGAGGGCCTTGGAGAGAGAAGCAGCCACCGCAACTCGGACTCATCGGTTGCTATTTGGGACGCGATGCCCAACAAGTAGGTGCCCTCCCTCCCCACAAACCACTTTCCAACCCACGAGAAACATCCAGAAAATAGCTAGCTTAGCAAATTTCCTTTAAAGTGGCACTGCAGAGAATTCTTAGGATTCTGTGAGGGGCGGGGGAGAAACTATAGCTGAAGGCTTCTCTGTAAGGAAATTCTCTCTACCTGGAACTACTCTGAATCCACCCCCTGGCTCCCCACGGAGGTGTTGAAAGAAGTGCACTTGTTATCGCTTCTGTGTGGTAAGGACTTTGAGACTCATCCAGGGAAAGAGGGCCCCATGTACATGTCTGAGCACATAGTTCTCGTTCACCAACATATGGACTTAGTGTCCACTTAATACCTAATTTTTTCACAGTACCTCAAATTATCTAAATAGTTTCCTATTGAAATTTCGAAGGATAATTTTTTTGCATCAACCAAAACCTCTTCCACTTCAGAGAGGGGTGTTTCCCATGGACCAACTGTGTACAATTGATCGTGCAAGCAGATGGTTATCTGCAGAGCTTCTGGGATGCCTCCCGGGGTGAATTTGTCAGGGATCCAGTCATCAATTACTCATTGCGCTTGTTTTCAGTTCAAGGGAAATTTTGGAAATTTCACACGCACTCTACTTATTCCACTTTTGGCATCAGTAAGGGAGCCCGTGCGGAAGTTGCTCCCTGCCTCCTGGAGGATGAGCTGGTTCCAATTCAGCAAAGTCGGTGGTGGAAACATCCAGGTGTTTACGGTGCATAAAATGAAGCAGAAAGGTGCCCACTGTTTTTCCCTCCCCTGAACCACTTTTTTTTCCCAAAAACTGGTTGTAATTTAATGCAGTAATGACTCAAACCAATGTTAAAAACTTCGCTTTAGGTATTATAGAAATTATCCGTAGTTGCATTAGCTATTTGATCTTTTAAGGTGTTGCAATTTTGAAATTCCTCAAATTTAACATTGCTGCATCACCATTAACTAAACCTCAGACTCTAGCCAAATTTCAACATGTTTTCCCATTAATACCTGTTTCCCATTCCGGGATCCCATCCCCAACACCACGCGCCTTCACCGTCAGGATTCTCGGCTCCTCTGGTCTGGAACGGTTTCTCGGACTTCCCTTACCTTTCACACCCTTGAGAGTTCGGAGAAGCCCTGGTTAGGGGTGTTGCAGAGGCCCCTCAATAACCTGCTTAAATGATGTAGAGGCGATTGGAGAGTTCTCAGAATTCTACGGGCAATGAATCAATCATTGAGCCCTTGAGAATGTAAATACCGGGGCCCTTTATTCCAGACTGAACGGGAGCCTCGGGGGGGCAGGGGGCAATGCTACAACATCCGTAAGTTTATAACCTAAAGTGTGAGTATCTTCATGACGACTTTGCAAACCGAGATCACTTTAGAGATCGCAGATTATTAGTGTGTGTGTGTGTGTTGGTATATCTTTTTCTCTATTTTCCATAAACATATGTTCCCATGTAAATAGGCATGTGAATACATCTATTCAAACTCGCACTTAAAAGAAGCTTTTTCAAGCTGCTGAAAAAACCACTTTCAGGGGAGGGCCGTCTAAGGCAGTGATTTTGGATCAAATACCAGGTGAGCTGGGTATTGCCCACTTTCTCCTTCCTTCCCCCCTTCCCCACCTGACCTTTACTCTTCCATCTGAATCCTGGGAGACCGACCCCTGTACCCTTTGACTTTCAGTTCTCGTCAGCCTGCTCTGAGGCCTGGCAAGAGGCCGGAGAAGCAGCAGGAGAGAGAGGTTAGGATCCTTCTCCCCTGCCCTCTTGGGTCAGCCCACAGTTCAAGTAGCCACTGTCCTCTGAGCTGTTGGGTCTGGTCACCCTCTTTCCTGGCCCACTCCGTGAAGCCCAGGGACCACCCTGGCTTCCTAATGCCGGTCACCTCTGGGTTATCGTGGTATCGTTGGTGTGTCCCTGAGGGTGGCACACAGCCCTGCGAAATGGTGTAAAGTGGCCCTCTGAGTGGACTTCTGCTCTGAGTGACCCCTAAGCGTGAAGGTGGCCTCCCTCCTCTGTGGAGACCTGCGTGGCGAGTGGGGCCAAAAGAAGAAGGGAGAGACTGACCGTTCCAATGAAGGAGCCCAGGCGCTGTGACTCGGGAAGGACCACGGAGTCCATCCCTCGCAGAACAACGCCCCTCCCTCTCCCAGCGCCTTTGTGCGCGAGCGTTCAAGGGGCAGATCAGGGTTCATCCATCGTCCAGTTTTGCGGTCGCAGTCAGCTTCATATCAGACGTGTAGTTCGATCACCAAGAACCTAGTCTGGCATTTTTGATGGCATTATTTTAGGTTAACTTTCTGTAGTTTTGGGGATTAGGAAATTGGCCTAGAACCCTATTTCCAGAGGCTTTTTGATTGGGATATTGGGGTGGGGAGAGGGGGCGAAGACGTACTGTCTTGGGAAGCTCAGCAGTATTTTACTGAAGAAGTCAATCCTGGCTGAATGTGTTGGCTTTAAATTTTTACAGAACAGGCGTCGCCTTTTGCACGAATTAGTTCATTATTTCCCTTTCTGCTCCTTTCTGCTGATGGGCCCACCTGAGATAGGCTGGGCTTTTTCCCACACATTTTCCCAGCTTTGTTGGCAAGATCATTGCAGGAAACCCGACCAGTCAGGGGCAGCTCGGGGCTGCGGCACGTTTCTTATTTCTACCAGCTTCGTCCTAGAAGGCACTGCGAGTCCGATTTTTCTTTTGGATTCTGGTTTCTCTGCTATGCTGGCATTGTCTTTGCAGCCACCGGGCAAAGGCCTCCCCCAGATATTTCTTCTTGAGCTTTCTTCGTCGTCTGTGACTCCTAGACTGTGCCCTCGCCACGTCTCTGTGTCGAAAGCTAAGGTCAGGAACTCCCGAATAGCCCCGGAGTTTAGGCGATCTCCAGTCGCTTTGTAGCAGCAAAGTGGGGCATGACCACATAGCGTCGAGTCCCAACACCAGCCCTTATTCCCTGGGTCAAGGTCACTGTTCAGACCGTGGGAGAAGGGACCTACAACACAGTTGGCCTCGTGGGAAGGCGCAGGCTCAGATGCCAAAGCCATCCCCACAGTGACAATTCAGCTTCACAAAATAGTCTAAGCTCCTTAAGCTCAACTCTGTGTCGTGATGTGGACCACTCTATCTTGCACTTTTAATGTCTTTCTTATTCCTTATTCATTCCAGAATTTTGTAATTCCAGTGATTTCTAACTACAATGACTTTAAGTATCTATACCTAAAGTCTGTTTCCCCCTAGTTGAAACCAGTTTGGAGCATTAGTTTTTTAATGGAAGCTCCAAGTTTTCATGATTTTATCGTATCAAAAGCAAGTCCTCGTGGTGCCAACCCCTTTGTTAGTTGGATTATTTTCGTATACATTTGTCTTAGCTTCAATTTTTATCAAAGCTATACAAGCCCATTGTTTAAGCCAAGAAGCTGATTCAGAAAAACAGTGGGTCCCATCCACTTCTCCCCTCATTTTCTACCTGAGACAACCATCTTTACCTATTCTGGCTATTTTTGTTTTTGGCTTTACCTCCTTTCTCTATTGTGTTTCTATTTTAAATTTTAGATTATCTTCCAACTATAAAAGATAATTATTTAACTGTTTCCTCCCGTTAACTGTTTCTTCCTATTCTCTCAACTACCAAATAGTTACGATGTAAAATAATTAGCTCAGCGTTCAGTATTTACATCGTTATGACGAGGTAAATGTGATTCATGGCTGACCCAAGGAGCAAATGATGATTGCTTTTGCCTTTGTGTGCAAAGTTTTGCTTTTCCTGGAGTTGATCATCTTTTCTGCCTCGGTTTTCTGTCTTTCTGCTAAATCAGCTTTTCTAAGTCTTCCCTCAAGATTTTCAGACCCACCAGCCATTCTGTTCATTTCACTTTTCTGAAGACATCTCCTTCCCAAGCTCCTGGTTTGCTCCCAATCAGGCTGCTGCCTGTTCTGGGACACAGCTTCCTTTTGAGATCTCTCCTCACCACCACCTTGCCTCCTTCAGTGCTGACTTCTTCTGTTCCTTATTCCGTATCTTCCTCTTTATCGGTGGAACTCATCCTCTAGTAGCTTTTTGTGACAGACTATAAGAGGCAAAAAAAAATTTTTGAGAACTTGTACATTCTTAAGTTCCATTACCATGTGCTTATACTTGATTTGTAACTGCCGTGGTATAGAATTCTAAGAAGAAAACATTTCCTTTAGGCTTTCAAAGGCATTGTTCATCCCCTCTGGCTTTCATTGCTTGGCTTGAAATGTCTAAGTTACGTGGCATTTCCTTTTATTTCATCTCCAGAAGTTTTTAGGATCTTTTCCTTGCCATAGGATTCTGAAAATTTTTGATAGTGTGCGGTGATATGATTGTGCCTTTTATTTGCTTGGCTACTTGGTTGACCCTTTCAACAAGAAAACTAGTGACTCTTGGTTCTGAGGGAGTTTTCTGCCTTATTTCTTTGATGAGACCCCTTCTCCCATTTCTCTGTTGGAATGGAACTCCAACTTTTAATCTTTAAAGAAAAGAGAAAAGAAGAAAAGGATTAGATGTCTTCTTTTTTTTTTTAAAGAATCTTTTTTTGAAAGATTTTATTTATTTATTTTTAGAGAGAGGGAAAGGGAAGGAAAAAGGGAGGGAGAGAAACATCAATGTGTGGTTGCCTCTTATGTGGTCCTCACTGGGGACCTGGCCTGCAACCCAGGCATGTGCCCTGACTGGGAATAGAACCTGCAACCTTTTGGTTCTCAGCCCACGCTCAATCCACTGAGCTATACCAGCCAGGGCAGGATTAGATGTCTTCTTTACTCTGGCTGGTTAGATATCCCAAGAAAAAGAAATGATAGGACAGAAGACATAGGTCCAATGAAAGTCAACAAAAGAAAACAGAGTCCAGGGAAAATCATGCTAATTCTCCCAGTTACTATCCTGTGCTGAAGAATAAGGTGCGTGGGCCGGGGTAAAGGCAATGAGGGACTTAGAGTGTCTTTCTGTAACTTTCCATTGGGGGTAGAGGCACAAGGACAGAAGACCATGACCTTCCTCTACATTTGGGGCTTTACAGCCAGAAGACACATCCTGATGGGGAGTTTGGGTGGTGCCAGGGCAGGTGGATCGTCAGGCAGTACGGCTCCCTGTGGCGAACTTGTTAAAGCTTTGAACTCCACCATCACCTTGACCTGGGGCTTTACCCGAGCAGACGCATCGGTAGACAAGGTTAGAAAAAGGGGGCACATGGTGAGAAGGGAGCACTACTCATCATTCATCTTCAGTCTTACTTTCCTAATCCGATGCGCAAGATGCTCAGCATTATCAGCCTCCCCTCCGACACACCCAAGTGCGCCCTCACACCCACCGCCCACCCGTGTAGCCAACCGCAAACTGAGACCAAACAAACTCAGCATCAACACGCCCACGGATGATTTATGTGCTGGTCTTTGTTGATATTTATTATTTCATTCATGTGCCCTGCACAACCAAGCCATTGAGAGTAAAGTCCTTGTCCCGTGCCCCTGAAGTGCTTTGCCTGGCCCACTCCCTCCAGGTGTCCGTAAACATTGTAGCTGATGATACACCCCCACACACTCTCCTGTGAGTCTGGGAGAGAGACGGAGGGGCCAGTGATGCCCAGCTGTGTGCCAACCAGACGCCCCAACGGTCAGCCCTGAGGGGCAGAAGCTGGTAACTAAAGAAAGTGAAAGAGCGCTTCTCGCCGGGCGCGTGCTGTTAAGAAAACCTTCATGCAGAGTTTCCCGTGTGTCTTCACAGCATCCTCTTAGACTCCCTCCTCCTGCATTTTCTCCCAGACGTCCACCACTGAGTCAGTGTGTGAGGTCAGTAAGCAATGAGGAGAGACTGATTGTGTAAAGAATTCCCTTTAGAAAGTTAAATAAGGACAAAAGGTGGTTGGAGCCATAGCAAAAGGCCAGCAGGGGATGGCCGGGTCAGTGACAGCGGCAGATGCTGGGCCTGCATCCCAGCGCTGGCTCTGGGGCCCCGACCGTCCCTGCGAGTCCTGCTCCACCCACGGCGGGGTGGGGGGCGGGGGGCAGGCACCCTGGTGTTCCGAGCAGACCCCGGGGAAGGCGGGCTCCAGCTCCTCGGGCTCCTGGTCGGCTTGCTCCCCTAATTCAATTCCAAACTGGTGGAAGGACCATTTTAAATAGAAATAGGATGCTGAAAAAATAAACGGAGGCTGTTGTTAGGCAAAACTGGGTACCGTGATTGAATGCCATTGTTTAATTCCGATGGTTTCTTTATCAAACTAAGTTCTGGTATTTCATTTGAACCACACTGAAGTGGTCTTTTTTTTTTTTTTCCCTAAGAAAATGAGCATTTTCAAAAGTAGCTTAAAAAAACAATTACCATTCTAATGTGAAATGCTCTGTTTTAGAAAGATTGTAGCATTATGTTCCCAATTTTAGTTCAAAGGCAGTGGAGGTAACGGGGCTGGAATGCTTCAGCTCCCCCGCCAGCTCCCCCGCCAGCTCCCGTAAGCTGACCCGCCTGGGGGCCGGGCAGCCAGCGTGGACACAGAGCCCTGGAATGAGAGAGGTCCCCGTCGCCTCTTTCCAGTTCGCCTTTATTCTATTTTATTTTTCTACTTTTTAAAGTGTCATTATTAATCTTTTATTTTGTTATTATTCTATGTGCCCTGACGGCGGCTGGAGCCCACCACCGTCTGGTGTGGGGATGACACTCCAACCAGCAGAGCCCCCACCCTCCGCCCCCCCCCGCCCCGCCCAGCCAGGGCGCAGGTTTGATTTTAGACGCCTCATCGAGGTCCCCTCTTTTCCAGCGAGAGGTGCTCCCAGGCGACAGTCAGCAGGCGCTGAGCCCCAGCCGGACCAGGCACTTTAAACGTTATCTCGGATTATCTCGTTTAGCCCTCACACCAAGGTGGGGGGATGCTATCATCCTCTTCCTCAGGGCCACAGGCAAAGTCTCAAAGCTTAGCGACTGTCGAAGCTGGGACCACTCCTGCCTCATGGCACCTACGGGCTGGCACGTCCCTGATTTGCTCTTTATCACCCCGCCAGTCGGACACGGCAGGAGACTGCGCGGCCGGAAAGGAGGGGCGGGAGGGCTCCTGTCCCCCTCGGGCCCCGCTCTGCGGCACCCTCTCCTTTCGGCCTTTAGCCAGACCTTGAGATTGATGTTCAGATGGTCAGGCTGGTTCTTTCTTTTTCCGTATTTCCACACATCATCTCTCCTTCACTGCAAGGCACATAGATGGGGCGATGTCACAACTCCGAAAAGATGGGGGCTCAGGAACTCGTACTCACCGTCACGCCGTATAAAAGCCGTTCAGTCCGCTACTAGATTGGCCGAGAAGCTTGGAAGGCTTTCGATCTCTTCCTTCCCCCCGGGCCGAGCCCCCTTGGAAAAGTTATTTTTATGCGTGTATGACGACTGCATGCCATCTCTGTCACCTTCTCCAGAGGATGCTGCTGTCTCCCAGGTCCGGGTCACGCGCACACATGTAACGTGTCCCAGCGGCAGGCAGTCTCGGGGACGGTGCGCCCACACGCAGGGCCCTGGCCGTGGCTCCTGAGCAAGGGGAAGGGAGGAGCTGAGGCAGTGAGGAGGCAAATGAGGTCATCGCCGAAGAGCTGATCCCTGTCCGATACTTCTCGCCACCGGGACTCTCCTGAGCATCTCCCGTGAGCGAACGGACTCAATGTGTACGGCCGCTTGGCTCCAGATCGCAGCTCTCCAGCCCCAAGCTCGGTGCCCATGGGCCGCTTACTTAGCTCCCCTGGGCCACAGTTCCCTCACCTGTAAAATGGGAATTATAACGAGTACCTACGGTGGTTCGTACCTTACCATGTGCTCACAGTTAAGCTCACGACAGCCCTGTACAGAGACGGAAGAGGGGGAAGCTCAACAGTGTAACGACCTCGAGTGGGATCCCAGAGCCGAAAGCGGCGAGTCTAGGAAGCGGCCCCGGCCCCGCGGGAGCCCACAGCCGCCTGCCCGTAGCACCGCCACGGCCGAGGGCCTGCTCTGCGGCGAGGCCTTGGGGCTGCAGGCCCGACTGCCGGGAGGAATCTGTCTGTCGGAAGCTTCTGGTGGTATCAGAAAGGAAGGGAATCTCATTTAGGTTTCTATTTATAAAAAGCCAAGGTGTCTATTTGGACACCATGAGTAATGCTTGGAAATTGGAACTTAATTACTCATAGAAATTCTTTCTTAGAGGCCTCTTGGGCCCTGAAACGGGAATCAGTGTTTGAAGATTTACATCTGACTCGGATCTGAGTGGCCACTGCCGGCTAGCACCTGTTGGCAGCAACACACAGACTCAAAGCATGATTTTTTATTTATGTTTATTTTATATTTAGCTCTTTATTTTATAGTATTTGTCTAACTGTAGCTCTCTTCCATGAACTGGGAAGTGCATTTTTACAGTCTCACTAAACAATCGCAGCGGTTTAGTGAATAAACTCTTGGCTGTTTTTGTTTTTTGTTTTAGTTTGTTTTAACATCGTAGAAATAGTAACTGAGAGAATTATTTTGATATGATGACATAATAAGAAATATATCATTTGGCCTCTGTCCCTGTTTCTAGCACAGAACTCCTAAAACCCTTGGAATTTCCTAAGTAATCAGGATGATAAAGATGTCTTGACATTCATTACGAACCCCTTTCCAGCACACCTGAGTTTATGTTAATGGGGTGACTTTTGGAAAGCACCTAAAGATGGGGACTGGTGGCCCAGGCAAGGAGCCGTGTGATTGGAAGGTTGGCACTTCCAGTCCCATCCCTCCACACCCCAACATCCAGGGAGGGGAGAGGGGCTGAGGGCCAATGACTCCATCAGTGATGCCTAGGTACCACGGCCTCTAAAGGAAAACACTAAAAAGGATGAGGTTGGAAAGCTTCAGGGCTGACAAGCACATGGAGGTTCCCGGGGGGATTGCCCCACCCCACATGCTGTGCCCTCTTCATTTCTTCCATCTGGCAGTTTCTACGTTACATCATTTTGTAATAAAGCAGTAATCTAGACTGTCAAATGTTCCGTTGAGTTCTGCGAGCTGCTTCAGCAAATTAATCAAACCTAACGCAAACCTCCAATCTATGGCCGGTGGGTCAGAAGCACAGGTGACAAGCTGGACTTCCAATTGGCCTGTTAGGTTGGGGAGGCCAGTCCTGTAAGACTGAGCCCTGACCCCGCGGGGCCCCGTGCCATCTCTGCACAGACCTTGTCAGAACTGAGATGCCCTCCTAGGAAACCAGAAGGAAGAATTCTTGTTTTGTCTCTGAGCCCAGCTCTTGCCAGGCTACTGCTGTCCCCAGGCTTGTTGCTGACCCCTCCCTGGAGCGGGAGCCTGGGGGACGTGATGGCCACAAGCCCAGCCCTGCCTTATCCTCGGTCCCGGCAGGGCTCCGGGTTTGCACATCCAGGTCCTGAGCTGAGTCCTGGGTTCACGAGTTCAGTGCACTGGGGATGCAGGCAGGCCCGTGACAGGTCTGGTTCCACTTTCACCTGAGAGTTTGGGTGGGCTCCAGTTTGCAGGAAGGTGGAGCTCATTCCCGCGTCCTGTTGCCTCCTGTTTAGAACAACCATATCTGCCTGGCTGCGTGTGATCACTCTGACGGATTTGCTGTTATTATTACCGCTACTCGTGTAGCACTTAATCTAAAGGGAATCCATGTCTAAAGTTTCTAGTTAGCTAATAAAATTATCTGAAAAACACCCGTATGTTACCAAAGTCCATGTGGCTGATGCTTCCATAGACCCACACTCATCGTGTCACAGTTTGGAGAGAGGGAGCTTTATTAATGGAGGAGGGGCCGACCGTGAAGGTGGCAGGCCTGGTGGTTCCTCACATCCCCCTTCAGAAAGGGCCGAGTTCAGGCTTCTCTTATGTTGAGGGAAGGGAGGTGGGAGGGGCAACAGGTGACAGGCCAGCAGGGCGTCTAGGTGCCAGCAGGGGACTGAGTTAGGTTGTGCTAGTTGATGTGAGTCTGGCTAAGACGTCCCTGCAAAGCTTGGAGAAACAGTGCATATTTCTTTTATCTCCTCAGGGGAGGCACTTTCAGGTCAGGGATTATCTTTGTAAAACTCCAGGTGCAAGCAGAAGTCCTCAAACAATTAGCGCTTCTCTGTGCAAGACCGAGCAGAAGCTATTAGCCTGAAGGCCATGGGTAGAAAGCAGGCTTGAGCAAGATGGAGGCAGAGAGGCCAAGCGTTTTACTCCGTTACGCATGGACTCCGTGGTGACTTCGGTGCCGAGTACGGTGGTTACCAAACCCATGGCATCCGCCTGCAGCTCTCAGTCCTCGTGATCCAGCATGTTACTTCATCTCTCAAAAACTTCTTCGTGTGTGTTTTCCAGCGTCAGCAGACCCCCCTCAGCCACCCTCTCAGTTTCAGCGCAGGTAAGGGAGGCTGCGTCACGAGGTTCGGTGCCCGAGCGAGCGTGCAGAGGGTTACTTTGGCTGTGTTCTTACATAAACAGATGAAGACAGCGGACACCATGAGCGACTTCACCTGTCATCTCGTTTTTCTAGGGCACTTGCTTCCCTGAAAATTATTTATGTTTGACCTATTGATCCATGGCAACCACTTAACGCAGCTGCACCGCACGGCGTCTGAAGGAAAGGCAGCTGCTCCCTCTCCTTCCCACTGTTCTATTTTGGGAGTGGCATGGACTCGTGACTCTGCTCGGTGGAGCTCCTGGCCCCCCTCGACTCGCCAGCGGGGGCTTATGAAAGAGTTGGCCACTTGGCCTTCACCTTTAGGGGAAAAAAAAATAAATTCTGCTTATTTACCCAGGTGGCAGCATTCCTCATATTTAAATTCTCAAGAAGTAGTAGTAGGAAACTTTAATAACACATTGTAGCAATTCATGCACTGATTAAAAAATCCAAACAGTACAGAAAAGCATGAATAATAAACACAAGACTCCATTCTTCCGTACTCTGTCCAACTGCTCCTAGATAACGCTTTAAAAGTTTCTATTTTTACTGTTGTTGGCTAGCTAAATAATTTTATTATGCTTCTGCATTTATTATTTTACCCATCAATTTTAATCAGCTCTTTCCTTAAGCACAGCTTGTATAATGTCCATACCATAAAGTTCGCTTATTTTAACTGCACAATAAGACACATCTTAGTAAATCTAGAGGGTGATGTACGCACCACCACAATTCAATTTTAGAACATTCACATCACTCCAAAAAGACCCCTCCCGGTCATTTGCAGTCGCCCCACATTCTCCCCAGGCGACCCTACTCTATTTTCTGTCTGCATAGACCTGCCTATCCGGGGCATTTCCCGGAACTGGAAGTGACTGGTCAATTTAAGGCAACATTTATTGACTTCCTGGTAGGAAATACAAAGATTTTTTTTCACTTATAGAACTGCCTTTCCCCACTCCCATTTCTCCCAGTTTTTGACAATTCCATGTTATTTTAAAAATTTCTATGTGGGGTAGTTGTGCTATTTTATGCAACATACTCCCTTTTCTTCTTGTTTCGTTAACTTTGGTTCATCTTTTGCCTCCTCTGCCTCCATGCAAATGTCTTGTGCTTCTCACTCTTCCTCCTTTCTCCTGTTCCCTAATGACTTCTCATGCCTTCTGACATTTATGCCTTTATTTTCCATTATTAGAGCTGGTAATAGTTTATTTTTCATTCTGCAACTCTGAGTCTTCAATGTCTAGAGGTTGGTTCCCGAAGAGCAAGCCAAGAGCAGCCGGTGCATGTTTGTAAGCCTGGCTCCATGCGGATTGGAGCCAGCCACTGGGGTGGCATTGCCTTGCCTTCCCTCAGCGTCCAGCCCAGGACCGGGCGGCGCCCCTCAGGGCACCCCCTTCCTGTGGCCTTTCTTAAGGCCTCAGAGTCCCTCCCCAGTGCCATGCATGTCACACTTACAGCCATTCCTTGATACCCTTTCCATTTTGCCCAAAGAGCTTTACATTATTTTTCATCTTTTTTGGTGGGAGAAGGGATAATATACCTTTGCAGCATCCTGAAACTTACCCGCCTGCCGCACTGACGGCACGAAACCCCCTTTTCCCAGTGTTGACTGGGCCTCGTTTTCCAGGGTTTTCTCTGGGTCAAGTGCATGAGCTGTGGTAGCACCGTGCTCACTCTGTCCCTGCATCGCACGTCACAGTGTGCGCTTGCTGGGTGTCCTCCCTCACTCGACCCGAGTAAATTCTCCGGGACACTCCTGGGGAAGGCGAAGGTGTGTGAGAGGGGAACTTCCCAAGATCATGTGAAGTGCATTTATTTCTCTTTCACAGTTTATTGCTTCTCTGGGCCTTTAGTGAACTTTCAAAATCATATTCCCTCTGAATTTGTGTGAGGTCCCAAGGTGCCTACTTTGAAGGGGACTGAGGCATCATTGTCCTGTGTACAATGTTTCTTGTGTCTTCTTCAGTAAATGGCTCTATTTTTCACACTACATGGCTGGATGCTTTCTGGTCAGACCTTGTATTTTGATGATTCAGCTACAACGACAGGAAAATATTTTCCCCACATTAAGGAGATTATGACAGAATGTACATCAATGTACCACTTGGTTCATGAAAAAAGACTTTCTGTAAAAAAATAAGCCCAAACAGTTGTGCCTTGAGATCTGGCAAAATTTGGATTACATACATGCAATGTGTTAAATTTGAGATTATTTTAATTTTATGAATAATATGTGGAAGTTGAATAATGGACTCTTAGTCTTTCGACAAGATAAGAAATAATTGTAGTCTCAGTTTTTAAAAGATATGAATTGGAAGTCAGTCTTGCTAATTTTTCAGTATCTTTGATAATTTAAGAACAATCAGGCTTTCACGATTTTCAATGTCATGTAAGATTAAAGGACAAAAGTGGTATTTAGATGCTTGGAAAAACAGAGTCTGCGTGGAGGGTTGTGAAATGTACCACACCTCACTGACCGTGAGGTTGGAGGTACTGATATTGCCCAGCTGTTAAAACTCATCGTCAAGCACCTTAAAATTTGATGAAAGATGACCAATTTTGTTTTCTGCAACAAAAGAGACTACACATAGGAAATTCATAGATCCAAGATCCATTTCTTTCATCAAAGATAATTCAAATCTTAAGTGAAATTTAAGAATAAATTATTGAGACTGGCTGCTCATGAATGGTGGAAAATGAATTTTGAAAACGCAGCATCACTTTATTTTGGATTAAAGTTAGCAAAATAGTATTCTGAACTCACTGAAATTTCTTTAAAATCTCTTCTTACACTTCCATCAACATCATTCTGAGACCGGTTTTGTACTGCGTAGGTTATTGACACGGAACACAGAAACAAGTGGTATCAGTGGAAATGGTAAATCGAGAACATCCCCCAGACTGGCCCTTCATAAAAGCAATGAAAAAAAAAAAAAACCTATCAGATTTTGTTGCAGATCTCTTAAAATGCTTTTATTTGAGAAAAAAAATATCGGAATCTTAGTAAGAATAGTCATCTTTGTGGAATTTTAATTTACTCTAGTCCCGCCTCCAACTCTGCAGCTTCACAGCAGCCCCGAGAAACAGGCAGCCACGTTCCAGGTACCGAGGGGCAAGGGCGGGGCTGGAGCACCTTCAGCACCCCATTCCCTGTGAATTGTTGTCGTTCAACCTGTCTGGTGCATCCCTGGCAAACACCCGCTCCGGAAGCTCCTCTTTATTTGACCCGACTTGAATCACGCCGAGGGCCTACGCCTCTCCCAGCGAGGGGGAAGGAGGCATTTGTTCCAACCAAGGTCAGGCACGTCTTTGGGTTATGAGGCTGCTTGGGGTGGATAACAGTTGGAACCAGCTATAGACTAACCAGGAGCTTAAATGGAGAAGCTGGAACATAAGAGGGCCATGGGGATTTCGAAAAGCTCTGACACATTCCTGAGAATCTAAGAGGGGATGGCGTGTGCGGACCTGTAGGCACGCTCCAGAAAACCTTGAGAAAGCGAGGCTCTTAACCTCCAATTCCGGAGTCAATTGGAAAAATCAGAGATTATCGATTCTGCGGGTGTGCCACAGTTTAGCCATCGATGCCCCACTGATGAATAATCCCTGTGACTGTGTGTGTGTGTCCCTGGGCAGGAGTCCTTTCCTCTCCAAGAGCTCTGCTCCCCAGAGTGGAATTGTGTGCTCAAATGTGGGTATATTTTTACCTTTAACACATATTATCAGCTTCCTCCATTTTCTTCTGAACATCTTAGTGTAGTCAACGTAGAATGAGAACTATGTATTACTGGAGAATTTAGAGCCACCTAAGACTAGAATTGTGTGGGGTTTTTTAAGCAGCTTTATTGAGATATAATTCACATAACATACAATCTGCCTATTTAAGGTATTTAACTCAGTGTTCCTTAGTACAGTCACAGGACTGAGCAACCAACACGAAATCTAATTTCAGAAATTACCCCACCCCAAAAGAAACCTTGAACCTGTTTACAGTCATCCTTCATTCCTTCTTCCCTCCACCCCGGGCCTAGGAACCACGAATCTACTTTCTGTCTCTACAGATTTGTAACCAGGCATGCGTTTTTTTAGTAAAATCATTTCATAGTCTAATTCCATAATTAACTGGTAGCTTATTTGGAACAGTGGTTTTCAAACCTAACTGCGTGTCCGAAGTACCTCTAAAGGTCCCACCCCCAGGCTACGTTCCTAAGGAATGGAATCAGAATCCCTGGGCTGGGACCCAGATGAAAGAAAAACAGAACGGAAGACGCAATGGTTTGCGCCGGATCTAGCATTTTCTGGTTTTGTCCATAATCGGTCCAGCGGTAAATACTGATCCATCTGCAATCTGCTGGCTACCAGCTAACGGACCCAGTCCAGCAGGCCTATCGGTGACAAGAGGGCTGAAAGCTCGCCTCTCCGCCTTTATCTTACGTTAATCTCACACCGAACTAGTAAGGTAAATCGGATAATGCAATAACCATTTTAAAAGCAGAGTGAACTGAGACTCTGGAAGGTGAAGAGCATAGCCTCTTAACTCCCCTCGTCTTGTTATTTCGAGCAATAATAGAGTCTAAAGACCAAACAGGGAAACAATAGCGAACATGCAAGAAAAGGAATACGAGCTCATTAACTAATCAGGTCTTATTTCCAAAGAGTAAATCTGATTACACCGCTGCCTGTTTAAAGCCCTTCAATGGGTTCCTTATGCCCAAAGGGGAAAAAAATCCACATTCCTTTGTGTGGCATAAGCGGTCCTTTGTGGGACGAGGCTCAGGCCCCTCATTACCTCTCCAGCCAGTTTCTCAAAAGGCCTCTCGTGTTCCGTACACGCAGTCAAGCAAAATGTCCCACCATCCTTCGGGCCCTCTGGCTTTGTCTGGGCCCACGCCTTGGCTCCCGTCGTTGGCTTTTTCGGAAACGTCCGTCTTCCCAACCCTCTTTTCCCTCTTTCTCTCCGACTCAGTCAACCAATTTATCTTTAAAGACTGACTCAGTTCAGAGGCCACCGCTCTGAGACCTTGCTTCTCTCCTTCCTCCTTCCACAGCCCCTGTAACACAGTGGTCACTTGTTAATCAGCCAGCCACATGGCCCAGAACAGGCCACAGTTGGTGTGTAATAAGTGTTTGTCAACGAATGACGGCCGGTCACTGCCAGTTTGTGAAATATGTAAAACATACCAAGTAAAGCACATTACAGTTTCCGATAGGGGTTGATATCAGGCACCGTAGCCAATTTGTCTATTGAACCGAAGACTGTCTATTAAATTAGATCTTCGCTGCTGCCTGGTGTGGGCCCCCGGGATTGTCAAAGGGGCTCAGTGGACCGGGGAAGCTGAGAGACCTGCTCGGCACGCTGCCATTGACCCAATGTCTCCATAACTTCAGACCTCACTCTTTTCCTCCACAGTGATCCTAAAATTTTGAAAAAAGAAAAATGCACTAGGGAAAAAAAAAGTAGGGATTCTTTTTTTATCTGGTTATTAGATTTTCGATGAGCTGAAAGTTCCAACAAGATCTGTAGTTGACCTTTCATAGCCAGCCAGCTTGACAGTGCGTGGCACACGCATGCTGTGTGTGCGAGTGGTGTGTACATAGGGGTTAAAGTGTGCATGTACTTGTGCATTAGACACACAGCCTCCATTCAGAAGACAGCCTTGTGTGTAATCGGGCCAGGCGTGTGTGACACAGCCATGTCCCAGCTGTGCGTGTGAGCAGCCTGGGCCATGCTCCTCTGCATTCACTCATGTCCCGGGCTGCGCACCTCTTCGAGTTGCTCTGTGCCCTGCGCCTGCACACCTGGCTGGAAACAGGATTAGCGCGGAGGAGAAACGTGCCCAGCTCCCTGCACAGAAGATGATGTCTGGGCGAAGGCCGCCAAGGGAGGATTAAAAGCAAGAATGTGCGAAGGTGCCCAGGAATCCGAGCGTGAGAGGACGGGGCGGCGCGTTGATGTGGGTTCTGTGCGTTCCCAGCGCCTCGTTCGTGGGCAGGGCTGGCTTGCTCTTCATTCAGCCTTCAACCTTTTAAGCCAAGATTCTTGACAAAAAGATCTAACAGCAAATGAGGAGCCCCAGGGAAAGTTGGGGGGTCCATTTGAATCTGGACAAATACGCGGCAGATGGGGAAGAGCTGAGCGCAGTGAGACACACGGGTGTTTCCTATTGTCCTCGGCGTGAAGAATGACCGGGGCAGGTGGAGACCGAGAATTTTCCTCCGTTCCCTCCTTGTCCTGCCGGCTCCGCCTTCTTTGAATTTGCACTTGGGATTCTGACACGTTAGCACTTACCAGTCCTTCAGCTGTCCCATGCTGTTGAGTGTCTCCTCCAACACGGGTGTGACATCCGTGAGCAAAGAAGAAACATGCTATCATTCTTCTGTGCAGTACTAGGCATGTTAGAAACATACACAGGTGTTGATTAATTCATTGTAAGTGCTCAAAAGTAAGTAAATGTCTATCATTTAAAAACCGGAGCAAACTGTGAAGAGCTTCTCTCTTTCAGTTAGTGGAGACTTGCCACGGATTCATCATTTTTTTTAAGGAGTGGGGAGGCTGTGTTTCCAACTGAATATTTTTCTGCCAAGAGAACCAGAGGGTATGAGAAAAAACAAACCCTGAAGCCAGACAAAGCTGATATTTTTCAAGCGCTCATTTGACTTCAAAACCACAGCATTTTTCATTGCTTTTTACTTAAAAAAAAAAAAAAAAAAAAAAAAAAGACAGAGCAATGAACATCTGCTCAAAATCTAATCCAGAAACGAGACGAGGCAGTAACACTGCGCTCCACCTGGGCCAGGAGACGCCCTCCGGGTGCGCCAAGCCCGTGGCGAGGCCGCGCGCCCCCGGCCTGGGGTCAGCACCCGGGGACCCGCCAAGAGGCCAGATCCGTGGCGAAGAAAACTCATTCATAATTTCAAATCAGAGATGCTGAACTCTCGCAGACTCCTGCTTTAAACAATTCCGTTTGGGTCTATGTGGGAACAAGCGGTCTGCACCATTTACGCCCAGCCCCAGGCACAGCGAGGCCCATGGAGAAAGGACATCTGTCTTCCTGTGGCGCCGTTTGCAGGAATTCCAAGGCTTTCTTCTGAAGTTCATTCCTATTAGCCTAGAATTAACTTCACCGACTTGGGCTTTAGGGTCAATTCTAATCTCCTCCAGTTTGTGCAAAAGTTCTCATGGAATATATTGTCTGTCATTTCTTCACGTAAAGCCAGGCATATGAATTTTTACATACAGTAAAAATTTTTAGATTTGGACCCTAGGGAAAAATATTTTAAAATCCACACCCTTTTTTCCAGCTGTTGCTGATATGACACATTCCTCTTGTTTCCACTTTTTTAAAACGTAATTTATTGGGGTGGCATTGGTTAATAGGGTCAAATCGATTTCAAGGATACATTTTATGACCTGTGATCTGTTTATAGCCTTGTGTGTCCACCGACGAAAGTCAAGTCATCCTTCTGCCACCAGATACTTGGCCCCCTTTACCCCCCACCAGCCTCCCACCCCCTTCCCTCCAGTAACCACCGTACTGTTGCCTGTGTCTACAAGTTTCGGTTTCGTGTCCCACATGTCAGTGACATCATATGGCTCTCAGCTTTTTCTGCCCGACGTATTTTGCTTAGCATGATATACTCTCAAGGCCATCCATGTTGTCACAAACGATAGTGTTTCACCTTCCCTAGGCTGAGCAGTGTTCCATGGTGGATATGGAGATACCAGATATCTTCTTCACCTAATCATCTATTGAAGGACACTTCGGTGGTCTCCACGTCTTGGCCGCCGTGAATAACGCTGCAATGAACGCAGGGGTGCATGTATCTTTGCAAATAAACTGTTTTTGAGTTTCTCTGGCAGGCCCACAGGAGGGGGGTTGCTGGGTCATATGGTAACTCTATTATTAAATTCGTGAGGCACCTCCACACTGTTTTCCACAGTGGCTGAACCAGTTCACATTCCCACCAGCGGGTAATGAGGGTTCCCTTTTCTCCACAACCTCTCTAACACTTGTTATTTATTGCTCTTCTTGTTGAGGTAGTATCTCGTTGTAGTTTTGATTTGTATTTTCCTAATAGTGAAGTGGAACATTTTCTCGTGTATCTGTTGGCCATTTGTATGTCTTCTTGGGAGAGGTGTCTGTTCAGGTCCTCTGCCCAAGTTTTTTAAAAAATATTTTATTATTTATTTTTAGAGAGAGAGGAAGGGAAGGAGAAAGAGAGGGAGAGAAACATCAATGTGTGGTTGCCTCTCACATGGCCCCGACCGGTGACCTGGTCCACAACCCAGGCATGTGCCCTGACTGGGAATCGAATCAGCAACCCTTTACAGCCTGTGCTCAATCCACTAAGCTACACCAGCCAGGGCTCTAACCTGCCCAATTTTTGACTGAACTGTTTAAATGTTGGTGTTGAGTTGTATGAGTTCTTTATATATTTTGGATGTTAACACCTTGTTGGACCTGTTGTTTGCAAATATCATCTCCCATTTGATTGGTTATCTGTTCGTTCTGTTACTGGTGTCTTTTGCTGTGCCAAGTTTTGGCATCAGGCTTACGTTAGCTCCATAAACATCTTAGGAAGTATCATTTCCTCTTCAAGTTTTTGGAAGAGTTTGAGAAGGAGAGGTATCAAATCTTCTCTAAATGTTGGGTACAATTCACCAGCGAAGCCATCTGGTCCTGGCCTTTTATTTGGGGGGAGGTTTTTGATGGTTGTTTCAATTTCCTCACTGTTGATTGGTCTGTTTAGATTTTCTAGTTCTTTGTGATTCAATCTAGGAAGGTTATATATTTCTAGGAACTTGTCCATTTCTCTTAGGTTACTGAATTTGGTGGTGCATAGTCTTTCCCTGTACTCTATGATCCTTTGTCTATCTGTGATATCTGTGGTAACTTCTCTTTTATTTCTGATTTTTTAAAAGACGAGTCTCTTCTCTTTTTTCCTGAGTGAGTCTAGCCAGGGTTTTGGAAAGCTTATTAATCTTTTCAAAGAAGCAGCTCTTTGTTGTATTAATTTTTTTTCGTACAGTCTTTTTGTTCTCTATTTCATTGAACTCTGCTCTAATTTTTTTTATTAATTCCTTTCTTCTGCTGACTTTGAATTGCTTTTGTTCTTCTTTCTCCAGTGCTTTAAGATGCCACGGTAGATTGTTTACTTGGGATTTCTCTCGTTTCTTGAGATAGGCCTGCGATCATCCAAACGCCCCTTTTATTACTGCTTTCGCTGCATCCCAGAAGGTTTGATACGTCATATTGTCATTCTCACTTGTTTCTGTTTTTTTATCTCAGCTTTTTTTTTCCGTCTTTGAACCAGTCGTTTTTCAGTTGTATGTTGTTGGATCTTCACACATTTGTGGGTGTCTTTACTTCTTTTTTGCCAGTTGATTTCTAATTTCAGAACACCAACTCTCGGTCAGGATCCTCTCCGGTTTTAATAATCACTTACATGGGACCATTACCAAACACTCAAGAGCAGAACCACGCCACGTGCACGATGAGTGGAGGCCCAGGAGCTCCCCATGGCAACAAAGGCGGCCGGCGGAACCCGGCGCGGCCTTCTCTCTGCGGGCGCTGATAACCCTCGCGCTCAGCTTGCCCTGGGCCACTGTACGTCTTGCGCTTTGCACGGGGCGGCCGCAATTCCTGAAGCACTTCTGGGTTCCGGGCGTTTCCAGGACCTGCTCTACCTGGGCTGTGTCCTCGGAGTCCTTCCCATTACATCACAAGGTCCTCCACTCTGGAAGCAATGCTGACTTTTACTCCACAGTTCTCCACAGCCCAGTGGGGGTCCTGGGCCCTTGTGTCCCCTTGTGTCCCCTTTGAGTTGTGAGCGGCCCCGCCTGCCTGGCTGGGTCAGGGCTCCATTCTCTGGATGAGCCCTGCAGGGATACACTCGGCCACCAACCAGCTGGGCTTCTCGGGCAACTGCAGTCCTCAAGCTCTCCGGCCTCAGTTTCTCACTTGCAAAATGAGAGGACTGAAACGGGCTTCGGTATCACGCAATCCCATCTGAGTTCACATTAGAGCAGTCTGTTACACAACAAACAAACAAACAAACAAACAAACAAACAAAACAAATGTAGGTCTTTCCCCAAACGCCCCTGGTCGGCAGCAGGTTTCAAGGTGGGGCAATTTTTAAAAATGATACCGCGGCGCCCTCTGGTGGTTGAAACTACAGTCTTTAAGTTGTTCACGTGCGAAGGCGGGACTCTGGGGGAACGCAGGTCTGGGATACCTAAAAAGCCAAAGCCCAGAGATCAGCATGGATTTGTATAAATCAGTTATTCCGAGAAGCACTGGACCGCCCAGGGGACTGATGGTTAAATATCCCTGAGAGGACCCCGGTGTCCCTGGGCCAGTTTTCCTTGGTGAACAGAAAATAGGGTGACTTCGAGTCACCTCCCAGAATCTCAGCCTGCTGAGGACTGGTGAGAATCGCCTTCCCTTCCCGGTGGAGCAGGTACCCAGATGGAGCCCAGCCTCAGGGCGCTGCCTACTCCGCCAGGACACCCAGCAGTCTGCAGGGGGGCCTTCACTGAGCTCCCCGGTTTGGCGGCCTCCTGGTTCACCAACCATGTCTGGAAGGGGGATCCCACCAGTCCCCGGAAGCCGCAGGGGAAGCTGGACCCCAACACTGCCAATCACAGGGTGTGCGGTGGTGGGAGAGGTACTTAGTCCCCATGAGCTTCCACGTTCCCCGTGGCGCCTCGTTTATCAAGAGGTTTGCTACCAGGTGCAATGAAACGACAAAGGCAAGACCCCTGGCAGCTCAAGGTGTTCGGGCACCATGTTGCTGGATTCCTTTCATGGAACTCAGAACCGGCTTCTAGGCAAAGTCTGAACAACTTCTGGGGGGGGGGGTGGGAGGTGGTGGGCCCACTTCTCCACTGCAGGAAGCATGGCCACGCCCAGGAGCCCACGGTGGCACCACGGCCACCACTGGGAGAAAGAGAGAGTCAAACAGCCCTTTGGGTCCTCACCGTCCTCATACATGAGCATTTATTGATCACGCACTGCAGGCAGGGCACCGTAAGAGATGCTGGGGAGTATGAGGAAGTGTAAGGAAGAAACCCCACGCTCCAGGCTTCCCCTGTAGGGTTTCCCATGAGCACGTCTGTCCTGCTCCGCCCTGGGCCCTGGCCTCGGGCCCTGACAGATGCCATCGATGTAAGAGACGCGTTTTCTGCCTCCACGAGATTTATGTTCTAGTTAGGAAGAAAAGGCAGGCATAGGAAGAGATAAGGAATAGTCAGGATATCTTTGAAAACATTTTTAACTGTGCCAACATATACAGAACGTGCAAACACATCGCCTGAATCGGTTGTAACATCGGCATCATTAAGAACATTTCCATGGCTGTGCAATCGGTGCCCAGAACGCTTTTCATCTCGAAACACAGAAACTCCATGTTTGTTACATTACAGTTGCTCATACCCTTCTCTCTCTGTAGGGGGCCGTCAGACAGGAGCAGGGTAGGAACAGTGGGCCAGGCACAGAAGGTCCCCAGGGCAGAAGGCCCCAGGTGCCTGGCAACAGGCAAAACAAGGACCTCGCCCCAGGGGGACCTTCCTTCCCCAGGGGGTTGCTGGTCTTGCCATTTAGGCCCCTGACCTTTTACATCGCTGGTCATGGGGTTCGGACCTTCCCCTGACCTGTCCTCCCGACATGCTGCTAGTCACGGGGTTTCAGACGCCCTCAGAGGAGGAGCCAGGGGTCTGGAGAATGACCCCCTGAGACTCCCACACACGGCTGTGCACGACCATTTTCTTACGCGTTAAGCCCTCAGGACAGTGAGGGTCTGACCCGCATCCAGTAATCTCAGGGCAAAGCCTCGGGGCTGCTGACCACAGAGACGGCGTTTTGGTCCAACTAGAGATGACATCTAGGCCCCAGCTGGGCTTCAGCTCCAGGCCCAGAAAAGCAGCCAAACCAGGTGGGGACCTCCCCTAAGACCCCCCTGCCTTCAGAGAGTGGACAAAGACCCTCAGGAGGGAGGACGCGGCGTGAGCGCTCTCTCTGGAGCCTTTCCCGGCCTCCCCCCTCCAGGCAAGTCCTCCCTGCCTGCCTCTCCCCGGAGCTCCAAGGGCCCTCCTTTCTTCTCCGTACTTGTTTCCTGAGCCCACGCAGCCCAGCTGGCTCACTTCTTCCACTGCTCATGTCTTCAGCCTCTGTGACCTTCTCAATGAACTTTTGCCTTATCTGAGTCTTGGCTCAGAACTCCTTCTCCGCCAGAACCCAAGGGCTGAGGTTGCTGAGCCGAGGTCCCATCACCGGTGGTAACGCTCCAGCGCCGCTTGGTGGCTGACATTTCCGGACCCTGGCAACCACCCTGTCTCCCTTGTCTTGTAAAAGGAAGGGCATTTTTAAATATTTCTTATGTTAAAAAACTAAATCCAACGGTAAGTTTGGAGACCTAATTGGCTTTACTGATGGATTCATACAGGGTCTGGCGGAAGTAAGGGCTCCTTGAGTGTGGTTGGTAAGGGGTGTGATAACTCATAGTTTCAATTTGAACGCGTCGCCTAAAATGTCATCCAGTGTGCTTGAGTGTGATGCTGTCACATACAGAATGACACGCCCGGGACTTTGTCATAAAAGGGGGCGCTATCTGTGCCAGACCCGCATTTCGGGCAGCCTCCCCTGTGGCTGCTGGAAGGGCACCCTGAGGGGTTTTGCAAATGGGAAGGTTTTTATAGGAGGAAGGGCGGGGCAAAGGAGCTATTAGAGAAAGAAAAAATGATGACTTTTAGGGGGATCTAGCAAAAAGGAAGAAAGAAACACTCATGGGCATGGACAGCAGGGAGGTGAGGTCGGTGGGGGGAAGGAGGGTGGGTGAGGATGGGGCAGGTGTAAGGGGGATGAACGGTGATGGAAACATACACTAAAAAAGGAACTATTAAGAGAATGGATTGGATACTTTGAATCATTTTGGTGGGCTCTGTGCTGCAAAGGTGGTCTCTGGTTGTCCAGGACCTGGGTGGTGGGTGGTTAGGGCCGGGGAGACCTCTGCTTGCTGGGTGAGGCAGACAAAGAGGCCTCTGGGGGAGCGAGTTTGGTGGGTTGGCTTGCACAGGAAAGGCAGGGTCTCAGGCAAATTGTTTGCTGTTTATGGGGATTACCCAACCCTGGGAGAGCAGTCTCTCCCCAGCCAACCAGTGAGACCCCCGCTGGTCAAGGCATCGTGCAACATAGACAATAAAAATCGTGATTAGTACACCCCCTTAACAAATGCGGGAACTTGACCCAGAATGGGTCATGAACTCTCAGGAGGCCACCCAGCTAAGTGATGACATTAGACGTTCAATCAAGGAACAGTTTCTGTGCTTACTCATGGCCTCTGCTTAATGTTGATCTTGCTCAAACCATCCAGTTTTCTGGTCAAACGATTCCTTACAAACCAGTAACGCTCATGTAATGGCCTAGCAGAGACTGGGGAGCAACTTCCCAGGGGGCACACGAAGTCCTGGGTGCTGTTGCTGCTGGACTAAACACGTTTCACTTTCACGATCCAAGGAAAAAATGCCGTCACCCTGCACCAGGATGCCTTCCAGAATTCAAGAGGGCACATTTGATGCGGAATGTCATCCTGACGAATGAGGAGCAGGTGGCATGTCAAGCTAGGCGAGCTCTCGCCTCCCGTGGGGGGTTTAGGTTTGGGCTGGCCTGAAGCAGAGGTGGTCTTTGATGACCTTCCAAAGGGCGCGAGGGACGCCCGTGGTTTTTCTAGCTTCCATATCTCATGGATCCGCCCTCCGCTCCTGGTTTACATGATAGCAAATAAACTGTGCAAGGCAGCACCTGCATTTTTCAAATTAGGTGGATGAGCAGGGCATTGTGAATATCTCTACGACTTGCTTAATTTCCCTTTCAAAGTCTGTCACGAAGTGCAAATGTTTAAGGGAAAATTGTAAATTCACAACCAACAATAATGTTCTCTCTTTATGGCAAACAAGCAGATGTATCACTGTTTTCCAGAATCAGCACCTTCAACTATTTTCATTCCAAATGCTGTTTTTATTTGCTCCCATGTAAGGAAAAGACAGACAACCGCTTACAAGGAAACCATTTGCTGAATGTGTGTTGGGTCGAATTCAGTGCCGTTAAGCACACCTTCCCGGGGCGGCTGTTACGTGCGAGGCAGTGTATCAGTCCACCTGATCTTAGCGTCTTGTTTATAGATGCCTCAGCTCATTTAATTCACATAACAACCTGCTGAACCACAACTGGTCAGTCAGATGGTGGTAGGTGCTGTTTTCGTCTGACTAGTCACCCTTTTTACTCTGCAAGTAATGGAAAACTCACAAAAGCCATCTCCCTGTTTTCCTCACCTCAGCAGAGTTTGAAGGGCAGGCAGCAATTGGTCTGCGGCTCCGTGACTTGGTTCGGTACCCGGCTCCTTCCAGCTCCCGAGTGGGTTGGCCCTCGTCCCCAGGCTTAGTTGCCACCGACTCATCCAAATCCTCCACCGAGAACCCTGGCAGGCAGCAACTCTGTCTGACCCCTTCCTCTTGGGCAACAACCTTTATTTTTAGCCCTGAAATAAAAATGTGATGTTGTCCGTGACCCCAGGGCACCCTGGCGCAGGCTCCTGGTCCTGTTAGGAGGGAGAGAGGGAGGGAGGGGAGGGACGGGAGGGAGGGGCAGGGAAGGCCCATGCGCTTGTCCTCCTGTAGTTGAAAAGCCTGGTGGAGGGTGGAGGGACTGCGGGGTTACTTCCACATTCGCTTGTCAGTTCACCGGTCTGTGAGAGGCCTCTCGAGGCACTGCCATTTCTGTTCCTGACCAAGGTTTGCTCTGGATTGTGTTCTACAGGGACAGCGCGTGACCAGTTACAGTCAGAACTTTTGTTGGACGCAGTGGCCTCTGGACAGAAAGCCAGACACAGCCCGGGGGCCCACACTGGGGCCCAGCGGCCTTCCACCACCCAGAATGCTCAGCTCGGGGGTGGGGCGGTGTTATTTGTTGTCATGTGTCAACTTGGTGAGACTTCTGTCCACAGTCAGTCACTCAGTCGCACACTAATCTAGGGGATGCTGGGAAGGCATGTGGCAGATGTGATTCACGTGCCAAGTCAGTGGACTTTAAACAAGGGAGGTCATCCTAAAGGAAATCCGGGTGGACCTGACTCGAATGACGGAAAGCCTTCTTTCCTTCTTTTCTTTTCTAAACTCTCTTTATTTGTTTACTTATTTAATTTACTTTTTGCATTTTTTATTCTTTAAATGTTTTGCAATTACAGTTGACTTTCAATGTAGTTTTGTATTAGTTTCAGGCAAACAGCAGAGTGGGTGGACAGTCACACACTTTACAAAGTGACCCCCAATATTTCCAGCGCCCGCCTGGCCCCCTACCCAGTTATTACAGAATTGCTGGCTGCATTCCCTGGGCTGCACCACGTCGGAAAGGCCTTGCGAGCTGAGGTGGGCCTTCCCTAAGGAAGAAGCAAGAACCCCTGCCGCGGGGCTGCAGCCCATGCGGAGGCTTCTGGCCCGCCCCCTGCTGGTGGGCTGCTCAGCCAGCCCTGCCAGCCGAGAACCAGCCCCTTCCAGCCCCTCTCTTAGCGTCCTGGCCTCCTGGTGGCCCCCCGACAGATGGACATGGTGCTACTCAGTGTCTCGGAAGCTGTCCCACCCCTCGTTTCCAAACCTGCTCGTTTTTGTTCTCATACAGCTGTCACTGTCCTAGGGCTGCCATTACCGGTGACAGCAAACACGATGGCTTAAAGGACAGCAGTTCTTTTCTCCCAGATTTGGAGGCCACTAGTGTGACCTCTGGGTGTTGGCAGAGACACTGCCCCGCAGGATCTGGGAAACCTCTGGAGGCCCGGGCGTTCCTTCCTTGTGGGCCAGCAATCCCCGCTCCGCCTATGTCTTCGCACCGACGTTACTATTAATGCTTAACATTGCCTGTTTTAGGGTGTGGTTGTGGGTGGGAGGGGGCGCATCGCGTGGACTAAAAGAAAAACGTCCTGGACTAGGAATCGCGATGTATAGATTCTGACTAGAGCTTTGGGAACACGTACCGCCTCACTTGTCTGGCTATCACATCCGGCGATTTGTGGTCTGGGGACTCTACAAGTGTGTGCCCGAAGAACCTCAGGTGAGATTTACAAAGATTTTCCAGGAAAGCCTAGTAGAAAATCACCGTTTCTGCGTCCCCAGCTTCTTGATGAAAGATGGAAAGTCCAGTGCATGAGACTTTAGACCCAACTAAGAATGAGGTGGGACGTGCTGACCACGCGGCTGTGAAACGTGGAAGTGGTTCTGTGAACCGGTTTGACGTGGGGGTGGGGGTGGGGGATGTCCACGTGCTGCAGGAGAGGATGCTGGGGGCACGAGGCCGGCTCCCTCCTCCGATGTGTGTTGGCAGGAGGAAGGCCAACGCCGGAATGGATCCTGAATGTCTCACTTAAGCGGGGTGCCCTTGGTGGGGAGAGAGAATGGGAATGTTCCATGAACAGTCGCTGGGGAAGGACAGAGGCCGCGCTCTGACCGATGAGACAGTGTCCACCATGCAACAGGCAAAGACGCGACTCTGATGGACGTCGTTTATACCGATCAGGGTCAGAACTCTGGCCCTGTGAGTTGTCCGTGCGACCTTGGCCACGCCTCTTTCTCCTTCTGACTGAGCAGGGGAGGGTGCACGCTGTCAGCTGCTGGGAAGCGGCTGGCTGGGTCCCCGAGGTTGTGTTCTGTCCACCTTGGGAAGGGTTGTGTGATAAAAATCAAATCACCTACAACGTCCAAACACAGTACCGCTGGGGAGGTGTGAGCAGTCGCTGGGCTCGCAGGTCCCTCCCGGAGCAGGGAGGGCTACGGCCTCGAAGGACCGATGCACAGGACGCTCTGGGGAAGGTTGGCCTGCTCCGAGACGCTGGCCCTACTCGCCTGGCGCCACAGGCTGGTTAAATGAACCCCCGCCCCTGGGCTTGGTACCTGGCAAAACGCGGCTTCCCCAGCTTCATGCCCTTTTTGGTCCTGCTGTGCCACCTCCCCAACAGACTGGGCGTTCGTCTTTTCCCCCAGCTTTGCTCACTCTTAGAGAATGTTCCAGGCAAGAGGCCTGGCTGTCTCCCAGGCATGGTTCCTATTCCCCCCAGCTGCCCGGCCTGGGGCCATCGCTGCACCCTCACACCGTCAGCTTTGTGCAGCTGCAGACGCGGCAAGGGCCAGCGCCCTCTGGGGACGAGAAAGGCCCAGGGGAGCCTGGGTGCAGGTGACACAGGCACAGACTGTGTGACATCGCAGAGGGTCACTCGACAGCACCAAGCCAGGAGGGAGGCACAGGACCTGGATGGAGACACTTCTCTTGAACTACTGAGTGTACATCTCATACTAACGACGTAGTTGATTTCATAGTTCGGGCCTTATCATTCCCGACCAGCCCTTTCCTTTATTTTACTGGGCCTGACTGGGAAGAGCCCCACAGGTGAGCACCTGGCCAGGCAGGCTCTTGATGACCAAACAGCACAGGAGGGTAGCTCCCAGACACGGTCTCTTCCTGTGACTGCTGGCCACACTGGGGTCCCCCCAGGGGGAGTGGCAGGGACCCCCAGTCTGGCAGAGACCCTGTACCTACCTCATCATGCATTATCCTGTTTCTACAGATGTGGATTCCTATCCCCCAAATTATGTAACGAAAATTCTACAGGCGATCTTGCTGAAACTCTATGATCTTACCACTTTAACTCCTGTTCAACTGCCTGGGGTTCATTCCCAGACTTCCGGCATGTGCATATAGGTACTAAGTGATTCTGATCACGGTGCGTTTACGTCACGTATTCTACGTCCCATTTAACACACGGCAAACATTTTCCACATTCCCACCAGGACCGGCCCCATGAGACCCCACCCAGTCCCACACTCAGAAGGGCCTCACCCCTGGTTTAATGCTCTGTCGTCACCTCAAAGTTTTTAGTGGGAACACAAAGCCCAACGTTTTCATTTGGCACCTGAGTCTGAGAATTATGTGGCTGGCATGGAAATACAAGAATATTTATTGAGCGATTATTAGGTGGAGAAAGAGAGCTGCAGAGAGGAAAATATAACCTACGATCTCTGGGAGATTCGGCGCGACCTGTGGCCAGGGTTGCGTGTGCGGGTGTTACCGGGAAGACCCAGAGTGAGTCCAGAGGAGACATGGATGACAGCGGCTGCTTATCCGAGATGAGAAATGGGGTTGTGCTGGTTATAAAAGAAGGTTTATCTTAGCTGAAGCCCTTGAATTACTTATGAGAAGACTGCAATGATGGGATCCTTGTATAATCAACGGTAAACTAACACTTTGAATATCAAAGAAAAAATACATGAAAACTTTGAATGGTTGTCTTAGTATTTGTTTTTTTCCCTTTGATTATATTGACTTCGATGTCACTAAATTAAGAACTGTAGCTTTCGTTCTAAAATTCTATATTTGATTGCCCTTGCATACAATAAATGTCCAGGAAGTAAATTTTGATTGAACTTCTCTGTCTGAAATCGGACCTCCCCAACGCCATAGTATCTTCGTACACTGCTTCACTGCCTTAGGAACGTGTGTTTTCCCACTGGGCACGCGTGTGTGTTTGTATGTGCTTGGCGGCCCCACTGGGGCGGAAGCTCCGCACGGCAGAGCGCCCCCTGCTGGTTTGCTGCAGCGGGCAGGCCGAGGCCTAACCCATGGAGGACACACGATAAGCAGAGAAACAGTTGTTGATGCACACACATTCCTAGGAAACGACCCAGAATCAGTTACACGCCCTAAAATACCAACAGTTTCACTGGGTGGTATGATTGTGGCTAATTTTTATATATTTTAAATGAACTCCTTTTCAAATTTATTTTTGGTAGACAGGGCGCTGGGGGGCTCCTGAGGGACAACTCCTGGCTGCGCACACTCTGCGTCATTCGGTGGCCGCGGGGACCCAGCAGGGTCGTTGCCGATGGTGAGAGGATGGTCCTGTGAACGTGGTTTTTTTGTTTTGTTTTGTTTTGTTTTGTTTTGTTTGTTTTAGGTGATCAGGGTGGCTTCGTGCATCACCTTGGAAATCGATTATGACTTCGCCCGCCCTGCATCACGTGGCAGCACTGGGTGCCTTGCACCAGGATGAAGGAAGTCCCCAGTTCCTCACTGCGAGGTTGCTGTGCTGTGAAGCAGGGTCACCGGGAGCGCTTCCGGGTGCGCGGCTGAAGCGGCTGCAAGGAAGCTGTGCAGCGATGGCCCGGTATTCTGGAGCATCACAGCCGTAGGGGGCTGGTAAGTTTAGAAAAGTGCTAAGATTCAGATATAGCATATGTAATATATAAATAATATATATCTCTGAATATGATATGATATGATATGATAATCATATTATATTACATACCTAATCTGCGAGTCAAGAATGGGAAGGAGACAGTGTGAGATTCGTATCTGCGTGGGACCATACCTTGGAGAGGCAGGTGACTCTGCTTCTGACGTGAACGATCACATCGGGGACCTGCTTTTGTCTCCCCAGAAAAGATCAGCTGAGCTTCGTCAGGCCTGGAGTGGGCTGAGCGGAGTCAGTATTTCTCTCAGAGCAGGTAAAGCAGCAGGGAGGTACCTGCACCGTCAGGGTTCCAGGGAAGCCTCAGTTCTGGGTTTCCGCTGCTGAGGCCGCCTTGTGCACAAGAAGCTCCTGAGGAAGGGGCACAAGGCCCCCAAGGGGCGGACGGGGAAGGCTGTTTGCAAGAACAGGCTCGCTTGGTATTTCACACCCCCACTTGTAGAAAATGAGGAGTTAGAGCTCTATTGAATCTACTGTGACAGTATTTTTTATTGTGAAACTGACAGTAAATAATGACAAATTAGAACAACGTTCTAACTGCCTGGCATTCCACAGTTTACAAAGCATTTTGAAAGAAGGCCTTTTTAAAAACCTTTGGAACCTGGTCCCCAAATCCCAGTAAAATGCAAAAAGCACTTCAGGAGATGGAACCTGCAATGCAAACGATGAGTGTGTAGCTGCTATCTTTGAATTTAACTTTGGTAAATTATGTGATTTCCGGACTGGGCATGACCTGGTCACCACGCTTCCTTTTCCACGAGGTACATGAGACCGGGGCATGACTTGCCTAAGGTGACACAGGTAGTGCTGTGTCACCTTAGGTGCTGATGCTCCAGCATCAGCTTGGAGCAGCCCTGCTGCGTTCTGCAGCATTGTTGAAAACCGAAGGTCGAGGATAGTCCTGTCTCTTTAAAAAGAAAAAAAGCGGCCAAGGAGTTGGCGAGTGTTGGGGGGCGGGGCGGGGGGCGGGGCTGCTGACTGCGGCAGCCGGCGCATCCAGTCCGCCCCGGACCCAGTGCAGTGCGGTGCAGTCACGCTGCCTGCCGGGACCTGCGGATGGGACAAAGGGGAACAAAAGCCGGGAGACAGACCCAGGGCGCGTGCGGGGATCCAGCGAGAGCGCAGGGGCGAGGGGGTACGGGGAGGCGCGCAGGGAGCTGCGATCCCTTCGGCGTCTAGCCGCGCGCCCGCCGCGCTGCCGCGCGGTCAGCGGGTCACTGCAGGTGCCCGCGGAGACGGTGACCGCCGTCCTCTGTGGAAGGAGAGAGACTCTTCCTGACGCGCTGTGCAGCTGTGAGTGCTCGGTTCTTCGGGAGAAGTGCGGTCCGGGCGGGCGGGCGCGCTGCGGGGTGGTGGGCGAGGCGTCAGCTACTTACAGCGTTACCCGTGGGACCCGCCGCGGTCCAGATGCTCGGTCGCCCGCTTTATCGTGTTGACCTCCGCCCGGGGTCGCCCTGCCGGCTCACGGGGTCCCCTGCTGGGACTGGGCGTGTGGGGTCCAGAGCCCCGTTGAGCATTGAATAAGAAAGTGGATTGTCGAAGTAGCTGAGAGTTGAATGTAAAGCAATCGCTCTCATTTTAAACAGCATGAGATTCCATCGCTTCTAGTTATCTTATGTAATGATATTATTTGAAAATCCTGCTTTTAGGTGAACTCATTTCACCTATTTAATTTATTCTAATCAGTGATCAGTAAATTCTTAGAAAGAGTATTCCAGTTTTAACAACAAAAATCTCTTGCTGTCCCCCCCCCCCCCCCCCCAAAAAAAAAAAAAAAACAAAGTTGACGCCTCAGTGAAGAGTGCTCGGTTGGTTTGGTCTTAATTTTACCCTTTCCATGGAGTGAACGCCTGCTCCGTTTAAGTAAAAGGCAAAAGCAGGTTAATTCCTGGAGGTGCCCCAGCCCACCTGCGGGAAGTTATATCGAGGGGGAGCTCTTTATTTCTCCACCAATGCCGATAAAAGTAATGGACACTTAATCGCATCTTATTTGTCAGACAAAGAGTAAATTTTCCACACTGTGTTGTTGAGCTACCTGATGACAACCAGACGTGTACTAGGTTGATGTGAGGTTATTGAGCTCCACTGGTGTTACTCAGGACGAACCAGCTTTCTCTCCCTTATCTTGCCTGGAAGTCTTACTACCTGCCAGGGACCAATGACATCCTATTTCTCTTCCTTTTTCTTCTGTGGCTGCTCCCTGCCTCCTTTCCTCACCTTTCCTGGCTTTTGAGCTGGCCGATGTCCACCTTTTCTCTCTAGATCAAGACTCCTTCATTCTCCCTTTCCAGCAGACCTAGCTAGAATTTTTCGTATTCCCACTTTTCCCTTGTACCTTGCTTAGGTTGTAAGATCTCTGCCACGGTGAAACGTGCTTTCTATTCTTCACCTGGTAGGGAGAAAAGCCCGGTCACAGCCTTCTGAGACCAGGGTTAGCTGGCACCAGGAGCCTCTTGCACATTGTTGGCTTCGGCTGGATTTACTCTCAGGAAGAAGCCTGAGGTTCCAATCTCCGCTCTGCCACATCCCAGCTCCGCGGCCACCGAAAAGTCACTTCACTCCTGTAAGCCTCAGTCCCTTCCTGTGTGAGAGGCGATGGCAGTCAGTGCACGCGCAGTTGTCATGCGGTGGGAACGAGGGGACGCATGTGGAGGCCCAGCACCCAGCGCATACTTGCTAGCGTGCAGGTGGCACAGTGGAACCTGCTCGGCAGGTGTTGTCATTTCCCCGTCCAGTCCACTCACTTCCTTGCTACCCATCCGGAGCACAGCAGGCCGCCATGGTTCCCCATACCATTTCCCTCGGGCAGTGAATTTTGAAGTGCTGCTTGGCCAAACAATTAGCTCTGACCAAGCACAAAGAGTGCGGTCAGTACTTGCTAACGTCTCTCACCTCCCAGAGCAACGCTGCTGTTCCCACGTTGCCATCAGAGTCCCTCCCGAGGAACGGGAGGCCAACTCCACTCGTAGGGCTCCTTGGAGACCCTTTACAACAATGGCAGCGGGATGATGACAGCAAGCATCCTGCCATGAGTCCACGTGAGGACCGCTCCCTGTGACCCATGCAGAGGGCGCCAGATTGGAAATCAGGACGAGTCCCGTGGCTCTTGTAGTTATGGACAACTTGGGTGGTGCTGTGCTCTTTGTACCGCCCATCCAGTTGCTATTGTAGTTTGTTTCTTTGCCTTTCTTCTTGCTGCCTTCGCTGTCCTTAAACCCTCCGTGTAGTGCAGATTTCAACATCCTGGGTGGGGCAGTTGCCAGAACCTCAGGAGAGGGGAAGGAACCATGGATTGGGAATCCAGGGGAGGGACTTGGCTTCGTCTTGGCCTCTCTGCCAATTGAAAGGTCATTTAACCTCATCTCTAGGATGAGAGAATGGACTAGAAATCTTTCGATTTCCCTCCAGTCCTGGATACACGATGCACACACTCTCTTTGGGGCATACTTCCTTTATAACAGTCATTCCGTGGGAAAAACATAGTTTCACATACGTTGTATATTTTCACCCTCACCACAGCTGTCTGGAACAGGCAGCCCCATTTAGGTGATTATAAAATACCAGATTGAGAGGCCGTAGGACCCCAGCTATTTCTTCTTTGTGAAAACGGAGGGTGGATGAGATGGTATCTGAGTTTGCTGGGTTGCTGAACATGGGTGAGTCTTCAGATTGCACGCCCTCAACTCTGCTCCCCACACCCCTGTCCCCTCGCACAGCCCCAGTTCCGTGAGGGAAACCCGTCCCACTCACCCAGACAAACGTGGGCTTTAAATATTCTGCCGTGGGTTAGGCCGTGAGTCTATCGTCCAGTCCAGAACATACGGGCTCGGCAGCCCACATAACCCCTTCACATGCTCCGAAACCCCAACATTCCAAAGTAAGCCGAAGCCACTGCCGTGTTGCGATGGGTAGTCATTCAAACTTCACAGGCCTCGTCTCACTAAAGCGCCGAGTGCGAGAATGCGCATTTGAATTCTCACGCGTCTGAAATCTCTGTGCAACTTTACACAGTCGTAGGCAGGCAGCCTTTCTCCTTGTGTGTAACGCAGCGATGCATCGAACCGTTAAAAAAAGTTTTCTTAGTATCATCAGATGAAACACAGGAAATACTGCAGGCAACATACATGTACTGAACAGAGGCATTTGTTATTTGTTGATGGAGAAATACAATAAAATGATAATGTAATAAATAAATAAAATTCAAACATTACTAAATATATTTTGTTAAATCTGACAGCCCAATATAACAGAACCTTAATTAATAAATTAAATCATAGTTACTTTGAGCAAAAGGATATTAATTTGTTGGACTTTTAAGTTCAAAACATGAATTCCATTCGATCTTCATCAATTTTCCATGATATGCCAAATACCATACTAGTTTTATTCATTAATGTTTTTGTTATGATGGTAAAAGCTAAGGGACTATCCTAAGAAATTCTGGTCCTGAAGAATATAGTAGTATTTCCCAGAGGTCCTGCTACTAAATGAAAGAAATAACTAGGATTTAAATATATATTTTGAGGGCCAGATAAACTTGGTTTTGCAACTGGCTCTCTGTCCTACTAGCTCAGATACTTCACCTCGTGGAAGCTCAGCTTCTTCCTTCTCGAGTTAGGCTGACAAAGGGTTAACAAACCCATGCAGAGGTCAAAGGGCCAGCAGGAAAGCCCCTGGCCTGGCTTGGCACCTGACTCCCCCAAGAAATGTTGGTTTCTAAGTGAATGAAAGAACGTTCTTTTTCCCTTCAAAAAGCCAGAGAGTAATATTAGTCAGCATTATCAAATGAGGTAGATTTCAATCTTATGGTCTATTTTTAAAACACTATTTTTGCAAAGATGAATTCGGATATAATTGATGCCCCATGCAATCTGCCCCTGTGGGATATTACTGTTAGGTAAAATTTTGTCTTTGAAGATATAAATTGAACTTTCAAAGGCAAGCCTAAGGCTGAGGAGCTTCTGTTGCGGGGCTCGCCCGCCCCCGAACCCCTGCCTCCCACCATTAGCTTAGCCAGACCGCAGGCTGAGGCTGGGTCAGCACCGCTCAGGATATGCTACAGAAGCAGATGTGTATTTTCGTCGCTTGGAAATTGGCCAAAGGGACTAAATTATTCACTGTGTATTGAATACATTCTACATCCATGGCTCTGAACCTGACTGAGCAGCAGAGTCAAAGCTGAACAAGATGTCCTCAAGGACCTTGAGTAGGCCGGGAAGACCGGTACAAAATGCAGGAGCCATTTGGGATGCTGAGGGAGCACGCTGTATATTTTTAAAATTAAATTTGAAATATTTAATTACCCACACGCACACCTTTAGCTTCACCTTGATGCTCTGTGAAGTGCGTCCAGGTACACATCTAAGGACAAGCAGAGAAATTTGGGGTCTAAGAGCAGCTGCAGGGACCGCGACCTTTTCAACCACGGTTTGTGCCGATTCGGTTCGGTCCTGAATGAACCCCCAGTTCTTGCTGTGTCCCACCTTCGGGTCCATTGATTGACAGGGCGAATGCATCTGGAGTCTCCATTTCGCAAGGGTGCCTTTTTAAAGCCCTGGCTGATTCATGTTTCCTTCTGGAAGGCAAGACGGGTATCCTGAGGGCACTTCTGGGGAGGTTTCCTCCGCGACAGCAGGATGCCTGTGTTCAGCTTCTCGTCTGGGTAACATGAGGCACATCCACGGGTGAACTTGCACCACATCACAGGGGATGCAGCCATCTGTGAACCTGTCTGGCCAAACGTGAGAAGAAGCGGCACTGATTTTTAGTTCCCGCATGTAGACGGATGTGTGGCCCATCCTCAGGGGACCAATAAAGCGGTTGTGGCCACGGTGTTTGCTCTCTGTGGGTTAAAAGACTGTTCTAGGGAAGCCATGGTGACAAGGCGAAGCTGCGCAGGGTGTGGTCCTCAGTGTGGTGGGAGAGGGAGGGGTCGCCGGGACACCCCTGCTTCACCCAGGAGTGGTCTCCTTCCTCCCCTGCCCCACGAGGAGGGGGTTTTTCTAGCTGTAAGTCTACATGCAAAGGATGCAGTTCTCAAATCTGACAGGCGCCCTCCAACCAAGATCAAGGGCAGCATGCATCGTACTGATGTCTGCTGCGTCCGCCTCCGGCCCGGTGGGCTCCACCGTCTTCCCCCTTGGGAGCCCCTTCCTCTCCCCACGCCGGTCCCCCGGCCTGCCTCTCCCGGGGAAGACTTTGGGTTGAGGAACCGGCGGCAGTTACTTGTCTGACAGTTACCGTTTAGGCCCGAGTCTCCGGGCTCTCTCTGCTTCAAGTAGAACAGCTCAAAGAAATGCTCACCTGAGCGAGTGGTGAAGCTGGCGTGTTTCTTCGCTGCTCCTTAGCTGAGATCGCAGGCTGTGCCAGGCCGACTCTGGGAAACGCCCAGGTCGCCAAAATAGGGTAATTTTCGCTGGGAAGGCGAAGAGGTCACTGCGCTGCTCTCAGCCACGGGCAGCGGCTTCAGGCTTCAGAGCCAGAGGGTCAGATGCCCCAGCCGGTGCGGACGGCTGTCCAAGCCCCACCCCCACTGCTGGACAGCAAGTCCAGAGCCTCCGCTGTCTGGGCCCACGATGCACGGGAGGAGGACATGGAGCCGTGGGTGGAGAATGCCGCCAACGCCTTTCCTGTCCCCGCACGTGTTCAGGAACGGTCCGCGAGCAGAAGGCTGCCTCGAATATCCGCAAACACTGTCTGTCCGCAGCTTTCTGGGCCCTTCCAGACATAGTTCGGGTGGGTCTCGATGAGGGTCCTGCACGTGGGGACGGCAGGGTGGCCCCGTTTTACAGACGGGGAACGTTGTGCATGGAGCGCTTCTGTGATTCTCACGCTGCGGCCCCCACTACGCTGCACCCCCCCCCCAAATCTTACAGTGTGGGGGCAGCTCTCCTGCCCCTTGGAGAAGGGATGGGGGGGCAAGGAAACAATATGTGATGCCCCATTGTGCCAAGCACTCAACAGCGGGGAGTAAAGCAAGAGGTGGGTGTCGGAGGCCCCGGTGCTTGAGTCCCAGCACGGGATGGATGGTGCCGACCTTTCTGGATACCGGTTTCTCACCTGTGAAACGGAACGGGCAGTTTCCCACCAGGCGCCAGGCTGTCACCGCACCTATGAAATCACTCTGGCGAATTAAAAATACCACAGCTGTAACAAATCTTATCGTACTGCGATTTAATTTTACTGTCGATAACATTCCAACCATGCATGCAACTTATGTACGTAGTTAATAAGCTACATAAATACAAAATTATCGTGAAAGCAGGAGAATAATGCCAGATTCGCCACAGCGTGGTTAATTCGATTGTTTTGTCAGGCGCCGTCTTCAATTGATCGGTGATGGAGAGTTTGAACACTCGCATTTCCTTTTTTCTAAATGGCATTAGGCTGCTGTTCGCTCATGTTGGATGCGGTAAAGAAGGCTCCCAGCTTTTACCTTTCGAGAAATGTCATTGTTAAGGATTTGGAAGAGCATCTGTGTGATGCATTGAAGCACTCAGAAGTGGGCACTTAACCAGTCACAGGGCTGGGAAGCTTGGTGGAGGGAGCATCGTCCATGACATTGCAATAACTCCGCGTGTGAGGTTTATCGGGGGATCGCGGGCTCCTTGGAAATTATAGACTATTTATAATTATGATGTTTGTGGGAACAGGCAGGAAATTCTATCGTACTTCTCCCTCCGGCTTCTCATTGTACGTTTGTCATTGTCTTTCTAGCTTATTTCTTAAAATGTTAGACGGTAGCGGGCACCGATGGTTTTTGAGACTATTGCCAGGAAAAGAAAGACTTTCCGATAGACATATTTTCTCTTCTTTTTTCTAACGTAGATGTTGCGCTTTCAGACGTGAGTTCCGTTACGTGTAAAGTTGTAGGTTTGGATTTAAGGGTGTTGTTCCCGGAAAAAGAGGCACATTGTGGGAATTTCCAGCTGGAGGAAGCCCGAGAGAAGAAGTGCGCAGGGAGGAAGAACTTAAACCTGAATTAAGCCGTCTGTGTTTTATTGACGGAGGCCACGGTGTCCGGGTCCCCACGGCGCCCCCTGGTGGTGAGGTGAGGGACCGACGCTGCGCTATCTGGCAGGGCCGTGGCGCAAAACACCTTTGAAATTAGAAGGTCGCTGGAGCCAGAACCATGGCTGTCGTCCCCCAGGCTGTCCTCCCCTCTCGGTGCATGTGCTTCCAGCACTTCCCCTGCTCCTTCCTTTACCGTCTCTTGATTTTTCTTTCAGAACAACCGAAGTGATGCCGGCATGCCAGAATCACCAGGGCGAGAAGGGTGCCCACCCACGAGGAGTTCACCCCTGCTGAGATGAGGGCCGGAAGTCCCTTCCCCAAGGGCATCTACGGCGTCTTCCCCCACCACCTCCAAGAAGAGGTGCAGGACTTTCTCACGTGAAAGCAGCTTGTCTCTGAGGGAGAAAAGCCAGAAGTCGTTAGCCTGGAGAACTGGGTTGCAACAGGAGACTTAACTCACGGAGGTGACCTCTTTCAGACTGGGGGGTCACACTTTTGGGATCACCAAGACAAAGAGCAGCAAAGGTTTTGGGCCTCAGATGACGGACAGGCACGGAGTGGGCGAGCAGGCTCTTCGCTGACCTCGCAGGGCTGAACTTGGCGTACGCGTTTCAAGGAAACACCAACAGGAGGCAAACGGAAGGAAGGAAAATATTTTCATGGTGCTCGCCGACCGGTACTCCAGGAGAAGTGAGCATGGAGACCAAGGATAATAGGTAAATGCACTAAGGTTTTTCCATGAGAGCAAGTTGCGCGGAGGTGATGAGGTTTACGGGGTTTTCCCCAAGGACACAAAAGTGGGCTAACACGACGGAAAGGTTTCTGGGGAAGGAACTGCATCAACAAAGGTGCTTCCGTTCTAACTGAAAGTGTGTAAGTAACATTGCAAGCTTAGGGCTGGAGGTCATGCCTGCCCGGTGTCCAGGTGGTCAGGGATTTCTCTGTCCCGGTGCAGCGTGGCGTCGTGGGCGGTTGACTAGATGTGTCACACTCTCGTCTTCACCACACACGTGTGTGTTAGCGCCTCTTACTGGGCATGTAGTTCCTTGGCAAGGATTAAATAAACAACCGGAAAGTGCTTGGAACTGTATCAAGTAACCCGAGAAAAGAGAGAAGGAGCTCCCTGCCTTTCCTTTTAAACAGGATGGTGAAAGGCTGTGTTTGCTCCTTTCCTCAAATTTCATTGCTACTTTATAAGGACATATTCCTCCTTTAAAAGTTTGAGGATTTACGCGCAACATTTTGATTATAAATATAACGTACATTTGTAGTTACCTCTTACACGTCTGTGTGCTCGTCTCTGTTTCCGTAAGCGTACGACAGAAAGCTCCCCGTTGCTTTTGCCCACCATATTTCAGTAGAAGGTCCGTTGGTTGAAGTTTGGGTGCCGTAGACACCAGGTTAGGCTTCCCATCTCGTAACCCAATGAGAACAACAAGAAAGACTTTTCTTTCCGAATTCAAAACATTAAAAAAAAAAAAACCTTAATATTTGTTCATCTCTTAACTTTCAAAAAGTACAACTTGCCTCTTAACAAATCGGAATTAATTTTGTGAGTATTATTTAAATATGTGACCGCATGCAGAGATTAATGTACTCAATTTTTACTGATAAATTGGAATATTGGATTGTTTTCCATATTTTCTAGTGTTATGAAAAGTCGTCTGAGATGAACAGTCTAAATTGTCTTTGCGATTGCTGGGTGATAAATTTGATTTGCAGCTACAAAAAATATAAATTAACTGAAAGCATCTTTACAGAGAGTTACATTACATAGGTTGGGTATTTAGAACTTCCTCAAAACTTATAATTTACTTAAAATATCAGCAGCTGGATATAGCAGTATTTATGGACACATAGGATAAAGTGTGTGGGTTGAGAATCAAACCATCCACTTACGATTATTTTTGTAAACATGCCTTTATTAAGCCATTTAAAACATGTCTTTAAGGCCGTAACCATGTGAAAGCCGACTGCCTGGTCTCCTCGTGGCTGCGGCGTTCCTGGGGCAAGGTGATCAGTTCCAGAGTTAAAAGTGTGCGTGTCCTGATTTGTGGGGTGCTGCGTCCTGAGTCCTCAGGGGCAGGCGTGGGGTGGTGGCGGTGTGCTCAGAGGCTCAGCATTAACCTGCAGGGCTTTCCCGGGTCTTGACTTCACATCGGTGTTTGGGAGAAAAAGAGATTACTGATCGGATAAGCACTATGAAATGTCGCTAAAATAAAAGCAGATGTATTATTGAGCATACCACTTGTTGAAGGCCACTCTGGGGTTGGTTCTCTCTCTGCTGCCTTCAGGAAGGTTCTGGAACATCAGTATGTGACAGGGCACACAGATCAAACTCCAGGCTATGGAGGGTGGATCTGATTTGGGGAAACTGCCCTTGCGATGCCAAGAAAACAGTTATAGGTACAGGGTGCTAAGGGCTTGGCACATTTGGGAGGGATGCAAGCCAGTGGTGGCACCTAAAAGACTCTTATGGGTCTCATTCAGTGGTTGAGAAAACTACATCTGCGTGACTTGCTCAAACTCATAGGGCCAGCTACGGAAAACCTTTGCTCTGACCCCTGTCAACGGTCAGGGAGACTTTATCTGGGACCAGTACAATAGGCGTGGGGGGGGCCCTGCAATAGGGGAGAAGGGGCGGACCTAACTCCAGGGACAGTCAAGATGGCCGGAGTTAGAGCTAGCGAGCGGAGTTGGTTAAAGAGTTTTCCTGATACACCAAGGTTGCAGGTTCAATCCCTAGTCAAGCCACACACAAGACTCACCAATGAATGCATAAGTAAATAGAACAACAAATCAATCTCTCTCTCTCTCTGTCTGTCTCTCTCTCTTTCTCCAAAATCAGTCAATAAAAAACTCTTAAAAAGAGCTGGGGGCAGGGGCTGTGCTGAGCTTCTGTGCACGCTCCAGGTTTCCCACCTTCCCAGCACCTCAGCGTGTTCACCCACCTGCAAGCCCCCTGAGCCTCGTTTCAGGGTCTTCTCGAAGTTTCCTTATGTAGGCATGATGGACTAAATTGATAAAACCATTGGTGATTAAGCTCAGTCCCGGGGAGCAGGGCTGGAAGATCTAACCCTCTAACCTCCTGGCAGGCCCTTTGCTGACCAACCCCCAACTGGGCACTCTTCCATCAGTTACTCCGTTCACATACGTAAGCTACTCCCACCAGTCAAAAAATTCCAGGAGTTTTAAGAACTCTGTGCCAGGACCCGCAGACAAAGACCACACATGGATGTGTTTTCACTGTTCCACATGGGGAGTAACAAAAACCCAGATGAGAGAGCAGAGTCCAGTTGTCTGGAGAACAGGCAGAGAAGCTGAGGGCAGGTGCGCGAAAACGAAGCCCAGACAGAGGCGAGCAAGTGGGCAGCAGGGCCAAGCGCACCAGGCCACTGTGCCCTTCTGATGAGGGCCGGGACTGACCTTAGTCCTGGCGCCAGGAATCTACGGGTGGTGACCCAGAAAGACAGCCAGAGGGACAGGACTCCAGAGAGAGAACCCGCGGGTCAGAAATTCCTCCCCCACCTCCCTGCCGTGAGCAGGTCACAGGGTCGGTCGGCATTCGCACCCAGAGCTCCGCGGCTCCTCCGCTGAGCCCTCACCTGTGGAGCCGACCTTCACCTCCACGCTCCTCTCTTCTGCTTCGGTCCCCCTCCCCCAGCCCCCATTTCTGGGCATCTGCAGGGCAACGCAGATGGCATCGAGCTCATGTGGGCTCAGGAACGAATTCGCTCGTGTTCTTTCCCCTTCGGCCTCTCAGCCGAGGACATTGGTCATGCTGCCTGCCGCCGGCGCCTCTGTCCTGTGTTGTCCCCGGCGGCCAGCAGGCCCCTTGAGCCCAAGGCAACTCTGCAGCCTGGGGATGGGGTGGCGAGTGTGGAAAAACGGCTCCTCCCCAGGCCTGTGCTGCTGCGGTTTTGTAGGGCAGAATCAGCGCTGCATGGACCGGTCCTGTCCAGTACTGCATGACCGCTGGGGCTTCAGCTGCCGTCCCCGTGGGCTCAAAACCCATCCCCTGGGTGTGGCCAGAGTGGGCAGGATGGGTCCTGTCCTGTGCTGTCCCTTCTGTGACTTCTCCCTCTCCCTCCTCTTCTCCTTCGATGCTTCTGCATCCAAACAAAAGAAAAACTCTCAGCAACAGCCTCCCAGCTCCTTGGAGAGGAAACAAATTGTGTAATGGAAAGTGCATAAACTTTTGAGTCCGACATATTTGGTTTGAATCTCAGCTTTGCTCTGTGGCCTTGAATAAGTTACTTTTTTCATAATGTGGAGAGAATCATGCCTCTCATTATGTAAGATTAGAGATCATGAATTAATCCACTTAGCATCACTTAGCATAGCGCCCACACGGAACACCGCCCCCCAAAGGAAGCCAGGGTTATCGCCCCACTCTTCAAAAACTGGCACAAGGCTGGCCACCCTTTGATAACTTCCACTCCCCACCACAAAGTGTCTGTCATCATGTGGTTGTAACAGGACAGGTGCTGCCCGCCCCTCTCCCTGATACGCAGGTGCAAACCGGTCTGTCTTACCCCTGTTGGCTGGTTGTGGGGGGGTTTCTTCCTCCGGCTGTTATCCCCTCACCTTGTCCAGCCTGCGGGATCCTCCGGGGGAGGAGCTTGCAGAGCGGCCTCAGCCATCCGGCAGGAGAAGCAAGGCGCAGAGGAGGGTCAGGCAGAATCCTGGTGAGCACCGCCCGGCATCTTCACAAAACGAATCATCGGACGCTGCCAGCAGGATGACTCCTGGCCACCGGTGGTCCGCCGCCAGGGATAGTGAAAAGGCCAGCGCGGTTGCCCCGTAGTTTCCCCCCACCACCACGGGTCCCTGGGAAAGGCGAACCGAGCCTGCACGTGCGAGGCTCAACCCTGCGGCGGAGTGTTTGCGGCCGTGTGCCTGGTCTGCAGCAGGTGACTCGCGCCAGTGCTATCAGCTGCCCAGGCGCGAGGGGTCCATCCGCAATGTGCGAGGTGAGGGACTTGGCGAGGGAGGAGGGGAAGCCCGTGGATGAGCGCCTGGCGGCGCTTTGCTGCCCACCCGGCACGCTGCCGCTTTCACAACAGCGCGTGGATTCGCCCTGTCCGTCCGTCAGGGGTAGGCGACCATGCCTCACGGAGGGGTCTGTCGGGTAGGGTCCCCGCGGTCAGCTCAGGATAAACCCGAGCAAGGACTCGTGCAAAAGGTGAAAAGGAACGAGGAGAAACCGCCAAGGAACCTGGAGGCAGCAACAGTGGCTTGGTTACTTCTCAAGGCCCAAGGGACTAGGGACAGGAGAAACTTTGGGGAACCGGGTTGGCAAAGAGCAATACTGAGGAGCAAGACTAGGGAAGGGCCGTGACCTTTGACTGCAGGCCCAGGTAAGGCTGCGCCTGGGCGGCCTCACTCCCATCCTGTTCCTCCCTCCCACCTTCTCCTGGGGCTCCACCAGGGGGCGCTCTCTGGGGCCCTGGCCGGGCACTGACGGAGGGCTGGAAGCTCGGGGTGTTTCTGGGTTCCTCATCAGGGAAAGAGACCTTGTAATCAGCCTGCTGGCTTCTCTCGGCCCTGACTCGCTCCCGAAGTACTCGCTGGGTTGTGCCGGGTGCTGGCGTGCGGAGAAGGGGTGCTGGAACCTGTTTGCTGTTCTCAGATGTTCCCCGTCTCCTGAGGGGGCACCCGCGTGCACAAGCTTTAGGCAATGTGGAAGGTCCTGGGACCGATGGACGTACGGAGTATTATGAGAGAGTAAGAAAGGACGCACAACCCCATTTGTCTTGGACCCATTTCCATTTTTCTTGAACCACATTGGGTAGAAAGGGAAGGCTTCACAACCGAAGCGACATTTGAGCTGGACCAACAGAAATGGGTAAAAGCGTCAACACTGGGAGGAGGCAGAGGCTGCGGGAGGAAGCAGGATGTGCAAAAACAAGTGCAAAGACAAGAGCACGTCTGCAGAGCTGGGGGGGTGTGCATGGTGGGGGGG